>OY992886.1:59722687-60132687 GCA_963921405.1 Cepaea hortensis
TGAGGAGGAAGAGGGAGGAAGAGGGAGGAGGAGGATGGAGGAGGGAGAGGGAGGAGGGGAAGAGGAAGAGGGTAGGAGGAGGAGGGGAGAGGAGGAGAAGGGAGGAGGAGGGAGGAGGTAGTAGGATGATTGATTGCCATCCCACCAGGTTAATATGTTATCGCGGACCTCAGAGAGAAGTGTCTATGTAGAAGACCATTTCCTGGACGTATGTATTTTGGGAGGGGGAGGAGGGAGGAGGGAGGAGGAGGAAGAAGAAAAAAAAACTATGACAGTTGGCAGCTCTGGACTGAAAGGAAGGCGTGTAGAAAATTTCATCTCAATCGGATGGGCCGTTCGCGAACGTATAAAGGACATACATACATACATACAGAGATACATAAATACGGACGCACATCCTAATTTATATATAAGACTAGCTGACCCGGCCCGGCTTCGCCCAGGCCCTGGAGGGGATCTATCTATCTATCAGTCTGTCTGTCTGCTTGTTTGTCTGTCTGTCTGTCTGTCTGGCTGACCCGGCCCGGCTTCACCCAGTCCCTGGTGGGGAGCATCTCATTTAATTAATATAAGTAGTCATATAAGCACTCCCGTTCCCGACTATCTGTCTGTCTGTCTGTCTGACCCGGCTTCACCCAGTCCCCATATAAGCTCTCCCGTTCCCAGACTATCTGTTTGTCTGTCTATCTGTCTGGCTGTCTGTCCCGGCCCGGCTTCACCCAGTCCCTGGTGGGGAGCATGTCCATTTTAATTCATTCATATAAGTAGTCCAAATAAGCTTCCGTTCCCGACTATCTGTCTATCTATCTGACCCGGCGTGGTTTCGCCCAGCTCCTGGCGCACAGTAACTTAAAAGAATGTCCTTCCACACACCATTCATTATTTTTAATGAAAACTGTTTTTTAATCACCGACATGACAGTTGATAAGTTTTGTAAGCAGAAAAAGATGGGTTAAAATGTTATGCATAATGCATTATTTTTATGCAAACTTTAAAAATACCTTAAAGATTATATCATTATTTAATATAACTCATATGCCTAAAAATAACTATAGACAAAGAGTTTAACAATAGTGCAGGTAAGTCCAACAATATGACTATAAAGTATATAGAAATGTTATTAAAAGTTATGCCCCTTGAAATAACTTTTCTAGAGTGAAGTCCCCCTGCTTTATAGGACATTGTATAATGGAAAAATGGAAAAGTAAATGTTATTAAATAAGTAGAAGATTTTACATTAAGAAATTATTATAGTCGGTTGCACAGGAATGAAAGGAAGACGTGTAGAAAATTTCATCTCAATCGGATGTACCGTTATCGAACGCATCCAATACATAAATCCGCACAAACAAACATACACTCTGTTTTATAGATATAGATAGATATATTTGCATATCCCTTACAGGACGTTATAGTCAAACAGCATATTCCAGCTGCTGTTGATGCACTAAGCAAGATTACGCTCAGTAGTTTGCCATTGCCTTCTGAGCGAACGGCTTACATACCCCGTAAGTTACCAACGTGGCAAGAACCCGCTACCGATTCTCGCGCAGGTTACGTTGCTCACGAGAATATACAGGATTACGGAGAAAGACCGTTAACCTCTAGGGCCAGGGAGACCGGCGCTATATATTTAGCTACTTACATATATACAAATATATATGGGTACATTGTGTTTGATGTGTAAATGAAACAGCATATATGTGTATAAAAATACTGAGTGTGCAATAATGTTGACATATGTGTGTGTCTGTGGTGGGTGGGTGTAACAAGTAGATATAGGCTATATGTTTAGCTCCTTACATATTTACAGCTCCTTACATATTTACAATATATGAATACATTGTGTTTGATGTGTAAGTGAAACAACGTATGTGTGTATAAATTACTGAGTGTGCAATAGTGTTGACATATGTACGTGTCTATCAGCATAAACATCTCTATATATAGTGTGTTTTTTTTTGGTTGCCTCAATCCATCCATCCATCATGTGCCATGCCGGTAAGCGTGGGCGGTCATGTTCTGCCATCTCACTCGATCAACAGAGTCGTGGATCAGTTCCGTGTTTCTGTCTCGACCATGCCACAAGGCCAAGCCATCCAGATACTTGTTTCTAGGTCTTCCCCTTGGTCTGTTCCCCTCGATCTTACCAGTTGTCACCAAGTTCTCCAAATCATTTCTTCTCATAACATGCCCAAAAAATTGTGACTGTCTACGTCTAATGTCTCTGATCAGTTTACGATCTTCATTTGTTTCTTGAAGGACTTGTTCATTGGTCTTTCTGGCTGTCCATGGTATTCTTTGCATTTTCCTCAGAAACCACATTTCTACAGCCATCAGATGTTTTTCAGCCTGGCTGCTCATTGTCCAAGCTTCACATCCATATAAAAGTACAGGTTCTATGTAGCATCTCAACACTCTTTTTCTCGTTTCAATTGACATCTTTTTATTGGTCAGTATGTTTTTCATCTTGCTAAAGGCTACTTTTGCCATGGCGATTCTTGTTCTAATCTCTTCAAGGCATCTCCCATCAGATGTTATTACTGTTCCGAGGTAATTGTACCTATTCACTTGTTGAAGAATATTCCCATTTACTTGTATATTACACTGTGGTATTTCGTTCTTCTTAGTGACGACCATAATCTGTGTCTTTTTACAATTTAATTCTAACCCTAGTTGTTCACTGTGTGTAACAACCGCATCTACTAAATTTTGCAGGTCCTGTTCATTGTCTGCAATCAAGACTGTATCATCTGCATATCTAATGTTATTGATGCATCGTCCCCCAATGTTGATTCCTTCCATATTTTCAATATGCCTCAATATAAAATTCAATATCTCAGTAACGGGCTGAGATAAAATGATGAGATTTAGTATATAACGTTATCATTATGTCCACCCAACAAAACAATTTTTGTTCTGGAGATTTTACAGCAGATTTTAAAGTTAGCTTATATACGGTATATTAATTATGACTTAAAGATTACGACCATGATTTTAACAGTTTTACAGCTTCCCCAAGATTCGACCCAAATTATTCAAAATTTTCACGTGACTTTCGTTTTCAAACAAACAGCGCGAAGATTCAGAGGCGTCGACTTTCGTTTTCAAACAAACAGCGCGAAGATTCAGAGGCGTCTCCAAATGTGGGTTCTTTCATGAAACGTGATTAATAAATAAACTAGCTGACAAGGCCCGGTTTCTGGTGGAAATCAATCAATCTCTGTCTGTCTGTCTGTCTGTCTGTCTGTCTGTCTGTCTGTCTGTCTGTCTGTCTGTCTGTCTGTCTGTCTGTCTGTCTGTCTGTCTGTCTGTCTGTCTGTCTGTCTGTCTGTCTGTCTGTCTGTCTGTCTGTCTGTCTGTCTGTCTGTCTGTCTGTCTGTCTGTCTGTCTGTCTGTCTGTCTGTCTGTCTGTCTGTCTGTCTGTCTGTCTGTCTGTCTGTCTGTCTGTCTGTCTGTCTGTCTGTCTGTCTGTCTGTCTGTCTGTCTGTCTGTCTGTCTGTCTGTCTGTCTGTCTGTCTGTCTGTCTGTCTGTCTGTCTGTCTGTCTGTCTGTCTGTCTGTCTGTCTGTCTGTCTGTCTGTCTGTCTGTCTGTCTGTCTGTCTGTCTGTCTGTCTGTCTGTCTGTCTGTCTGTCTGTCTGTCTGTCTGTCTGTCTGTCTGTCTGTCTGTCTGTCTGTCTGTCTGTCTGTCTGTCTGTCTGTCTGTCTGTCTGTCTGTCTGTCTGTCTGTCTGTCTGTCTGTCTGTCTGTCTGTCTGTCTGTCTGTCTGTCTGTCTGTCTGTCTGTCTGTCTGTCTGTCTGTCTGTCTGTCTGTCTGTCTGTCTGTCTGTCTGTCTGTCTGTCTGTCTGTCTGTCTGTCTGTCTGTCTGTCTGTCTGTCTGTCTGTCTGTCTGTCTGTCTGTCTGAATGTCTGTCTGAATGTCTGAATGTCTGAATGTCTGTCTGAATGTCTGAATGTCTGAATGTCTGCCGGTCGGCTGACCCATCCACCTACCCACCGACCCACCGACCTACCGATATCTATCTATCTATCTATCTATCTATCTATCTATCTATCTATCTATTCTATCTATCTATCTATCTATCTGCCTGCCTGCCAGCCCGACCACCCACCCACCGACAGACCGACCGACCTACCGATATCTATCTATCTATCTATCTATCTATCTATCTATCTATCTATCTATCTATCTATCTATCTATCTATCTATCTATCTATCTATCTATCTATCTATCTATCTGTCTGTCTGTCTGTCTGTCTGCCTGTCTGCCTGCCGGCCCACCCACCCACCCACCGACCGATCGACCGACGTACCGATATCTATCTATCTATCTATCTATCTATCTATCTATCTATCTATCTATCTATCTATCTATCTATCTATCTATCTAATCTATCTAATCTATATGTCTGTCTGTCTGCCTGCCTGCCGGCGCACCCACCCACATACCGACCGACCGACCGACCGATAGATATCTATCTATCTATCTATCTATCTATCTATCTATCTATCTATCTATCTATCTATCTATCTAATATATCTATCTATCTATCTGTCTGTCTGTCTGTCTGCCTGTCTGCCTGCCTGCCTGCCGGCCCACCCACCCACCGACCAACCGACCGACGTACCGATATCTATCTATCTATCTCTATCTATCTATCTATCTATCTATCTATCTATCTATCTAATCTATCTAATCTATCTAATCTATCTGTCTGTCTGTCTGCCTGCCTGCCTGCCGGCCCACCCACCCACATACCGACCGACCGATATCTATCTATCTATCTATCTATCTATCTATCTATCTATCTATCTATCTGTCTATCTGTCTATCTATCTATCTATCTATCTATCTATCTATCTATCTATCTATCTATCTATCTAATCTATCTAATCTATATGTCTGTCTGCCTGCCTGCCGGCGCACCCACCCACATACCGACCGACCGACCGACCGACAGATATCTATCTATCTATCTATCTATCTATCTATCTATCTATCTATCTATCTATCTATCTATCTATCTATCTATCTATCTAATATATCTATCTATCTATCTGTCTGTCTGTCTGTCTGTCTGTCTGTCTGTCTGTCTGTCTGTCTGTCTGCCTGCCTGCCGGCCCACCCACCCACCGACCAACCGACCGACGTACCGATATCTATCTATCTATCTATCTATCTATCTATCTATCTATCTATCTATCTATCTATCTATCTATCTATCTATCAATCAATCTATCTATATATATATCTGTCTGTCTGTCTGTCTGTCTGTATGTCTGTCTGTATGTCTGTCTGTCTCTCTGCCTGCCTGCCGGCCCACCCACCCACATACCGACCGACCGACCGACAGATATCTATCTATCTATCTATCCATCTATCTATCTATCTATCTATCTATCTATCTATCTATCTATCTATCTATCTATTTATCTATCTATCTAATCTATCTGTCTGTCTGTCTGCCTGACTGCCTGCCTGCCGGCCCACCCACCCACCAACCGACCGACCGACCAACCTACCGATATCTATCTATCTATCTATCTATCTATCTATCTATCTATCTATCTATCTATCTATCTATCTATCTATCTATCTATCTATCTATCTAATCTAATCTAATCTATCTGTCTGTCCTATCTATCTAATCTATCTGTCTGTCCTATCTATCTAATCTATCTGTCTGTCTGTCTGCCGGCCCACCCACCCATTAACCGACCGACCTACCGATATCTATCTATCTATCTATCTATATATCTATCTATCTATCTATCTATCTATCTATCTATCTATCTATCTATCTATCTATCTATCTATCTATTTATCTATCTATCTGCCTGCCTGCCGGCCCGACCACCCACCCACCGACAGACCGACCGACCTACCGATATCAATCTATCTAATCTATCTGTCTGTCCTATCTATCTAATCTATCTGTCTGTCTGTCTGCCTGCCCACCCACCCACTAACCGACCGACCTACCGATATCGATCTATCTATCTATCTATCTATCTATCTATCTATCTATCTATCTATCTATCTATCTATCTATCTATCTATCTATCCATCTATCTATCTATCTATCTATCTATCTATCTATCTATCTATCTATCTATCTATCTAATCTATCTGTCTGTCTGCCTGCCTGCCTGCCTGCCGACCCACCCACCCACCCACCGACCGACCGACCCACCGACCGACCGACCCACCGACCGACCGATCCACCCACTCAGCCAGCCAGCCAGCCAGCCATCCATCCACCCACCTATCTTTCTGCCTACCTACCTACCTTTCTGTCTGTCTGTCCGGGCCGCATCATTCATTTTATTCGGAGACTGCCGAGGGTCGTCGCTGGAGCTACGGAGTTCGTGCTTTGTGCGACGCTTTCCGCGCTGCGGAAAGAAACTGAGCCATATGGGATAAAAACCCTGTGCAATGCAGCCGATTCTGTCGACTGTAAGCTACTTCTTTGATTGCACCCACTCCCATACGAATCCAGATACGCCTTTGTTTGTCATCTGAATTTGCAGGTCCTCATTACCGTAAACATAACATTTTTAACAAGAAATCACTAGTTGTTAAGCAAAACATCAAAGGAATGATGCCGCTTTTAATGATTTAAGTTGTTTTGGGACCTATCAAAGACATATTCCTTGGGTGGGGGTAAATATAAGACGGCTGGAAAAATTTCATAACGATGCAACAGATAGTTTTCAAAATAATTGATCTTGAATGACGGCATAAATTTCCGGACAGACTATAGTCATAACTTCTGATGGAAGGTGCCTTGTGGGGATTAGAGCAGAAATCGGTAGTGAAAAGGCAGCCTTTTACAGAGATGAAAAACATGCATCGGCACCGTGTCGTCTTGACATTCGATGATGTGTTACATTGTGCTTCAAAAAGGCATACTGACTACAGCCCATGGTGGTAGCGAATGTGACTGATCAAACCAATTCGCGCTGTCAATGTTCTTCCACAATGTATGCATGTGAACACATGGTCATTCCCACCATCACGCATCATCTTACGTCTCACACGCTCAGTGCAATCATTTTCTCCTTTGTGTTTATTCCATTTCTGGTTTTTGCCCCCCCCCCCACCCCCCACCCCCCCCCCCCCCCCCACCCATGCGGCGACTTGCTCCCAAGGTGCAATATCAATGCCTGTATCAACCATGTCCTGCTTACACACATCTTTGTATTATAGTAGAGGCCGACCCCGAGATCTTTTACCCATCTGTAACTCACCAAAAAAGATGTCCTTTGGTATTCTACCATCATCCATCACCCTAATGTATAATGAAAAATAAACTCACCAATAATAAACTGTCAACTGCATTGTGAAAAATAATGTTAAAGAACTATATAAATCCTTACTGTTATATGATAGTGAAACATGGACAATAAGCACAAGCTGAGAAACGTCTAATGACAATGAAAATGTGGTTTCTGGTGAAGATACAAGTAATACCGTGGGCGGATAAAACAACCAATGAACAAGTCCTACAAGAAACAAACGTAAACAGATTCGAGAAATTAGACGTAGACGGTCAAGACAGCAAAAAATGAGAAAGTTGTACAGGAAACTGTAAACTTATTAGAGAAATTAAACGTAGGCAGTGACGATTATGTGTGTGCACATAAGCTAGAAAATTTAGTGACAATTGGCAACATTGATCGGTACATAGGAAAGGGAAAGAAAAGAGATAAATACTTGTATGGCAACGCAGACCTGATCAAGGACTCTCAGGATCGTCTGAACCATGAACGCCAACGCTTATGGCGCATGATGATGATGATCATAAAATGGGAGAGAACACCAACTGTTCAAAGAAATAACAGAACTGACCAGAATAAATAGAACCAAGACAAACACTGTAGAGAACACAAGCCTACCAGAACATAAAGACATTCCAAATAGATAAAACGAATATTGCAGCGATATATGTGTGTGTGTGTGTGTGTGCGTCGGTGTGTGTGTGTGTGTAAAGTTATAAAGACAACATGCAAACAATGAAATGATGACAATGAGAGAGTCAGAATCTAAACTAGATGTAGTCGACGGGGCAATAAACGACCTCAAATAGGAATGTTGGGGGTGGGGGTGAACCACTGGGATGTGATAATGTTCACATCAGAGAATCCTTCTGAGGATGAGATAGTCATCTACACAGACGGATCTGGTATTGGACGCATGTGGAGCTCATGGACATTTACCGCTCAGGTTGGAGGGAGGACTGCGAAATAAGGATGTTGTGCCTTCTCCTTAATAACAAGTAGACTAACTGTGGAGGTCATGGCAGTAAATAAAGCAGTAGCCTGACTCGAGACATAGACTTTCATCTAGGCATGCTTTCTGGTGAATCAATGAGTCTGCTCGGGAAGATCGAGATAGGTTGGGCTCGAAGACAGTGGGTGGAGTTTCTGATGAGGTCACGCCTGACACATATCGGGCGCATTTATTTTAGCTAGGCCACATGATTGTAAGAGGAAACTAATATGTTTATAAGCTTGCGGCGGGGCTGTTGTGGAAAGCGGGTGTTCAATGAGCCGGCCTGATATAGCGACTGGCGTCAGAGAGGAAGGCCATTATGCGAATCAAGTGACGACTGCAATTCTGCAAACTTGGCCAGACTGCCAGAGCATCACGTCACATAGGGGTGAAGTCAGACAAGCCTGCTATGCAGACGGCCAAAGAATAATAGTCATCCAACACAGAGATGGTGTCGTCAACCGCTGCATGCTGAGGGAGAAGCTGTGGAGAGGATCCCAGCACTTCTGGACTGAATATTTCTATGTGCAGTGAGGATAATCTGATGACTAACTGGCTAGAGTTGATTAAAGCTGAGGGAGAACAAAGTAGGAAAATGTATAACGTGCAATGTAAACAGATGTAGAAAAGAGGAATTTTCTCGAACGATTAGATGAGAACAAAATATATCCCAATACCAAAATGAGATGATATGAAATTATATTCATTCATTGGCACCTTTCCGTCTTGACAGACGATAGTTTGGTACATTGTGCTTCAAAAAGGCTTAATAACTACGATCCATGGCGGTGGCGAGTGTGGCTGGTAAGGCCAATTCTTGCTGCAAATGTTTGCCCACAGTAGGTGCATGTGAAAACATGGTCACTTCCACCATTTTGCACCATCTTACGTCTCTCACGCTCTATGTGTGCTTTATCTGCAATCATTTTCTCCTTTGTCTTTATTCCATTTCTGATAGTTGCCCTCCATGCAACACGTTCAGCGGCGACGTGCTCCCAATGTGCATTATCAATGCCTGTATCAATCATGTCCCGCTTACACACATCTTTGTATCGTAGCAGAGGCCGACCCTGAGATCTCCTACCCGTCTGTAATTCCCCAAAAAAGATGTCCTTTGGTATTCTACCATCATCCATCCTCCTAACGTGTCCTATCCATCTAAGTCTACGAAGACTGAGCATGGAATACACCGTCACACAACCTGATCTTTCCAATACTTCAGTATTTGTGATTTTGTCTTGCCACTTAATACCAAGTATTCTTCGCAGACACCGCATATGAAAGCTGTTTAAACGTTTCTCTTGGCGTGAGTAAGTTGTCCAGGTTTCACTGCCATAAAGAAGAGTACTAAGGACACAGGCTTGGTAGACGAGGACTTTTGTTTTGGCAGTAAGCTTCCTGTTCTCCCAGACTCTTTTTGCTAACATGTTCATTGTTGTTGCTGCCTTGCCAATCCTGATGCTGATTTCCTGATCGAGAGATAATTTGCTATTTACCTCTGATCCTAGATATGTAAAATGGTCTACTATCTCCAGTTCGGCGTCGTCAATAAAGATTGATGGTACACCATGTACACCTTGTGACATAATCTGTGTCTTCTTTTTGTTAATTGTTAAACCAAATTCAGAACAAGCATTGGAGAATGCAGATAGTAGATGTTGTAATTCTTCCTCAGAGTGGGTCGTAATCGCAGCATCATCCGCAAAAAGCAACTCTCTGATTAGTACCCTGCTAATTTTGGTCTTGGCCTTCAATCTCTGAGCATTATAGAGGCCACCATCTGAGCGTGAGTGAATGTATATACCGTCATCCTGATCACGAAAGGCATATTTCAGTAGAAGTGAAAAGTATATCCCAAAGAGGGTGAGGGCTAGTACACAACCTTGCTTAACTCCACTCTTGATTTCAAACTCTTCTGAAGTTGAGCCATCAAACTTGATTATACCCTTCATGCCTGTGTGGAACGATTCCACAATGGACAGAAGCGTTGGTGGGCAGCCAATCTTCTTTAGTGCTTTGAACAGACCCTCACGACTGACCAAATCGAATGCCTTTGTGAGGTCGATGAAGGCAATAAACAGTGGCTGATTTTGTTCCCGGCATTTTTCTTGCATCTGTCGCAATGAGAATATCATATCAATGGTAGACCGGTTCTGACGGAAGCCGCACTGTGATTCGGGATAGACTTGATCTCCAAGGACTTGAAGTCTGTGCAGGACAATTCTGGCAAATACTTTCCCAACAATACACAGTAGTGAGATACCCCTATAATTGTTACAGTCGCTCCGATCTCCCTTGTTCTTGTACAGCGTTATGATGTTTGAATCTTTGAAATCCTGTGGGACTTGTCCTTCTCGCCAGCATAGCTCTATTAGCTGGTGGATCTGTAGAGCGAGTGTGTCTTGCCCACTCCTGATCACCTCTATTGGAATCCCATCCTTACCTGGAGCCTTGCCAGATGCAAGCTCATTTATAGCACACTTAACTTCTGTTATAGTGGGAAGTGTGTCCAGGTGGTCAAGAGTTGGCAGCGCCTCTATGGCGTTGAGGGCATCATCCGCTAGCTTGGTCTCACTTGAGTAAAGCTCTAAATAGTGCTCGACCCATCTATCCATCTGCTGTTTCTTATCAGTGATGATTTCTCCAGTCAAGGTTTTCAGCGGTGCACTTCTTTTGATCATTGGACCACAGGCTTTCTTTATCCCTTCATACATGCTTCTGATGTTTCCCTTATCACTTGCGATTTGAATGGACTTACATAACTTGATCCAATAGTCATTCGCACACTGCCTGGCAGCCTTTTGTACATCCTTCCTCGCTTGCTTCAGCTCACTCAGAGTGTTACGCGTTGGTCTTTCCTTGTTTCTTAAGAGAGCTTTCTTCTTTTTATCAATCAAGGGCTGCAGTATCTGGCTGTTATGAAATTATATAACAATTACAGAAAATGGATGTTGTTAAGTGATGTAAGCAAAGTTTTATTTAAAATAATTATGGTAATACTATAAGAAAATACAGGAAAACATAAACATAGTACAAGCTGCGTTTAGACATAATGTGATAACACATTTAATATAGGGACAGTTACAATAGAAAGCAGAGGCTGACACGCATGCACATCTGTACACTTGCTTTATAGACTACACATTAAGAAATGTATTAAACAAATGAAAGAAATTTGTTTCCTATTAGATTTAATTTCTTTAAAGGCTACATATCCTTTGCACGTTATTTTGGAACAACTGCATAAATTCAGATATCTAGGCACATGGATGACATCAGATAGAAGAGGCATCACAAAGCTAACGAACAAAATAGGACATGCAAAAGCTGGATTCTATCAAATGAAAAACATTATGTGCAATTAGTCCTTGTCCTCGAACGTTAGAAAAAGAGGTCTTGCATGTTATATAGAATCAATTTTAAAATATGGCTGCGAATCCTGGACAATTAGCAAACAGAGGGAAAAAAATCGCTGGAAGCCTTGGAGATGTGATTTTATAGAGAAAAGCTGAAAATTAATTGGACTACCAAAATGAGCAATCCGGACATTTTGAGGGAAGTTCTTCAATGGCAAGACAACTTATCACAAACATAAGACAGAATCAGTCATCATTTTTTGGTCACATGAGAAGACAAAAACTGGAACATGTTGTGACAACCAGAAAGATTTGTGAAATATGAGATATAGCAAGACCGTGTGAGAAAATTCTTGACAGTCTTGTGTCATGGCACGGAAAGGAGTCAACATACGAACTGATCCATGTCGCCGAGGATCGCAATTTGTGGAGGGGCATGACCACCCACTCCAGCCGGCAAGGCACTGGATGATGATATCCTCTGCAGGTCGTTGTGATCAATCCCAACACTAATTGATTTACTGGACAATTGTACGTACCATACATATACTCTACAGTAAATAACACACAACGGCGAGGGTGGTCATGATACCACAGGCTGGTTTGCTTATAGAACAATGAGGCGGGCAGAGTTTCAGTTTGTCCCCTTATTTGCTTAACGTATATACTGAAGACTTCATGGGGGATTTTAAAAACAATTTAGCTGCATATCCTTTACAGGGCCTCGCAGTCAACACCGGCATTTGTTGCCGTTGTGATCTCTTGGCAGGTTTAAGTTTAGTAGTCTGCTATTGCTCTCTGAGCGACCGGCACCCATACCATTTCGTTAAACAAAAATCAGCGCAAGGCGGTCTGCTGCCAAATCTCCTGCGTGCGTAACCCCCTCGCCACGGAGCCGGCTCATGGGGAATGATAGAGCAAATATTGAAAAAGAACACTGGTCCCTTTGTAATCGTAGAAAAAGACATATCTCAACTTCGACCAGATGGCGACACAGTGTTGCAATTAACAACACAAATGTGAATTGAGAAACTAATAAATTACGCATATGGACAAAGTGACAAAGAATTTATATCTCAATGCAACAAACACAAAGCTAAAGATAGCCGATGAAACAAAAACGTCAACAAATTTATTTATCACTCTAGAGAAGCTGCACAAATTTAGCAGTTTTCGACGTCTATGTTCACTTCTGACAGGCGGTGGAAATATGATGACAGATACGACAAGAAGAACAAATACAGCTCTATAAACACTAGAACAATTAAGTTTTTATTTGGAACAGACAAGCAAACACAAATCAATGTACCGAGAGAATGCGTATTCCTCGCGGCAACATGCGAGTGTGAAACTTGGACATGCGACATATTAATATTATCGGCAAATTAGGCTTGCGATTTTGAATGTAAGTGCTGCAGAAGAATATTAAAAATTCACTGAACAACGAAGAGAGCAAGCAGATCTATTCAACAATTCCATATTCAAGAACATTGGTTATTAAGACACCCCCCCCCCCCCCCTCGAAAAAAAAAATCTGAGGAAAATGAAATATTTTGGGCAGGCCAAAAACATGAATATCTGGCAAAGATTATTATGAATGGAGATTACGATACAGCTGACAGTAAGTAAGGTCAAGGACCCATGTACACACTTCAAGGCGCATTGGGCATATGGTGCTAGATCCGTATGTTTGATTGCCCCACCGGCAGTGGTTGCGGGGTGTCGCCAGTGTCAGGCCGGTCGTCTGTACTTCCCAAGACGTGTCCTGGTGCTCATGTTAAGCTAGATAGATCCGGGAGCACAATTCAGTGTTCTGACAGTTCGAATCCATCCCGATGAGCGTTGGAACCCATGACCACCGTGCCGCGAGACGAGCGTCCAGTCATCAGCTATCTCAGCTCTAAAGTCTTGTGGTATTGCGACGTTTCCAATGACCACCGTGCGGAGAGACGAGAGTCCAGCCTCCAGCTATCGCGGCTCTGGTGTCTTGTGGTGGTACTACGTTTCCAAAGACTTGCTTGTTGAGGGGGGGGGGGGATGCTCTGCACAGGTCAAGTGCCACATTGCAGAGGGTCTTCAGCCTGAGGAATTAAGGCCGCCTGGCTAGTGCAGTCGCCGCGAACTGTACAGGTTAGGTTTTTTTTTTCTTTTTGCCCCCGACAGAAAAAAAAACAACTCATAACCTTACGGAGGATTCGAACCGGGGTCTCCCGAAGGAGAATCCGACATTCTAGCCACTCGGCCAACCAAGTGCAACTGGATGATCATATTTAATGGGCCTGGGGACTTGGTAGTTTTTATTGTCAAGGTCTTGTGCGTGATGACTTTCTGGCTTTATTTAACCCCACGCTTTTGCACGTGAATTGATATGGTTTCACAGCTGTATTTCATCATCACAAAATCAACTCTGGTCATCCGCAAAACGTAGCTCGTTGACAAGCTTTGGATGATAGTATGTGTACGTATGTATTTGTGTGTATGCGTATGTATGAGTTCATTCGTATGGATGGCGAAGCCAAGCGAAAGCCTCACAATAGTTTCCTCAACAACAACAAAAACTCACGCAGAAACACATAGAAATTATACTGGATGGACTGGGGAGAGGGGGGGGGGATATGGAGGAATATAAAATATGTAACTGATTAAGAAAACCTAGGACTGAGGCCTGTGGAGATGCCTGAACGACCACGCCCGTTGACAGGGTATGCAATGATGATGACGATTATGTATCCACGTATGTATATATGGTTTTACGTGCAAACATTCGTATCGTTTTGCAATATATCTGCACGAATGTTGTGAGTATTTATGTATGCACACATGCATAGCTTTATCGTAAATAGAATCCAGCTTTGTTATAGCCCTCTTTTTTCTACACTTCGATGATGGACAGCAAGCCATCATATGCATATCCGATATGTGCATCAACGTCCGGCAGATTATTATGTATATGTGCGTGCAGGTCTCCGTGCAAAAATCCGCACTTCCGATCTATTCTCCAACACATTTAGACATTGATGAATGGACGAACAAGCTTCCTAATGCCAGTTCTTGCAATCATTCGATAATGAGAAAACTTGGTGAAAATCAACAGACATTTGCGTATCTGATTTCCTGTTTGTACACTGGAAGCAAAATGAGATATCTAGAGAGCCGGTGAAGATTTTCAGAGATAGGCGTCATAGCTTGTGTTAAGTTTGTGATAGTGTCTGAAATATATAACCAAGTGGTTCCTCTGAAGTTCCCCTTCTACAGCAGTGTGTTTCAATTCATTTAGTGTTATAATAGACACGCGGTTCGACTCTGTACTCAGACTCACGTCGTCCGACTCACTGTTCAGAATCAGGTTGCCAGTCATTGTCAGACTTACTTGGTTCGACTCATTGTTAAATCTCAGGCCGACCGATCATTGTTCAGACTTACGCGGCCCGACTCATTGTTCAGACTTACGCGGCCGGACTCAATGTTCAGACACGTGGTCGGACTCATTATTGAGACTCATGTTATTGGATTAATTGCTCATTTTCAAGTGGTGAGATTTATTTTTCACACGTTTGTCTTCATGAACAATGTTCACACTCACGCAGCTGAATTCATTGGTCACATTCACGTGGCCAGATTCATTTTTTTCACATGAACATGGTCGACACCAGTGTTCACACTCTCGTGGTGGAATTTATTTCACATTCACCTGGCCGAGCTCATTGCTCACACTCACATGGTCAGACTCATTGCTTAGGCTCACTTTGTCCCCCTCATTGCATGGGGTTCCAACTTAAACTAGACGAGGCTGCAAGTAGTTGGATACAGAGTGCCGACTTTCTGAGGGTAAACTCTATACTTGCTGTGTTATTAAGCAAAACTGTCCACATATATCTCTCTCTTTGTCTCTTGCCCCGTTAATCGTGACTGTTGTTACAACTCAAGTTAATCTTTTATTGTTTTTTTTTCGAGAGCCGCGGTAGCGCAGTGGTAGATTGCTTGTCTGCTGGTCTAGTGGTTATGTATTCGAATTCCATTCGAGGCGAATTTCCCAGTCATTTCAGCCAAAATGGATACCGTCAAATGTCCTTAGAAGCACGATATTAACCACATCACACATCGATGGCCATACGGTCTATACAATTATGAGGATAGCACGATACACCAACTACGCATCAGGCATATACACTGGTTCTTTACTGTTGCATTTATTCTCATGATGTTGCAACATTTTCGAATATCTCTTTATGTAGTAAGTTTCCTACGTTTCCTTGCCTTGTTCATATCATACAAATTAAGTTGGACTGCTAATAGTGTGTATCACACTCAACAGTACAACTAGTTGTATGGTTTCAAGAAATGTTGCACTTGTTTACTAATTGTTCAAGACTTAGTTATGTGTTGACATTGGTTCTGTTTAACACAGAACACATATGCTCGCCCGCACTTTGTCGTTGTCGTGCAGTATTCTTTCTGATCCATTTAATTCGTTAACGCTACAATTCTCCTTCGTACTGTAAAGGTTAATACAACTTTGCAGTTTAGCAGACATACATACGCACAGATACAACACATGTACAACATGCACGCACATATGTATGTGTGTATGAGGGAGGGTGGGATAGGTATGTGTGTGTCTGAAGGGAAAGAAAATAGCAGTAGGATCACACAGCAACAACAATAACAACAACAACAACAATATCAACAACAACAACAATATCAACAACAACAACAATATCAACAACAACAACAATATCAACAACAACAACAATATCAACAACAACAACAACAACAATATCAACGATAACTCGCACATATAATCAGTGACGGACTGGCCGGGGTGTTAGCCTGTCCGA
Organism: Cepaea hortensis; assembly: GCA_963921405.1. Classification (NCBI taxonomy): domain Eukaryota; kingdom Metazoa; phylum Mollusca; class Gastropoda; order Stylommatophora; family Helicidae; genus Cepaea; species Cepaea hortensis. Next base: position 59,739,160 of record OY992886.1, read on the forward strand.
TGGCAAGTGGGCCTTGTGGGCTTCTAATGAAGTTGGTCCTCTTAAACATTATACAATATATTGAACACGTTAAAAGCTAATTGCATATATTTTACGGGACGTCGCAGTCAGCCACGCCATGTTTTGACTGTTCGTGATGTCTTGGCAGGTTTACGTTCAATAGTTTACCACTGCTTTCTGAACGACTGGCACTCATTTCATTTTCCTGAAAACCAACACATGGTGGTCTGCTGCCAAATCGCCCGCAGCGGTGTTTCGAACGCGGTATGCGAGATTACGTACAACGTTCGTCAGCCCTTCGCCACATGCCCTGTTAATATCTTCTTACTGCTAGAAACCGACGTTTTAGACCCATTCCGTTATAGCGTAGAACAGATCCACACTAACAAACACGCACAGCACAGTTTTAACATTCTTAAAGTGAACTCGGGCAAATTGGATAACAAGTTGGGAAATCCCTATTGACCGCACCAATTTCTGGTGTGCAAATGAATCTTAATAAGTCTAAAGCAGCACTAATGAGGTTTGTTATTCTATTGGGAACGAAAACGAGAATGTAATTTCTTCTAATAACCGGCATGATTCTGGGGGGAGCGATGACAGAAGGGTGGCAGGAAGATAACACAATCTCCCCATGTATCCCTCCACCTTATAGTGATTGTAGAGGCGCGAGGCTTGCGTAGATCGGAAAATCTCAACAGCCAGGCTGGCGGTAGAATAGATAGATAGATAGGTAGGTAGGTAGGTAGGTAGGTATCAACCCAAGTTTCTATTGTATGTCCGTGATTTACTGGGCAATTTTACTTTTAGTAGTTTGCCATTGCGACCTAAATGATCGACACCTTATGAAATCAAAATCATTGCAAAGCGATCAGCGTTCATATCTCCGGAGGCTGACTTCGAGCCCTCAACTCGATATGTCGGGAATAATGACACTATGTTTCTCTATCCCCCAAGCCACAGAGGCCGGCACGAGTGGACTAGAGGAGTGCAGGAAATAGCAAGGCAGAGGAGGTCAGCATGGCTGAATGGATAAAACCGCACATTATGAAACATCAGTGTGCTGATGCCGGGGTAGCGGGTTCAACCACTGCACCGGTTAGTTGGCTAAAATGCTGTCTTTTTGTCCTTGACTTGGGGACATAAATTGCAAGTACCTCTGAAGTCGGAGTGGGTTCGCCTGATATGAATAAGGAAACCTAATCCACACGCAAAAGTCAGTCCGATGCAGTAGAAGTATTAGTACGTGAATGGACTACGTTTGAGTTCAAAGCCAACGTTAAGTAGAAAAGAAGGAAGGCATACAGGACAGAATTACCTACTGAAATCCTCTCCACTGGACGACAGGCTCAACGAACTTCACTTTATCATAATGACATGGAACCTACACAGCCACTGCCTTGTCACTACAACCACAGAAGCCCTGGCCATAGAGCAAGTGGAGATCAAACACTGGATTGATTCTGTCAGGACTATGCCACACACATGCCATGCCGTCCAGGCACATTTGGCTCATATCGAAACTTTAGCACTCACTGCGACGCGTAGCACTAGGTTGCCGACTAAATATCTCCCGTGTGAGAATAATGCGTCATGATTTGAGTGCGCGTGCAAAAATGTTCATAGCCAATCTGGTTATAGTAGCTTTGAGGGCTGGTCGTCTTTTTTGACATTCTGCCAGTCCACTAATTGCTTTCTACTCTCTGTCTCTCTGTCTCTGTCTGTCTGTCTGTCTGTCTGTCTGTCTGTCTGTCTGTCTGTCTGTCTGTCTGTCTCTCTCTCTCTCTCTCTCTCTCTCTCTCTCTCTCTCTCTTATTTTTAGGGGGATTTTAGAGTTTCCGGGGGGGGGGGGGGGGGGAAATGAAGATTATTTCAAGACTGCGTTAATACAAGAACCGATTACTTGATATTGTTTTTCCCTTCTTACTGTACGGTTCTGTACATCTCACACCTTCTAAAATTCAATTTATAAAGTAAGTAGACCCACAAATCACGTTTTATGTGGATGTCTAGACTTGTTTTAGTATATGCTATTAAATTTAGCTTCCGCTATTACGTATACTGTGTAGGGGAGGGGCGGGATTTTTAGGTAGGAAATAAGAAAGGGGGGAATGATGTTCTGAAAATATGGTGAAGGGGGGCACGGGAAAAATTTTTAGGTAGGAAATACGAAAGGGGGGAATGACGTTCTGAAAATATGGTGAAGGGGGGCACGGGCCGAAAAAGGTTGAGAACCACTGCACTAGAACATACCAAATATACGTCGCCCTGCTACTGAGTGAGTGCGTGGCGCGACACTGTGAGCTGTGAGTTTCGTGTGAAATGCTTTTGAATCTGCCCAAGGTCTTTTGGAACGTGACTGCATGTTCTGAGCGATGGCAGATGGCTATGTCCCAGAGTTGACCGGTTTTTGCCTTATGCAGAAATGCGTGGCTGCTGGGCTTCTGGTTGACTGCCACTGCCATTGACGATGAACTGTATTTCGTGGACTGTGTGGGTGAACATCTAGGAATCATCCAGATGGGAAAATGACTGCCGATTCCATCAGAAATGAACTGGGTGCTTTGTGGGGGACTATTGTGTTGACATTCTGGTGGCGGCATTATGCACAGTGTATCTGTGCGGGTTGTTATTTGTCGAGACTCCTGTCTTTTCCACTTTTCACATTGGGCAGTGGGGAGCGTTTTGTGTGATATTCACTGGCACAGGAATGGAGCATAATGGGGACGACCCGTTGCTGTGAAGTTGGAACTGCGACTAACTGACTAACTAACTAACTAATGGATCTATAATACAGACATTACTAGTAGACTCGGGAGCCGGAAAGGCTTAGTGGTTAGACGCTCTTCTGCCGGCCCGATGTTCTTGAGTTCGAATTCGTATCCAAGCGGATTTTCAGAATTGATCTGGCCACCCACAGGATACCAGGACATACCTTGGGAAGTGAAGACGGCCTGTATATTTTGGTCATATCACCCTTCGTGTGCCAAAACTGTCATTTACTGCCAATATAGTACCTTGCGGTGTATGGCAGAGGGGTCTTTGAGCCTAACGAATAAAGGCCGCCTGGCTAGTGCAGTCGCCGCGAACTCTGCAGGTTAGGATTTTCTTTTTGCCCCCGACAGAAAAAAGTCCCACACCTTACCGAGGGATCGAACCCGGGTCTCCCGAAGGAAAGTCCAGCGTTCTAGCCACTCGGCCAGCCGCTCCTCTGTTTTACAGTGACAAGTGGTAAATACATGTATTTTGAAAATGTATAAGTCATTAGATATAATATGATGTCACAGTCAATAGTACAACGCCATTCCTTAGCCCTGTAAACAAGGATTGTACACAAGAGACAAGGTAGAAACAGTGGAAAGATGGGAGGGAGTATACAAATACCTGATTCAGGAATAGTCAGACTGACTGAATCATCTGTCCATTATACGCTTGGCACCATAACATAACAAAAGGAAACTCTGATTGCACTTGGCAGTATAGGGCTCCATGGCTGATAAAGTGCCTGAGAGTCAGACAGACGGGCCTTGGAATGGGCTATAGTGGAAAGCACATTTCCTTGATGACAACGGGGAACCATCTTCGCAGAAGTGGCATCAGTTGGCATTTAATCGGTCCTGAGATATGGACTGGAGGGGTAAGCTCAATGCATCCCATAACACGATATGTAACAATACATTATATATTTCATAATTACTGCCAAGTCCATGAATTGTTTTGTTTTATGTTTGAATCATTGCTATTTGATGTTTCATACAGTCATGTCTGTTTAGAAACCAGTTATGACGGTACGACGCTTCATCCTAAGGGACTGTACACAGATTGTCAAATTTCCTATATTCATGCGATGACAGTTGAGACTTATAACTTCGTACAAACTGACACATGACAGTAGAAATATTATCATACTTGACTGACATCAGAAAGTATTATTTGCAGTAGGGTGAAAGTCGCATACCTTAACTTGTGTGTATAAGTAAATATGTTTATAAATGTATTATGACAGACAACCGTCTAGGCTAGTAGTAAACACAAAATACAATTAGAGTTAATAGACAACTAGATCAGAAAAACATTTAACAAAGCCAGACAAGATGAAAGGTTACAAGTTCAGGGACGGCCAGCCGCTATGGAAAGACGTTGAACAAGTGGGAAGGGAGGAGGGGGGGGGGGAAGCATCATAAACGCGACCCTCTGGGTTAATCTTCGACCGGGATCAGACGTATTTGTTAGGTATAGAAATAATCGTAGCGAAATCTAATTGTGAACAATTACATGACAGACATATTTGTAACATTTTATAAAAGGAGACTATCGACAAACCATATAAGTGTATTCTTCATGGACAGATTTAAACAACGAGTGAAAAGGGTTTTGCTGTTTTGAGCTATGTGTTTTAGACAAAGAAAACTACGACAGTGCCTTCTCCACATAACAGGGAGAATATTTATTTACTGAACGTTGAGTGAGAAACGTACAGGTATGTCTTGTGATAGAAGAAAGACACTGTCACTGATGTAACATCTGTGTAGTAGTTGAGGTAGTGTCCCAGAGGAGCATCACATTCCACCAAGGTCTGAACCATAGAGAGGAGACCATGGCGCCTGCTCAAGTAATTAATGATACTACTGGGCAGGGCTGTCTCGACAAGATTGGATGGTAACATTTTGATAAGAGTTGATATTATTCTACATTAAACTATTTCATTGTGTTACCACTCATCATCAACATGTGCCATGCCGGTAAGCGTGAACGGTCATGTCTCGCCATCTCACTCGATCACCAGAATCGTGGATCAGCTCAGTGTTCTTGTCTCGACTAGGGTCACCTCTGGTGCTGCGTTATTCCCGAAGTTCTGCCATGACACCTCACATCCTCGATTATCCTTACTAGATGACTGACACGAGCCATTGAGGTTCGTGGCACTCAACAATCTTGCTAGTTGTCCCTAAATTTGTCTGTTTATTTCTCCTCATAATAAGCCCAAAAGTCTTGAATGTCTAGTCTAATCTCTCGAATCAGTTTAGGGCTTTCATTTGTTCTTGTAGGACTAGCTTATTGGGTTTTCTGTCTGTCCATGGTATAATTCGCATATTCATCAGAAATTACATTTTCACTGTCGTTAGATATTTTGTTTTTAGCTTTGCTGCGTGACCATTTTCTTCACGTATATAACAGTGTAGGTTCTATATAGCATTTAACACTCTTTTTTCATTGCGTCTGACACCTTTTTAGCAGTCAGTATATTTTATATCTTGCATATGGCTACCTTTGTCATAGTTTTCTTGTCATAATTTCTTCAGAGGCACCTTCCATCAGATGTTATGACAATAAACTATCGCAATCGATATATCTGATGAACTAATGTTAGCACAGATACGAGTGATCGTGTACAATGGAATTTCCATTGGGGAAACGATGTTACCTAAGATAATTTAATTTGTCTAATGTGATTTTGCCAGCCTCCATGGCCTAGGAGTTTTACATCTTTCTCCGTAATCCCGTATACTCTCGTGAGTAACGCGAGAGAATCGATAGCGGTTCTCACGGAGTCGGTAACTTACGGGGTATATGAGCCGGTCGCTCAGAAAGCAATGGCAAACTACTGAGCGTAATCTTGCCAAGAAATCAACAATCAGCTGAAAGATGCTGATGTTGACAGCGATATCCTGTAAAGGATATGCGAACAAACAAAAATGTGATTTTAGTAGCCGGAGTGGCCGAAAGAGTAAGAGTGTTCTAGCTCTTAAACTTCCGGTGCGCTGACAGCTGGGTAGCAGAATTATCTACCCCTTCACCGATGAGCCGGACCTCAACGCTAACTTCACCGGTCAGCCAGACTGCAACGCTAACTTCACTGGTCAGCCAGACTGCAACGCTAACTTCACCGGTCAGTCGGATTTCAACGCTAACTTCACCGGTCAGCCAGACTGCAACGCTAGCTTCACCGGTCAGCCAGACTACAACGCTAACTTCACCGGTCAGCCAGACTGCAATGCTAACTTCACCGGTCAGCCAGACTGCAACGCTAGCTTCACCGGTCAGCCAGACTACAACGCTAACTTCACCGGTCAGCCAGACTGCAATGCTAACTTCACCGGTCAGCCAGACTGCAACGCTAACTTCACCGGTCAGCCAGACTGCAACGCTAACTTCTCGTTCAAAAGCTATAGCAAACTTCTTTTTTTTTTTGCATATCCTTTACAGGACATCGCTGTCAACACCAGCATCTTTCAGCTGTATGTTGATTTCTTGGCAAGATTACGCTCAGTAGTTTGCCATTGCTTTCTGGGCGGCCGGCTGACATACCCCGTAAGTTACCGATGCGATTCGAACCACTGCTGATTCTCACCGTCATCATGTTACCGACGAGAGTATACGAGATTACGGAGAAAAGTCATAACCTCTAAGCCAGGAAGCCGGCTATAGCAAACTACTGAACATAAATAAAATTGCCTAGTAAATCAACATGGGGCTGAGGTATATCGCAATGTCCTGCAACATTCAATGTGATCTGACCAATGTTGTATTTCAACGTCCTGCAAAGAACATGCAACATTCAATGTGATCTTACCAATGTTGCATTTCAAAATGGCTGTACAAGTACGTTCCACATCTCTGCGCGTCTTTGTTATTTGCTAAAGACCGGATACAAGCTGTATTATCACTGAAAAATAGAACTGCCAGTGAAATTAAGCGCTTTAACAAACTCTGTCCTCGGGATTAAAGACCTGAGCTTCTAAATCCAAGCTACAGCCTGTAATTATCTTCTCGGCTTGCGCAAGCCACTGATATTGCGGCTGCACTTCCATCAATCCATTTCCTCCTGTGTGTGTCATGTCAACTTCTAGTGAATTCTGTCCGTCCATTTCAGATTTAAGCCATAGACTTTTTTACCCCTCAAAATTTAATTTATTTTGTGAATAATAATATTGAGCTGCGAAATTAATTATTACTGCCCATCTTCCTTGGTCCTGGGAAGTCACGGTAGCCTATTGGTTAAATGCCCGCAGGGTCTCTGATGTTCGTGGGTTTGAATCCACTTCAGGGCTGATTTTCTATTTTTAAAGTGTCCGATGCTTTCAGTTCGACCCAGCCCAAATTAGGTACCAGAAAATGTCGTAAAAGTAAAGGCCGCCGATGATACTGACCACGTAACCTACCAAGTATAGATTGGTCTATAAACATATTGGTCTAACGCCTTAGGCCTGTCTTTCTATGCCGCCATGAGCCATCGACTCCAACCCTAAAAAATACTAATGGAATTTGAAAGCTGTAAAGGTGTGGCATTTCATAAAATGCAAATAGTGAACTGGATAGAATAAAATATACATATATAACATTTTACAGGCATATAGGTAAACAGTTAACTGTGGGGAAATATATTTCAACAGTAGGCCTTTTTGACTGTGTCACTATATCGGATACGATGGCCACATATAGAAATAACAACTGTTAACGATTAGTTGCATGTCCTTTCACGGGACGTCGCAATCAACGCTAGCATTATTTTTTTAAATAGCTTTTTGTGAATTTTGTTGGCAGTTTTACGTTCATCAGTTTGCCATTATTTTCTGAATGACCGACGCTAAACCATTGTGAAAATCAGCGTCAAGCTGTCAGCCTCAACATCTGGGGTTGACTTCGAACCCGTTCACTACCCCAAGGCCACACACGTCGACACTGAAAATACTAAAGGACACAATTGAGAAGACAAGAGAGAAGATGTAAAGAAACAAACAAAGAAATTGTGCATCTCGCAGACAAGCAAGCAAGCAAGCAAGCGCGCGCGCGCGCACACACACACACACACACACACACACACACACACACACTACTACTACTACTACTACTACTACTACTACTACTACTACTACTACTACTACTACTACTACTACTACTACTACTACTACTACTACTACTACTGTTCACGTTTAACTCAGAACTGGAGGGAATTGGTGAAATTGGTGAATAAGGAATTGTTTAACCAGTACAAGAATACCCATAAAGAAGAACAAATTATAATAATACACCGGCAAGGAAATAATAAATAAATAAACTATTTTAAGAAAGAAGAGAATTGGTGAGAATAGAGGGCAGTTGAACAACATTATCAAGCACCAATAAGGGCAGTTGAACGACATTATCAGACGACATTAGTAGGCAATTGAGTAACACGATCAGGCGACATTAGAGGGTTGTTTAACGTCATCAAAAGGCGACAATAGAGGACAGTTGAACGACTTGATTAGGCGACAATAAAGGGTAGTTGAACGACTTGATTAGGCGACAATAGTGGGCAATTGAACGACATGATCAGGCGACAATAGTGGGCAGTTGAATGACTTGATTACGCGACAATAGAGAGTAGTTGAACGACATGATTAGGCGACAATAGAGAGTAGTTGAACGACATGATTAGGCGACAATAGAGAGTAGTTGAATGACATGATTAGGCGACAATAGAGAGTAGTTGAACGACATGATTAGGCGACAATAGAGAGTAGTTGAACTACATGATTAGGCGACAATAGAGGGTAGTTGAACTACATGATTAGGCGACAATAGAGAGTAGTTGAACGACATGATTAGGCGACAATAGAGGGTAGTTGAACTACATGATTAGGCGACAATAGAGAGTAGTTGAACGACATGATTAGGCGACAATAGAGGGTAGTTGAACTACATGATTAGGCGACAATAGAGAGTAGTTGAATGACATGATTAGGCGACAATAGAGAGTAGTTGAACGACATGATTAGGCGACAATAGAGGGTAGTTGAACTACATGATTAGGCGACAATAGTGGGCAGTTGAATGACTTGATTACTCGACAATAGAGGGTAGTTGAACGACATGATTAGGCGACAATAGAGGGTAGTTGAACTACATGATTAGGCGACAATAGAGAGTAGTTGAACTACATGATTGGTCGACATTAGAGGGTAGTTGAAAGACATGATCAGGCGAAATTAGAGGGCATTGAACGACATGATCAGGGGACAATAATGGGCAGTTAAACGACATGATCAATCGACATCATTAGGCGACAATTGAAGGAAGTTGAACGACTTAATTAGGCGACAATAGTGGGCAGTTGAACGACATCATTAGGCGACAATAGCGGGCAATTGAACGACATGATCAGGCGAAATTAGAGGGCAGTTGAACGACATGACCAGTACGTCTGTAATTAACCTGAAAACAATGATATTATTGACGATGGTGATAAACACGGCCGAATGGATAAGCGCGCTCGTTCTTAAACACCTGGTGTGCTGATGTCGAGTTAGCGGGTATAACCCCTGCACCAGTCTATTGGATTGAAATGTTGACTTCTCAACCTTGACTTACGGACGTAAATTACAAGTATTTCAGACGTCAGAGTGGGTTCGCCTGATGGCGAGGGACACTGATACTTGGGAAAAGCTAATCAACAAACGAAAATCACTCTATTGCACTAGATGTAACACCAGTGCGAACGACGCTTAAATTCAAAGCGAGCGAACGAAAAAATGACGATGGTAATGGTGAGAAAATGGTGATAATTGCTATGATGACGATGCACTTTTATTACTCGCCGAAGACACGAGTTCTAGTTCTGGGCTGTGAAGAGTCGACCCTCGCGTGTTTACTCTCTACTTACTATAGAAGGTCGGGTATTCTGGCTTATAAGTATACCAACCGCCTTTAAATCGATAAGTTCCGGGTCGAAATTCAGATGTAGACATCTTCTTTATCAATAGTGAACCTGAGAATGTTATACTGCGTTCTGGTCCTCCAGTAGTTGATTGGGTGTCTAACGTACTCAAATAAGTGCGAAAATATAGATCTTATCCGACCGTTGTAAGTAAAGGGCCCTTCTACACGCTTTAAGGCGCAATCGACAAAATAGTGCTAGACTCGTATTGTTTAGACCATTCTGTACTCGGTGCATCATGTGGTCAATATCACACAGGCCGTCTTTACTTCCAAGATATTTCTTGGTACCCATCTCAAGCTGGGTCGACTTGGGAACACAGGTCAATTAAAAACATATTCGGAACCGTCTGTGTGACGTCATCGCACGTTAAAATGTGCCCGGCAGTTGATAATCGTACAGAGTAGGCTGCCATAAACCTCTATGGTAAACTTCCACATTTAGAAACCTACCTGGAATAGATAATTACAAGATGAGTGGGTTTTGTTCTAAAAATGGGAACATCGCCGGTGTAGAAATGCGTAACCTGTGTTGAGAAACTCCTGGTATATCTGTGATTGAAACCTTCAGCGCTTACGGGAATTGGGGGTGGTGTGGTGTATTTGTTCCATTACAGATTTCTCTCTCAACCATGTTCTACATTAACTCTTTATCAGCATTTAGCCATTGTTTCAGTCAGAGATGGATCACACTATCAAAGTTCTAGAATTCATTGAACACAGCTAATTATGTATTATATGTAACTAACGCAGCGCTAGTGCTATAGTGGTTAGTGCACAAGTCAACGATCCGGGGCTGCTTCCCAGTAGTCACACAATTTTTGACTTATTGTTTTGACTATTGCAACTCTGGGGTCGAGCCAGTCTTATACAAATGGGCCGCACCGATATCTATAAGAAAAGAAATGGCTGTCAGGGTATTACTGATCACATTACTCAGGTGTGCTGGTTGGTCACCGAGAATTTGGGCCTAAGATCATATTCTATATATGCTCCAATGGTGTGTGACGGGGTGTACCCTACTGATACTTTGATGTGATGTAATTATTATTTTTTGAATAATTCCCGACTTCACGTCCGGGCAACTACATACATCCACTTAGATTCAAGGATAACATCACACAGACGATTGTAGTAGAAATACACAGAATGACATAAAGGCTTTTTTTTAAATGTGAAATATCTTACGCAAAATGTTCCGGTCATTGGAAGTTTTAATGGGAATTGTTGCTTGTTACATAGAACCGATTGTAACATATAACAGTGAAGCATAGGTATCAGTAAATAAAGAAGCAGATAAATCACACGAAGTCATAGAATAGAGAATTCTAAATGTTTTGAAAAGACAGGCACAAGGACAAATTATTACAAACACATACAAGAGGCAGGTGATATATTTCGGTCACATTATGAGAGACAAACACGGTAACACTTTGTAACAATTGAAATGTTTGTAAGAAAGAGAGACAGAGGAAGACAACGAGAGAAGATCTTGACTGTCTTTTGTGGGGAGAGAAAATGTCAGCACCCGAATGGATGCATTATTTCGGAAATCTCTAGATGTCAGACAGCATTATGACTCACGCTCTGTCGACAAACCATTTTATAATCAGGTTTCTAGATTGTATCGAAGAGAATATATTTAGTTTTTAGATGTATACTTTTGGTCATTAAAAACTTGCAGACGTTTCATTTGCACAGAACTAGATGTTTACACTTTTTCCTGGTTGAAATGTGTTTTTAAATTTTAATGCCAGCCGGAGGGAATAAAATAAAATGGCTATTGCACAGGAAATTTCAGCAGACGAAAAGAACTTGTACTGTGTTGTCGCCATTTTCATTCCTTGTGCCGCCTCACAGATGAAATCTGGAAAGACGTTGTTATCAGTAAATCAACAGACTCCAATAGTTTGCTTATCGGTTGGTGCAAACCAATCGTTACACGGTTTCCAACTACCATAACTCTACACTTCAGAATGCCTAGATTTATACTTTAACATTCTGTACTTTTCTTATATATAACCTCAACGTAATGTTTCAGAAGAAAACCGTGTTAAGAGTTTTTGAATTAATTAGTGTACACCCTCAGATGAGTTTTGTCTTGACTAAAGTCGATCTGATATAAGGGATACAAGATAGTCGACGTTTTATACATACAATTCTCAACAATTTCATAAAATATATTGTTGTTGGTGCGTGAAGTTATAAGTCTTCGCGTATACTATACTAAGTCAGACATTCTGCAGTATGGTAACCATCTCACCTTCTCCACGACTTGCCCTCATAAGCATCACAGGTATGTATTTTACCAACCCAGACCACTGTGCTAGCAAACAGGTACACTAGCAACTATGCAACCATTAGGCCCTCTGTAGACAACAATGTGTCAGTCCCGCCCATGCCGTGACTCACAACGTGTGGAGTCCAAGCGCTTCAAAACCCAAGGGCAATATTATTTGTAGGACTACTTTTACCTCTGTCCACGACATTGAAGTTGGAAATGGTAAATAATTGGTCGTATACCGTAGGATACATCTTTGTGAATGAATATAAGGCAAAGTGTTAGAGAGTTGTTGGAATGGGTAAAATCATATAACCTAAGATACATCTTTGTGAATGAATGAAAGGCAAAGTGTTAGAGAGTTGTTAGAATGGGTAAAATCATATACCCTAGGACATATATTTGTGAATGAATGTAAGGCAAAGTGTTAGAGAGTTGTTAGAATGGGTAACATCATATACCCTAGGACAGTGGTTCTCAACTTTTTTCGGCCCGTGCCCCCCCCCCCTTCACCATATTTTCAGAACGTCATCCCCCCCCCTTCCTATCAAATATTTGACCCGTGCCCCCCCCCCACCTCCCTTCACCATATTTTCAGAACGTCATCCCCCCTTTTCATATTTCCTACCTAAAAATCCCCCCCCCCTACACAGTATACGTAAAAATGGAAGGTAAATGTAATAGCATATACTAACACAAGTCTAGACATCCACATAAAACGTGATTTGTGGGTCTACTTACTTTATAAAATGAGTTTTAGAAGGATGAGACGTACATAACTGTAAAGTATGACGGGAAAAACAATATCAAGTAATCGGTTCTTGTATTAACGCGATCTTGAAATGGTCTTCATTTCCACCCCCCCCCCCCCACCCCCCCCCCCCCCCGGAAGCCCTAAAATTTCCCCCGGGGGGGGGGGAATTCCCCACCGGTTGAGAACCACTGCCCTAGGACATATATTTGTGAATGAATGTAAGGCAAAGTGTTAGAGGATTGTTGGAATGGGTAAAATCATATACCGGAGGACATATCTTTGTGAATGAATGTAAGGCAAAGTGTTAGAGAGTTTTTGGAATGGATAAAATCATATACCATAGGACATATCTTTGTGAATGAATGTAAGGCAAAGTGTTAGAGAATTGTTGGAATGGGTAAAATCATATAACCTAGGTCAAATCTTTGTGAATGAATGTAAGGCAAAGTGTTAGAGAGTTGTTGCAATGGGTAAAATCATATACCGAAGGACACATCTTTGTGAATGAATGTAAGGCAAAGTGTCAGAGAGTTATATAGAGGCTATTCTGGTGTATGAGAGTGCAACAAATTCATGTAATATATCAGTGAGAAATTATCTGGAGGCTGCACAGATCTGTTTCCATAAAATAATGTTGAGAACACCCCAGACAGATCAACAGAATTAAACGAAAACGCAATGAAGAAGAAGAAACCTACTCAACAAGAGAACCAGTTACTCTTATCAGAAGTAGACAATATAATGTTCTTAGACATGTATGAGAAAAGGCAGATCACAAACTATCGCAACAAGAAAGTGGGACGGCGCTATGTAACATGACATCTTGCATGGAGAAATATGCATATCACAACTATTTGGCCACCCACGAAACATGAGCCGGCTCCGTTACGAGTGTGTTATGGACGCAGTTCATAATCTCGCATACCCGCGTTCAAAACACAGCTGCGAGCAAATTTGGCAGCAGACCGCCCTGCGTTGGGTTTTTACGAAATGGTATGTGTGCCGGTCGTTTAGAAAGCAATGGAAAACTACTGAACGTAAGCTTACCAAGAGATCACAATAGCAAATAAAACAATGCTGGTGTTGACTGCAACGTCCTGTAAAGGATATGCAACTAACTAACTTTTAAGAGACATGGGGCAATGGACAAACATAACAACTAACGGAATACGACATGGGTTAGTAGAAGAGAATAAGAAGCTATCGTGAATTTTATTTTTTTGTGCAATTACTTACTGAACTTCTCTGCCTCCTTCACCCCTCCTTTCCCCTTTTCGACTATCTTGTATCATGCACACAAGTTCTCATTTCACTATACATAACGAATGCAATTCAAAGCCATGGTTCTGGCTGTTGGAGTGAGAGATCGATTATGGACAGGGTCGCAATGACCATCGGCCAGGTCAGAACAGCATCGATGTGTAGCTAACCAGCGAGGAGCGATGACAACCATAATCCACACCATTCGACAATGGCTGGTGGGGGTGGGGGGTGTGAAGAGAAGCACCCGAGCCTGTCCCCAGTGCTTTGACATCAGTTCTTTAAGATAATCACAGACATTGACGTCTTCTGGCCTCCCTTTCGCAACAGTTAAGGTAGAAGTTAGCTGCGTGTCCTGTACGGGACGTCACAGTCAACCCCAGCATTTTTGCGTGGCTGTTTGTGATTTACTAGGCAAGTTTTACGTTCAGTAATTTGCCATTGCTTTCTGAACGACCGACGCCTCATACCATCGAAATCCACGCAGAGATGCCTGATTTCAAATATCTGTAGCTGAACTCTTGATATGGTATGTTGGGGAATTGTAAAACGCGTTCACTACAGTCCAATCAAATGTCTTTCAGAGATGTTTCTATTGATCATCAAAATAAAAAGGAATACACATTTTCATATATTAACATAACTACTTTTTTTTTCGTAATTACTACTGTCCATTATTGCTGTAGCCAATATTGTAGCTATATGATATTGACAACACTGGTATACGTGCTGGGATATGTGCAGTTGTATTACATTTATATTAAATGAAAACTTAGACACGAACAGATGGACAGACACATATACACTGTATACAAATACATATACACTGAATCATCATCATCACCTTCCACTTCTGCCGTCAAGCCTCGTGGAGAGGAATAATTAGCGCCCATGGGTGGCACTGGATAGTGTCATTCCGTGTGATTGTACAATGTCTTTGATGTCGTCAATCAATTTTGTTCTTGGGCGTCCTCTTGCTCTCGTGCCAGAATGCTCTGTGCTAGTAGTTGATGGTGTTGCATTCTAACGAGATGGCCAAACCATTTGATCTTCTATCTTTCAATAATTGTGGCACAAGGTGTTGATCTCACTGTTTGTCTGATAACACAATTTCTTACTCGGTCTCTGATAGTTAAGTTGGCAGCTCTCCTCAAGCATCTCTTCTCACAGGTGTTGTTTTGCTTACGTGTGATTTGGATAATGTCCAATTTGAATAACAAAGACAGAAACCATAGATTGTACGATTTATTGCCTGGCACATTTCGCTGCATCTCGTTAGGTACATACTGAAGAAGTCACACAACATAGAGTAAAATAATTAGATACATCGTTCAAGCTGAAATATACACATGTTCTCACAGTAATATCAATTTTTTTTTTTTTTTGGTTCGCATATCCTTTACAGGACATAGCTGTCAGCATCAGCATCTTTCAGCTGTCTGTTGATTTCTTGGCAAGATTACGCCCAGTAGTTTGCCATTGCTTTCTGAGCTGCCGGCTCACATAACCCTTAAGTCACCAACGCAGCGAGAACGGCTACCGATTCTCACGCAGGTTACGCTACTCACGAGAATATACGGGATTACGGAGAAAGTCACCAACACCTAGGCCAGGGAATAAATTGTTTACCACGGTAATTTTAAATTGACTATCATGTCTTTCTGTTTGCACAAAATTGGCTTATGCAGATGGATCATTATCGCTTCTGCAAACTTTAACAAACAATTATTTTGTGTATGTAACAACACGCGAAAAGCGCTGTCTCTATCAACTACATGACCGGTTTTCAAGACATGTCGCGCAATGGACGACGCCGGAAGTTTATAA
This sequence comes from Cepaea hortensis, assembly GCA_963921405.1. Classification (NCBI taxonomy): domain Eukaryota; kingdom Metazoa; phylum Mollusca; class Gastropoda; order Stylommatophora; family Helicidae; genus Cepaea; species Cepaea hortensis. Next base: position 59,754,981 of record OY992886.1, read on the forward strand.
TTGTGGTGTGTCAGCCTTCCCATGATCCCATCGCTTGTGTGTAGTCGGAGGACATGGATGCAAACATGAGAAAATAGATCCAGTCACTTGTGAATGAGGGACATATCAGCGAGGCCACTGCAACAATGCTCACACCACGTGGCTCCCAAACTCCTCAAATGTACGGTCTACCCAAACTCCACAAGCCCGGAATCCCGCTAAGACCGATCAGAACAGAAAGACATGATAGTCAATTTAAAATTACCATGGTAAACAACTGATATTACTGTGCGAACATGTGTATATTTCAGCTTGAACGATGTATCTAATTATTTTACTCTATGTTGTGAGACTTCTGCAGTATATACCTGACGAGGTGCAGCGAAATGTGCCAGGCAATAAATCGTACAATATATGGTTTGTGTCTTCATTATTCAAATTCACTACGAGAAAACATTATTTTAATGTCCAATTTGACATTGGTAGCATAGGGTTGGTGTGAATATGCTATTTATTATCTGTCGTTTTGCAGACATAGGTATGTTTGAATGTTTCAGTATGGGTGATAGTTGATATGTAAGCGCACTTACTGTTTTGACGTCTCATTTTGATTTCTCTTTCCAATCTGCCATCTTCTGTGATCATACTTCCAATATATTTGAATTCATTAACTTGTGTCAGATATGTGCTACTTCAGTATACTTAGTGGACCAGGAGATCTGCTAACTTGCATTACTTCAGTTTTTGCTGTATTTACACTAATCTTGTAACTTTTGCATGTTGAACTCAGCTTTCTCGTAATAATATGGTTTTTCAGTCTGCCCTCGTCGCTATAAAACAGGCACTGATCGTCTGCAAATAGTTCATTTATTGCAGCTGGATCTGTTGTTTCATCTGAAGTAAAGAGTTCAAAATTTTCTGAATTTGTTCTGTCAAGGTTTGCTTCTTTGAATATTCAGTCAATGTTGATATTAAATAGCAGAGGAGAAAGCACACATCCCTGTCTTACTCCTGTATTGACTGTGAACATATCTAATATCATCATCATCAAGTGCCCTGCCAGCTGGCGTAGGTGTTCATGGCTCTCCACAGATCTAGGTCGTTGGTGTTCTGGATCAACTCTGCTGATGGTATTCCTCCATACCACCGTCTCAATCCATCCAGCATTATTTCTCTTGGTCTGCCTCTGCCTCTCTTCCCCTCGATCTTTCCAGTTGTCACGATGTTCTCCAGTGCCTCTCACTTCATCACATGACCGAAGAAAGATGTTTGTCTCTTCCTTACTGTTGTATATAATGTTCCAGTTTCATTAGCCTGTATCAGGCAGCCGTTGTTAGTTACCCTGGCAGTCCAAGGAATTTGCAACATTCGTCTCAGGAAGCACATCTCTGTTGCTTCTAATTTTTTCTTAATTTCTTCATTTACATTCCAAGATTCACTGCCATACAGCAAAGCTGGTTCTACATAGAATTTCATAGAATTTTCAGAATTTTTTTTTTTTTTTTTTTTAAGAATTTCAGTACTCTCTTTCTTACATTCAGTGATAGTGACTTATTGCATAAAATACTCTTCATCTTCTGAAATGCGGCCTTTGCTTTCCCTATTATGCTCGTAATCTCTGTTGTACATCTTCCATCTGATGTTGTAAATGCCCCTAGGTATTTAAAATTATCCACGTGGTTAAGAATTTTCCCTTCTATTTCTATGTCACATATTGGTGTCACCGTTTTCTTTGATATCATCATTGTTACTGTTTTCTTGATATTCAAGGAGAGTCATTTCCTTGCACTCTGTTACTACAATGTCTAACAATTGTTGTAGGTCTGTTCAATTATCCGCCAAAATTCTGTGTCTTTTGCATAGCGTACTTTATTTATATTATAACCTCCAACTAGTATTCCTGGCATCTCTTTGATCTCTCTTATTATTACTTCGCTATTTAGTGAGAAGAGATCTGGTGACAAGACACACCCCTGTCGTACTACTAGCTTTATCTGTTCGTAACTGCCCACTTTATTTCCCATTTTAATTGCTGCTGCTTGGTTCCAGTAAATATTCTTTATTATTCTTAAATCTTTCCCATCAATGTTGATATCTTCTAACATTTTAATCAGTTCATCATGTTTTACTTTATCAAATTCCTTATATAATCTATGAAGCACAAATATATGTCTTTCTGTTTCTCTAATGACCTTTCTATTAGTGTCCATAAAGTATATATTGCATTGTTTGTGCCCTTTCCCTCCACAAATCTGATATACCTTCTTCTATTCTGATTGCACTTCGGCTCGAGTGGTACATAGAATCAACTCCTTCAAACCGCTGTGTGAGAAACGTTTATTTTAGAAAATAAGAAGATTGGAAACAATAGTTACTTATCACAGATGTTAATATTTGTTACTTTAGCAGTTTCTGACTCCGACAGTTGTTACTTTAACTCGTCTTTCATAATGTAATTGCAATTTATACCAAGGACTATGACCGTGTGTACAAATACTGAGAACTAATAATGGTTTTATTTTGTTAGGCAAGTACCCGTGGTATGTTAATGGATAGAGCACTCACTTACCAACGCCATATGTTTGATTCCATCACCGCTAATCTTGCTCTGGAATCGATCCAGCATTGTAAAATGGGAACTTACAACTGGATGAAATCACACAGTGATGTGAAGATGTGGCGTTATAGTAGACAGCTGAAATCAACAATCTGGACATTTTGAGGGAGGCAAAAACAACTTATCACAAAATTAGAAAGAAGCGGTCATCTGTTTTAGTCACATTTACAAGAACACAAAAACTGGAAAATGTAATAACCGGACAAATTTGTGGAAAGAAGAGATAGAGGAAGCCATCGTGAGAAAATTATTGGCAGTCTTGTGTCATGGCCCTGAAAGGAGTCAACACGTGAATTTATCGATCACGGACTCCGTAGGTTAAGAAACTTATATCTCGACACAAGCATTACCTTATTGATGAATTAAACAATCTGGATACTTTCTGAGTGAGTTAAACACTCTACATACATTCTAAATATTTAACCACTCTATCTCCTCCAACATTGCGCAAAGAGCGTGTTAATATATGATTCCTGTCCCGATTCATATTTTGTATTGTGGCAGCGCTGATATTAATACACTGGATTAATGACTAACTCGTTCAGGTTAGTTCCCAGAGGAGAGGAGGTTCCTTCTATCTCCCTCTTTCTGTCTCCCTCTTTCCTCTCATCCCCCACCCCATTTACTTTTTTTTCCCTTCTTCACAAACTGGTATTGTGCTTGGGTTGGTGTCATACATTGACTATGAACTTCCTCCGGACAGTAAAGACTAGAAGTACTAACATTCTAACGCGTGGATTGTCACGGACGGCAGTCTAACGGTATATTATACTATTTCATTATTGGCGCATACGTGAGGTTGCTAGGGTAACTATTGTACGTCTTGTGTTCATACGCCATTCACTAAATGGCGGACATGGAAGTATGAAGACACATGTCGTGTACATGTACTTCTCCTTTCGTTGATCAATCATTAGCGGGTAACTGATGCCGTTGACAAATATTGCCTAGCTTTGGGCTCATGTATAAGCTAGGCCTGACTTTGATGGAACATTATGAACTGATTATATGTTAGGGTATGCTTTATTTTCACTCCGAGGCGCAAGTTAGGATCTAGGTGTGTCTCTTTGGAGTCTCTGTGGCGAAGTGGTCAAGCCGTTTGACTTGTGATCCGAAGGTTGTGGGTTCGATTCCGGGCCGCACCCTTCGGTTTACGAGTTAAATGTTTCGGAGACTTCTGTGGGTCGTCGCTAAAAGCTACGGAGTTCGTGCTTCGTGCGACGCTTTCCGCGCAGCGGAAAGAGACCGAGCCATATGGGATAACACCCGGTGCGATGAAGTCGACCCTGTCGACTTTTAAGCGACTTTAAGGTGTGTCTATAGCTGTCAATGTCTATGATCAAGTGTGTTCTCTGAGTTCTATTACAGGTATTTTCATTTCCATTCTACACGTCCCAAACTACATATGTAAATGTATATATTCTGTTTTTACGCTGCTATCGCACTTCTGTGATGTTTTCATCTATATATAGTCAAACCGGGGGAGGGGGAGGGGAGAGAGAGAACAATGATGTGTAGTATAGAGTGCAATGCTGACTGCGTTCTGGCCAATGAGACTAGGAGCGATATGAAGTCAGGAAGAAATATAAATGACGAGAAGAAACCCAGAACAGTCCCCTGAACTTATAAAGAGAACATAGTGAAAGTAAAAATAAGTAAAGGGGTTCAGGACCCTAAAGACAGGGGTTGAGAATGCACATCTTCCAACCCAGTCAACGAATTAAACTGTTAAACCTTATGGCAACAGTTAGTCTCATCTCATCTCATCTCATTATGTTCCTCTTGTACCTTGCGGTGTCGAGGTGAAGTATAAACAGCGGGAGAGTGCCTGCTTATGGGCTTCATGTATCGATATTCCCATGGACTCCGTTATTCCCTACAGTTAGTACACAAATTAAACTTGCGCAGACCAAACTAACAAATCAGGAACAACACAAACACTCTTTATATCTCTTCCAACATCTACAACTTCAGGGACAACTAATGTTCATACAAACATTGAAGTACAATAAAGACAAACACTAAAGACAATTGCAGTCTAGAACCCCTGACAATGATGAGTGGATTCTAGCATTTGACAAGACCCCTGCTCTCTATCTAGGCCAAGTCTATGAGGACACCAAGTACAACAATTGCATGGTTAATAACTACAACTACGTGTCACTCCACCCAAAAACGAGAGTCTACAACAGTCTACTAAATAAACTGACACCTTAACAGAAGCCCGGGAAGCTTTGGCATTGCAGTCACTAGCCACTCGCTTCATTGCATCAGAGACTGCTCATAAATCAACTATTTACACAGAACAAAACTACCCCCGCAGCTTTCTTAATTATAACGCAGGTGGATCGTAGACAACAAAACAAAATTGACTGACATCTCTCCTTGTCTTGGTTTTATACCAGACTTGTGGTATTGTTTTCTGCTATAATCGACCAATGTTAAATCTCAATGGGGCACAGTTTCATTTAAGAATGTAATGTATCAGTTTCTGTGCATATGATAACGTAGCATCATAAATATATTACTTTATACAACAGATTACGTTTTATTGATCCTGATTCTTTACTTCGATTCCTCTGTAGAATAACTTAAAAATTAATACTCTAGGAGATGTTTAGTCATGAAGCCTGCAATGTTTTATAGCTTGAAAGCTGTCAGTGAGAATTTTTTTAAAATTTAATTTAAAAAACACAACAACAACACTGCAATCGCGTAACCTGTAAAATAAATTACACGTCAGAAAAAAAGAAACAAACACTCAGCGCGACATTTGGAAACCCTTACTATATAGATGCCGGTCTCTCTGGCTGTGGGGTTACAACACTTTCTCTCTGTAATCCCGTTTATCACGCAGAGTCTCGCAGCGGAGCGAGAACTGAGGTGGTTCGACCCCCGCTCGTGACTTGCGGATACTGAGCCGGCCGCTCAGAAAGCAATGGCAAACTACTGAGCGTAATCTTGCCAAGAGATCAACAGACAGCTGAAAGATGCTGTTGTTGACAGCTAAGTCCTGTAAAAGGATACGCAAAACATTTTTACTATATAGATAGAAAACAACACAAATAGCATAGCCCTTAGTTGACAGCTAAATGCGACAACAAACGACGCTTACCCACGTCAACGCTGTCTGTCTGTCATGGATCTCCAGGGCGCCCCGGTTAACTGGTTAGAAGCTGCCGATATAAATGTACTCTTTGACGCACCAGGTTACACCACCGAGACAAATGTTAAATACAGTTATTGTCAACGTCGTATAGGAAAACAGGAGATTAGTTATTTCTTATAGGAAAGTATGCTGGGCGTGAGACATAAGGAGAATTTAGAAGTTAGACTGCAGACGTATTTGGTATAACAATTCAGTCACCCCAGACCCGCGGATATTGTTACATATAACCGCTTTAAAATTACACCACTGCTTTTCTACTAATGCCTCTTCTCCGTGCCTCTGATACTTCTCGCTTGATCCCCTGAATAGGTCGGGGAATTCTGGTTCTAGCATTTCTTTTTCTTTCTAAATCGGAAATAGGTATTTTTGGCTAGATAATGTGCCAACAATTTTCTGCGTTTCATAATTTAGAACTGAAAGTCCACCTTTCCTCCTAACCTTATGTGCTCCTTTTTCATGACGGAACAGATTGTGTAATCTGGGGTTATCTCCCCTTGTATGCCCAATGTAAGTTTGCGAGGGTGTCTCTTATCCTTCCGTTCACGACCTTCCTATCGGAAGAGTGTTGGCTAGCTGTCTTGTCCGAGTGAATAACTTGTAACCACCCGTTGCATCATTGTTTTAGGGACTAGAGAAGGGTGGTGTATAATTAGGCACTACGTTTTAGTTTTGCGGCATTTTACCGGAGAATTTGTTTGCGGTAACTTTCGATTCCTTGTTTTTGTGTCTTCCGATTTAAGGAGGTTTAGAGCACTCGTGACGTTAAATTATTTCAAGATCGCATTAAAACAGAAACCGATTACCGAGTATTGTAGTTCCCTCCATTGTCTCATTATATATAAAAGGATGTATGTATGTATGTGTGTGTGTGTATGTATGTCCGTTCTTTATGCGTTCGCGAACGGTCCATCCGATTGAGATGACATTTTCTACATGATTTCTTTTCATTCCCGTCCAACCAACTGTCATAGTTTTTTTGCTTGTTTCAGCTATTTACTTACTAAAATTTAATATTTAAATTACTAGACTTAACATCAGAAAAAATATATAAAGGGACATAACTTTTAGTAGCATTGCTATATCTTAGGTTAAGTCCCCTGGCTATAGATAGATAGATAGATAGATAGATAGATAGATAGATAGATAGATAGATAGATAGATAGATAGATAGATAGATAGATAGATAGATAGATAGATAGATAGATAGATAGATAGATAGATAGATAGATAGTCGGGAACGGGAGCTTATATGACTACTTATATGAATTAAATTAGATGCTCCCCACCAGGGACTGGGTGGGGCCGGGTCAGACAGACAGACAGATAGTCGGGAACGGGAGCTTATATGACTACTTATATGAATTAAATGAGATGCTCCCCACCAGGGCCTGGGCGAAGCCGAGCCGGGTCAGATAGTATATATATATATATATATATATATATATATATATATATATATATATATATATATATATATATATATACAAATATATACATATGCATGTGTGTGTGTGTGTGTGTGTAACTTGTCATCATTCTAGGAGTTCGGTTACATTTAGTTTTGGGTAACTTTGTAAGTCGAATTCTCTGGTCAACATTGATCTCCGCTTCACGGCGTCGTGTTGCCAACCGCGCGAGCTGTCACGCGCCGCGGTCTGACGTCATCACAGCGTGACGTGGAGATGAATATATCTGTGTATGTATATGTCATATATTCTGAAGGGAGTGGGAAATCACTTTGGTGCATGCCCCATTTCTAATCAAAGAAGTTGGGCCTCATCCTCTTCTGTCCTCAATAACCCTATAATATGACCCTCGAGTTATCTGCAGGCCTCGTCTTATTTAATTTTGTCTAGGAGATATAGATTATGGCCCTGGTGAAAATAATATATACTAACTGGGAATCTGCCCCTTCTCCAAGGATTCTTATAGCTCTTGAGCCCCCCTTTTTGTTTATCAAATCTGAGGAAAGTCTGGAGAAGTCTCTCAGCTTGATTTATATGAAGAAAGCATGGATGTTGAGCAGTTGATAGACCTTGAGTCTCTCCCAATTTAATATTCATTCATGAGTTAATTTGTTTTAAACAATTAAACACATAACCAATCACAATAGATCTTGACAACTTAGTGTACACACATAAGATGGAGAATCACAGATAGGTTGAACCAATAATCAACATAAGATCAGTGACAGTTAATTATTTATTGAATGGGCCTGTGTCTTCTGGCCTGCTATTCATTCTCTATGTTGGTTTATACAAGATAATTTAGAAAAATGCATATAGGACCAATGTCACAGACCATCAACAAACAAGCAACAATACATTAGATGTCAATAAGAGTTGAAACATGGTATACATTTGAATGTTGTACATGTTAAGTGTGAAAATGATGAATCTATAATTAGTATCAGTTCTTGAAAACTGAGTGTTGTGTGTTTTCTTTCTAAGAAAGTGACACCCTTATGATTTGGAGGATTAGGATAGGCCTGGGTCCATTGACTGATAGATCCGCTTCAGGTCTGCCCGTGTAGCTCCTCTGAAGGCCTCCCCATACTCTGCTCATGGCCAAGTCATCCTCCATCTCAAGTGCGGTTCATCTCTTTCTCTCTGTGGTCTGGTTTGGTTGTTGGCCAGTTTGTTGCCAGTTGGATGCCCATTGGTTGCCAATGGGTTGCCACCAAGAATCACTGTGTAAAATTCACATAAACATATACAATCCTACCAATGCAATATTCTAGAAGTAGGTCGGAAGAAACCTAAATTCCTGAAGTAGGAACTAGTTCCCCTCCCTCCTCTTTTCTCTAATCTAGTGTTGGGTTAATTTGGGGTGGTCAGAGGTTATCACACTGTGTACTCCTGGTATCAACTGGTTCCTGCTGTATGTAAGTTCTCATTGGACCTGGGGTCAGTGAGACGTGTACAGTAAGACAGTGACAAGAGTGAAGAGGTGTCAAGATGCATGTAAATAAATGGCATATATTTATAACATTTCTGTCACTCAATTTTGCTTATAGTGTGTATAAATGGTTCTCTGTGTTTTCCCAATTAACCAACTTCTTCTTCTTCTTTGTATAATAACTCCTCTCCTATTACCTGTTGTTGCTGTGGTTGTTGTTGTGGGGTTGAGTGTTGAGTTGGGTGGTGTTGAGTTGTGTGGTGTTGTGTTTGTTAAGTTATGTTGAGTAATGAGTTAACTTCGGGTGGTGGAGTTCCGCGAAGCACAACTTTTCTGATGTAATGCAGTTCATGCGTGCCCTTATCTAATTAAAATCTGACATAAATATAAATATTTATTCCATCAAACCCTATTTATTCAATAGATGAATGAGAGAGGAAAGATTTGATCTCTCTCTCTCTCTCTCAGCTTTCTAGATTGTAAATAGGCATAGATAAGTCTGTTTTAAAACAAGGCACATGTTCCAGCACACGAACTGTCTTATCAACTGTAGATAGTGATAGCATTTTTAGCAGTGTTTCTGGTGAAATGCACAAGATTGCTTTCGAATCATCACTTCCCAGAGTTGTTCAGAATAGAATGTAGTATTATTATGCACTTCTTAAAGTTAATAACTATCTTTAAGAATATCAGAGATTGCAGTATTCGAAGAGAGTATTAGAGTGTCAGTTTGTCCGGGAATCGGCTCGTCGTCGTCAGAATCTACTGTCGAGCATTTTTCACTTCTTCTTCTTCTTCTTCAGCGTTCCGAGCCATTGAGGTTCTTTGCTGCAAATACAATCCGTCTCCATTCGTCTCTCTGGTGGACCTTCTCTTGCCAGGTTTTCACTTCGGAGGTTTCAATTGATAATAATACATTTCAATTGACATTACAAACACTGAATACCCTTACTGGTCACTTGATACATCTGTTCATCAGTTTAATCAAAGGAATAACAAGCTTACCCCGGATCTAGACATTCTGCAGTCCCTATTGGAAATTGTGGTCACACTAGCTTCCACGTCTGTTCATCAGGCGGTTTTGTAGAAGAGTGCGCGATTAGCATATTCCATACAGGCGTTGGCGCGAAGGCATTGTCACATGTCTGTTTTATCCAATGTTCTCCTGAATTTGGGCTGATGAAATGTTTCCTAGAATTGACGTCATCTGTCACTTGTTCCAGTTTCAGTTCTGATGTTGTGTTAGTCAATTGTTTTATAATTTTTTCCCTCTCTTTGGCGTGCATTCTTGTCAACTGAATAATGGTGGTTAGAGTTATGCCACATGGCCCCACCCCAGATTGTACTACGGTATGGAACTATGTTTCCAACATTTTCAGTTATCAAATTTGTCCCGTGTTTTCCTCCCTTGTATTCTCTTCTGCAGCTGATTGACCTGGTTCATCAGGCACTGGGTGTCGATTCAGGAAGTCCGCTCCCACATTCATCTTCCCAGGAACGTATTCAACCTGGAACAAGTTGGGTTGAAGAAGCAGTGACCATCTCATAAGTCGGGCATTCAGAGTCTTAGATGCTGCGAGAAACATGAGTGGTTGATGGTCACATTGCACTGTGAAGTGTTTGCCATATAGGTATGCTTGAAACTTCTGTACACTCCATACGAGCGCAAGACATTCTCTCTCGATAGTACTGTAATTTCTCTCTGCTGCATTTAATTTCCTGCTAGCATAGGCTACAGGGAATAGCTCTGATGGTACATCTCCCTTTCTCTGCAACAACGTTGCCCCAATTCCTATGTTACTGGCATCGGTGCACAGCACGAATGGTTGGTCGAGGTCTGGTAGATGTAAGACTGGATGAGCAGTTAGTGCCTGCTTTAATGCTGTGAAAGCTCTCTCACAGTCAGCTGACCAAGTGACTTTCTCTGGTTTCCCCTTTTTGGTAAGATCCGTTAAAGGTGCTGACAGAGTGTTGAAGTCCTTGATGTATCTTTGATAGAATCCACATAAGGATACAAATGATCTTACATCCTTCTTTGTTTTTGGACGAGGTGCTCTCTGGAGTTTGTCCACATTTCCCTCTTGTGGAGTTATCAGTCCATGAGATATCTTATGACCTAGAAAGTCAAATTCTTGGAATCCTATTTGACACTTCTTTGGTCTAGCCGTCAATCCAGTTTCTCTGAGGCGCCTGAACAAAAGATGAAGTGTTGCTACATGCTCTTCAAATGTTTCAGTTGCGATCAGGATGTCATCCATGAAGTGACTAATGTCTGGATGCTGTAGTGGGTCAAGCAATTTTCTCATCATACGTGTAAAAACGCTGGGAGCATTACTTAATCCGAATGGAAGAACGTTGAACTCATAGTGTCCTCCAGGCCTGCTGAAAGCTAACCATGTTCTAACTTCCGGTTTTACAGGAATCTGGTAATATCCCTTACTGAGATCAATCCTAGTAAAGTACTTAGCTCGGTTGAGTGCTGCGAAGCGTTTATTCTGATTGATTGATTGATTGATTGATTGATTGATTGATTTAGGAACCGACATCATAGCATTCGGGACATTCCCATAAGCGCTCCGTCCCCATCCTCAGCAACCAGCGAAGAGTTTATTCTGATCAGGCAGAGGTTCTGCTTGGAATTCAGTAATAGCATTGAGCTGTCGATAATCGATGCACAATCTATGTTCTCCACTTGGCTTTCTCAATAAGACGACGCTAGCACTGTAAGGTGATTCAGTTGGTGAGATTATCCCTGCGGTAAGCAGCTGTTGTATTCCTTCCTCTAAAGTCTTTTGCTTTGCATAAGGAACTGGGTAAGTTTTGACTCGCACAGGCACTATGTCATTTAACTTCATGTCAAATTCCTCCAAATCAGTTCTTCCTGGCTTATCAGTAAGTACTTCTGCATATTTTGCCATAAGTTCCCTAATCTGCTTTTGCTGATCCTTTGTTAAGTTGGGATTGATTTCCACATCCTTAAAGGTCTCTTTGGCTTGCAGTGGGTACTCGACTCCCATTGTTGATCCTTCTTCGACTTCAGTAGCCACACTCATGGCCATCAGATGTGCAGGTTCGATGGTTGAGGGTCTTTCATGAAACTTCTTCAAGAGGTTTATGTGAAATACTTTCATCTTGCCTTTGACTGAAATTCTGTAGTTGGTACGTGAGATCTTCTCCGTCACTACATAAGGTCCTCTCCATCCGATTTGCAGCTTATTCTGACTGGTTGGAAGCAGCAACATCACCTTCTCTCCTACCTCTAACTCTCTATCCTTTGCCTTGCGGTTGAAGTTACGAGCAATTCTTCGTCTGGTGTGACGTAGATTGACATTCGCTTGTTTCCAACTGTGTTGTAAACGATTTTTCAACTCGGCAACATATGTAGATGCAGTCACGACTGTATCATCTGTAGTATTATCGGTCCAGGTTTGAAGTAACGCCTCCAGTGGTCCTTTGATCGGTCGTCCAAACAACAGTGTGGCTGGAGCAAAACCTGTTGAGTGATGGGGTACTTCCCTGTAAGCGAATAAAGCTGCGGGTAAATACACGTCCCAATCCTCTGTCTTCTCCTGGGCAATTTTGCGCAGGATACTAATCAATGTCCCGTTCCACCTTTCCACAAGTCCATTTGACTGAGGGTGATATGGTGAACTGAAGATGTGGCGTGCATGAAAAAGTCTGAAGGTCTCTTCCATGAGCTTACCACGAAACTGTGAGCCGTTGTCCGTCAAGATCCTTTGTGGGAATCCTAGACATGTGAATATTCCTAATAATGCATCAGCGACGTGTTTGGAGTCACAGCTGGGCATAGGAACTGCTTCGGCCCACATGGTTGTTGTGTCCACAAGCGTTAATATGAATCGGTTTCGCCTCTTCGTTGCTGAGAGAGGTCCGACTATGGCTACAGCCACTTTCTCAAATGGAATTCCAGTGATTGGCGATTCACCCAACATTGCCGGTGGTGTCCGGTGTTTTGGTGATACTTTCTGACACTGTGGACATGATTTTACAAACCGTTGTCTGTCTGAGTTCATCCCTGGCCAAAAGTAGTGAGTTGTAATCCGCTGTGTAGTAGCGTTGATACCCATATGCCCACTGAATAGTAGACTATGACCCATCTCCAAGATCTGAGTCCTGTATGGAGTTGGTACAACAAGTTGGTTAAACTCTTGTCCAGCTCGTCCTGCTTTTCTGTAAAGAAGTGCTGACTTCATGAACAGATCACCTTTACGTAGAGGTAAATGTGATTTTGGTAGTTTTCTGAAGCAGGGATCCAAGGTGCTGTCGGCTTCTTGTGCCCTCTTCAGTTCCTCCGTTCGAGGGATTGGCGTAGTTGTTTCTGGAGTCTTTTTCGCCTGGGATCGAGTGGTCATGGTCGCCATCGCCACAGGTTGAACAGGTTCTCCTAGAACGATAAATCTACAGCCGAGGATTACGGGATATATTGGATCGTCCAAGACTGCTGCCTTGATTGTCCCAGTGACATACCGCGAGGCTATGTTCACTTTTGCCACTGGAAGAGACATATTTGTTGACCTCTTCAGTGGTCCCTGTAATTCCACTATTTCCTCTGTCACCGGTTCAGGGTGAACTAAGGATGATGAAACAACACAGTCATACGATAATCCAGTATCATATAGACAGGTCGTCTTGAATCCATTTAGCAAGATGGATTCTACAACCGGAATACGAGATGATGTGTCTTGATGAGGTGTCTGTTTGGACGTTTCACCAGTGCTCACTGTTTTCTCTTTTCGGTTGGCCAAACATGCCGCTGTGTGTGGAGGTGGCTTCTTCCTGCAATTCTGAAATGTGTGACCTCTAATTTTGCAATGGGTACAGAATGGTTTGTCCTCCTTCGGCGCTGTTTGGGCTGTGTTTTGAGTGTTTTTCTGGCATTTCCCCTTGTTCTTGGTGGCCAAAGTGTTTTCACCCTCTTTTGGCTGTGGAGATTTGTTTTGAGAGGGGGTGTTGTTCGAACGTCCCTTACCTCCCATCTTTTTCTGAGATTTTTCAAATCTCTCTGCCAGGATGATTATTGTTTCTAGGCGGTCAGCCCCGTTTTGTGTTAGGAATGCCTTCATTTCATTCGACATCTTCCCCTTTATCTGATCAATGATGATCATTTCACGGAGTCCTTCATAACTTTCCTCAAACTTCCCTAAACAAGCCCATCTTTGTATGTATGACTTCAGTCTTTCAACTAGTTGCGCATAACTCTCACCCTGTTCCTTCCTGGCGGTTTTGAAACGAGCTTTGTAAGAATCCCCGTCCACTTCGAATCGGCTCAAGAGTGCCCTTTTGAGTGTTTCGTATTCTTATTGTTCCTCACGAGTAAGTCTTGAGAACACTTCATACGCGGTGGATCTTAAGGCCTGCGCTAACTTCGTCGCCCATCTCCTTTCTTCAAGCCCACAGCTGACAGCCAATGCCTCGAAGCGTGATAAAAATCCTTCGATGTGGTCAGTCTTTCATTGAAGGGTTCCAGCGGAAATGACATAGCTCCTGAATTAAGATGGGAGACATGAGGATGTGGTTCTGTCACTGGCAATCCTGATGAAGTTGAGGGTGTAGGACCACTCCCCTTCTCTATTCTCCGGATCTCCAATTCAGTCTCCATCCTTTTCAACTCCAGTTGGTGTTGACGCTCTCTCTCTCTCCTTATCTTCCATTTCAGCCTGTAGTCGTTTCTCTTTCTCCTCCAATTCTGCTTGAAGTCGTTTCTTCTTCTCCTCTATTTCTGCTTGAAGCCTTTCTCTTCTGTCGAATGCGCAGGGCCATCTAACCCGCATTCCCTACCTGTTTCCATTATTTGGGCCCTAAACTTAACAGTTTCCGCCATGCCTAGAATGTATTGCTTTGTTTGCTCTACCTAAAAACAATATATTTGCAGTTGGTCTGATCCGAGTAAGCTTGTCAGTCCCCGGATCTGCAAATATACAGCAAAGCATGCACAATATTAAATACACCCTATGTTATGTCTGTCTGTCAATGCTGGAAAAGCCAAAGGCAGCAGGCATTGAAGTAACCAGAATTAATACCTAGTAAAAGAAAAGAATCTGAAATTAGACAGAGATTTCCCTCCGGATAAGATTTTCCGATGGTTGATGAAATGCTGTTAAGTTCAGACCTCTAGGAAAAGAACACCTTCTCTGAAAGAGAAGTAGTGTTTGTATAGTAGATTCACACTCTATATTTCTCCTGGAGGACCTTTTTTTTTTAAAGCCCCCTTATTCAGGTGGAATGATCAGTCACCTACTTTTATTTATCTATAAATGTCATTCATATCATGTGGCTGTCAATCAATACCCCACATGATGACAATGTTCAAAATGTAAAGATATTTGTGTTAATGTTTTATGTAATACAGTGTTTTATGTAACTGTTCAATTACACAATGTATTATGTAACCGTTTAATTGCACACACTGTATTATTTAATTGTTTAATTTATTTATGGGAACCATCCAGGACGTAGCCATCCCAATATGTCATATATTCTGAAGGGAGTGGGAAATCACTTTGGTGCATGCCCCATTTCTAATCAAAGAAGTTGGGCCCCATCCTCTTCTGTCTTCAATAACCCCAGAATATGACCCTCGAGTTATCTGCAGGCCTCGTCTTATTTAATTTTGTCTAGGAGATATAGATTATGGCCCTGGTGAAAATAATATATACTAACTCGGAATCTGTCCCTTCTCCAAGGATTCTTATAGCTCTTGAACCCCCCTTTTTGTTTATCAAATCTGAGGAAAGTCTGGAGAAGTCTCTCAGCTTGATTTATATGAAGAAAGCATGGATGTTTAGCAGTTGATAGACCTTGAGTCTCTCCCAATTTAATATTCCTTCATGAGTTAATTTGTTTTAAACAATTAAACACATAACCAATCACAATAGATCTTGACAACTTAGTGTACACACATAAGATGGAGAATCACAGATAGGTTGAACCAATAATCAACATAAGATCAGTGACAGTTAATTATTTATTGAATGGGCCTGTGTCTTCTGGCCTGCTATTCATTCTCTATGTTGGTTTATACAAGATAATTTAGAAACATGCATATAGGACCAATGTCACACACCATCAACAAACAAGCATCAATACATTAGATGTCAATAAGAGTTGAAACATGGTATACATTTGAATGTTGTACATGTTAGGTGTGAAAATGACGAATCTATAATTAGTATCAGTTCTTGAAAACTGAGTGTTGTGTGTTTTCTTTCTAAGAAAGTGATGCCCTTATGATTTGGAGGATTAGGATAGGCCTGGGTCCATTGACTGATAGATCCGCTTCAGGTCTGCCCGTGTAGCTCCTCTGAAGACCTCCCCATACTCTGCTCATGGCCAAGTCATCCTCCATCTCAAGTGCGGTTCATCTCTTTCTTTCTGTGGTCGGGTTTGGTTGTTGGCCAGTTGGTTGCCAGTTGGATGCCCATTGGTTGCCAATGGGTTGCCAACAAGAATCACTGTGTAAAATTCACATAAACATATACAATCCTACCAATGCAATATTCTAGAAGTAGGTCGGAAGAAACCTAAATTCCTGAAGTAGGAACTAATTCCCTCCCTCCTCTTTTCTCTAATCTAGTGTTGGGTTAATTTGGAGTGGTCAGAGGTTATCACACTGTGTACTCCTGGTATCAACTGGTTCCTGTTGTATGTAAGTTCTCATTGGACCTGGGGTCAGTGAGACGTGTACAGTAAGACAGTGACAAGAGTGAAGAGGTGTCAAGATGCATGTAAATAAATGGCATACATTTATAACATTTCTGTCACTCAATTTTGCTTATAGTGTGTATAAATGGTTCTCTGTGTTTTCCCAATTAACCAACTTCTTCTTCTTCTTTGTATAATAATTCCTCTCCTATTACCTGTTGTTGCTGTGGTTGTTGTTGTGGGGTTGAGTGTTGAGTTGGGTGGTGTTGAGTTGTGTGGTGTTGTGTTTGTTAAGTTATGTTGAGTAATGAGTTAACTTCGGGTGGTGGAGTTCCGCGAAGCACAACTTTTCTGATGTAATGCAGTTCATGCGTGCCCTTATCTAATTAAAATCTGACATAAATATAAATATTTATTCCATCAAACCCTATTTATTCAATAGATGAAGGAGAGAGGAAATATTTGATCTCTCTCTCTCTCAGCTTTGTAGATTGTAAATAGGCATAGATAAGTCTGTTTTAAAACAAGGCACTTGTTCCAGCACACGAAATGTCTTATCAACTGTAGATAGTGATAGCATTTTTAGCAGTGTTTCAGGTGAAATGCACAAGATTGCTTTCGAATCATCACTTCCCACAGTTGTTCAGAATATAATGTAGTATTATTATGCACTTCTTAAAGTTAATAACTATCTTTAAGAATATCAGAGATTGCAGTATTCGAAGAGAGTATTAGAGTGTCAGTTTGCCCGGGAATCGGCTCGGCGTCGTCAGAATCTACAGTCGAGCATTTTTCACTTCGGAGGTTTTAATTGATAATAATACATTTCAATTGACATTACAAACACTGAATACCCTTACTGGTCACTTGATACATCTGGTCATCAGTTTAATCAAAGGAATAACAAGCTTACCCTGGATCTAGACATTCTGCAGTCCCTATTGGAAATTGTGGTCACACTAGCTTCCACGTCTGTTCATCAGGCGGTTTTGCAGAAGAGTGCGCGATTAGCATATTCCATACAGGCGTTGGCGCGAAGGCATTGTCATATGTCTGTTTTATCCAATGATCTCCTGAATGTGGGCTGATGAAATGTTTCCTAGAATTGACGTCATCTGTCACTTGTTCCAGTTTCAGTTCTGATGTTGCGTTAGTCAATTGTTTTATATTTTTTTCCCTCTCTTTGGCGTGCATTCTTGTCAACTGAATAATGGTGGTTAGCGTTATGCCACAGTGTATATATATATACAAATTTAAAACAAATTAACTCATGAAGGAATATTAAATTGGGAGAGACTCAAGGTCTATCAACTGCTCAACATCCATGCTTTCATATAAAATTCTAAGTGGAGATATACATGACTGTGTGTCAGTTTATCATTTAATATAGACATATAGAAGAAAAACGGGTTTGACCTTTCACTTTTTGTGACCCTACCTACACACTCACACAACTGTCGGTTACACTGTCGCCAAACAGTTGTGTGAGTGTGTAGGTAGGGTCACAAAAAGTGAAAGGTCAAACCCGTTTTTCTTCTATATGTCTATATTAAATGATAAACTGACACACAGTCATGTATATCTCCACTTAGAATTGACCCACAGACCTGAATAAAGGACCGTTCGATTTTTTTTTTTTTTTTTTTTAAGAGCTATTTAACTATGCAGGTTATATTATTAAAAAGCAATTTAGAAAATATTATTAAAGTGGCTATGGTTAATGTTCAGCCAAGCAATTTTCCTTAGAATCTGAAATAGTTCGGTGATGCAAAATAAACATATGAGTATACATTTTGTTTCAGCCTAATTCCGTCTCGTAACTGTTGTGTTAAGATTATTGTTTGAACACCTAACTCTTTTTTGTAGTTGTGTTAAGATTATTGTTTGGACAGCTAACTCTTTTTTGTAGTTGTGTTAAGATTATTGTTTGAACACCTAACTCTTTTTTGTAGTTGTGTTAAGATTATTGTTTGAGCATCTGCCTAACCACTTACTGTAGCCGTTGTGTTAAGATTATTGCTTAAGCTCCTAACCCCTACTTGTATTTGTTGTGTTAAGGTTACAGTTTGAATGTATAACTAACCACTTCTTATATCTAATGTGTTAAGAATATTATTTGAATACCTTTTCAATTACTAATTGTAGCTTTTGAGTTAAGATTATTGTTTCATTACCTATTTAATTACTAACCGTAGCTGTTGTGTTCAGATTATTGTTTGAATGTCTAACTAATTTACTAACTCCTTCTTGTAGCTATTGAGTTAGGATTGTTGTTTGAATACCTGTCTAACCACTAATTGTAGTTGTTGAGTTAAAATTGTTGTTTGAATACCTACATAACGACTAATTGTAGGCGTTGTGTTAAGACTGTTGTTTGAATACCTACCTAACGACTAATTTTAGTTGTTGAATTAAGATTGTTTGAATACCTACCTAACGACTAATTGTAGCTATTTAGTTAAGATTGTTGTTTGAATACCCGTCTAACCACTAATTGTAGCTGTTGTGTTAAGATTATTTGTTAACACCTACCTCCTCATGATTGATATGTGTAAATGTGAACAACTTTAATTAACAACTTCTCTTCCAGCTCTAGATGGCATTTACATATCCAGTGTGGTATTATCTTTGGTCTTTTACGAAAACATTTTGATAACCGACATTCAACATCATGTGATTCAGTTTTCTTGTAACCTTTTGTCTGATTTGAAGCAAGCAGTATTTGCTATTATTGCCGATAATGGTAAGCACGCACAGAACCTAGCGCATTAGTATTGTTAAATATGTGTCAAGCCTGTTTGTACAAAATGGAGCACTTAAGCATCTTTTAAAACATGGTATTTCTGAATTAACTGACCTGCCATATTCTAGTTATAACTTTAAACCTGGCCTATGGCTGACAGTCACTACCTGAAGTCACATGAGTTCATATGTATGTTCTCTTCAACGTGCATTATATCATCAACCATATTTGTTACAGTCAGTTCTTTCTTGATTTCATTCAATTCCATATGTTATTTTAACTTCCTCTCTCCTCATACTGTTATTACTTTAACCTTTGCTGCTACAGACAGTTGTTAATTTAGTTATCTTTTTCCCAAATGTTAATTTAACTTTCTCCTTTCGTATACAGTTATTAGTTTAAGCCTCGGTGCGACAGACAGTGTTACTTGAATTCACTCAATCCCAAATGTTACTTCCTCACTCCTCGTACAGTTATCCTTTTGTCTGCCACAGATAGGTGTTTCGTAAATTTACTGTATTCGAGTTGTTATTTTATCTTCTCCGTTCTCATAAAGATGTTACTTTAACCCCTTTTGACTAAGAACGTTAATACACTAAAGCACGAATTGCGTGAAACAGAATGAGTTACAACTCTATAGAGGCGCAGGGAATCAATACACAAAATATAGAATTACATAAGCAAACATCAAACACGCTGTTTGTGCAACGGCCAGGAATGGTTGCTGGTTATTTTGACAATACCCCACTAATGAATATTTGATTTCGTTCCACACCCCAACATCAGACAACAGGAGCAATCCGACGGGAGTTAATGGCGGTATTCGTGAATCAGATGGGCTTTTGAATTGTTTTTCTTGCTTAAATGAATTGTTTCTTTTTATTTGAATGATCGCCTCTTTGTTGTTCATATCTCCATCTCTGTTCGTAATTTTACCCTGTCTAACTGAGATATTCTTTACCTTTAATTTTATTTTTCTGTACAGATTGGTCAATTAATGTGTGTATGTCCAAACGAGGGGTTCATTGCTGATCCACAGATAGCGAGGTGAGTATTACTATATCCAGTTACTAAACATACACACTGATGATCTATCTATCTATCTATCTATCTATCTATCTATCTATCTATCTATCTATCTATCTATCTATCTATCTATCTATCTATCTATCTATCTATCCGTCTGTCTGTCTGTCTGTCTGTCTGTCTATCTGTCTACTTACCCACCCATCCATCCATCCATCCATCTATCTATCTATCTATCTATCTATCTATCTATCTGTCTGTCTGTCTGTCTGTCTGTTTGCCTGTCTGTTTGCCTGTCTGTCTGCCTACCTGCTTGTATGCCTGTCTGTCTGTCTGTTGATCAAGCCGTCTGTCTCATGCTTGGAACGTTGCGGGTTACTGTTCAAACTTAATAATTCGTGTCACAAGTCCAATGTTGTCGAAGACCCTGGCAGTGACGTGTTCGTGCTCTCTTCGAGGTTATCGGCAGCCGTTAGCCGCTCCGTGGGGAGAAACCGGGCTACATGGGGTAAAACCCGGTGCAATGAAGTAGACCACACCCCTTGTCTTTAATCATTTGATTACATGACTCCCAATTCTGAAATGTGTGTCTCTCCGACTACACCTGTTTATCTACGGTTAGGTAGCTGTGTAGCTAGTAGCAATGTGGGTAATACAGCTCACAGCATTAAACAGAAGGCTACTTATTTGGTGGAGTTTGGATGGCTTAGTGATTAGTGCACTTTCCTCTCTCGACAATGAGCCAGACTCAATCCCCAGAGGGGGCAGAATTATTTTTTCCCTACCATTATGGCTCTAGGGTAAACTGAGCTTCCTAAAATGGGTGCAAGACAATCTTCAGAATAGTCTGGGAAGTGTCTGGGAAGGAACCAAGAAATGGAACTGCCACCTCGGCTCATACATGTCGTGGCCTAGAATATGTGAAAGTCCGTGACGCCATTGGCAGTATCGCGTGTGGGATTACCTTGACCCTGGTACGGTATGTATTTTTAATGACTGCGGGGTGTTTGAAAATATTGCCGTTCCAAGTTTTGTATTTACCTTTTATGTTGCATGAACTCTACAGAGGGTGAATACAAAACTTGGAACGGAAATATTTTCAAAAACCCCGCAGTCATAAAAAATACACCCTATACTTGACTACTATATATGTAGCCGGCGTCTGTGGCGCAGGGCAGTGTACTCTGTGTCACAATGGCGTATACCCGATTTGAAATAATCCTCATGCAGCACACCGCCTTGCGTTGATTTTCACACAATGGTATGACCATGGGTCGCTGAGAAAGCCATGACAAGCTAAAGTTAGTTGCATGTCCTTCACAGGATATTGCAGTAATCCCCAGCATTTATTGGCTGTTCGTGATTGACTAGCCAATTTTAACATCTGTAGTTAGCCATTGCCGGTCTCTCTGGCCGAAGGGTTACAACACTTTCTCCGTAATCCCGTTTATCACGCAGAGTCTCGTAGCGGGCGAGAACTGGGAGCGGTTCGTCCCCCGCCGGTGACTTGCGGGATAACTGAGCCGGCCGCTCAGAAAGCAATGGCAAACTACTGAGCGTGATCTTGCCAAGAAATCAACAGACAGCTGAAAGATGCTGCTGTTGACAGCGATGTCCTGTAAAGGATATGCGGGAAAAAAGGTAGCCATTGCTGTTTGAACTGCCGACGCCACATACCATTGAAATCAACTCAACGCTGTCTGATTTCGAACCCTCTACTATGACCGGGAATAGTGTAACCCTTGAGCAATATCACAGGACGTAAAATTCCTTAGACAATCACAAACAGCCAACAAATGCTGGAGTTGACTGATAACTTTAACTAGACAAGTGGCAAGAAATTGTTGAACAAAGTTACTTGCATATACTTTACGGGACGTAGCAGTAAGCTCCGGCATTTTTTGGCTGTTTGCGATTCATGAGCAAGCTTACGTTCACTATTTTGCCTTTGCTTTCTGAACGAACGACACTCATACCATTGTATAGAAATCAACGCAAGGCAGTCTGCGTCCAAATCGCTCGCAGCTGTGTTTCGAACGCAGTATGAGAGATTACGAATTACATTCGTAACCCCATCGCAACAGAGCTGGTGTAAAGAAATAACCAGTTTAAAATTGTGTATTCTGGCTATAAACAGGAAGAGAGCAATTTAGTAGGCAGATATTAAGTGTAGTTTGCAAGCAGGCAATTGGCAGGTAAAAATAATTGTCAGTCGCCCCGCGATGGTTCTTATTATCTTGGCCCTTTTATTTGATCATCGTGTGCTCTCATAGTCTGCTGCAGATACAAACTACTGTTTAGCTGATCTCAGATGTCCTCTATCATGTACCATACAGTTAAGCGTTTCTGTTTTGTATGCTATGCTAATTCACTGAGAAAGGTTGTAATTTTATAGCCATGAACTATAGCAGAATTGTGCGTAGGTATTTAAATGTCGCAGGGGATTGTACATGTAGCAGGGGTTCTCAGCCTTTTCACCGCAAGGCCTTATTTCTTATATGAATTATAAGTCTTAAAGTAGCAAAAAATACAGCATCTAGGATGGAAATTCGCAAACTTGTTTGACAGGAAGTCAACGCTTTGGTAACCTGTTTTTGTTTTTAAGTTAACAAACACAGATTTCAGACCTATCCACTATTATATTCCTTCCCCCCTCTCTTTCACTCTCTTTCTCTCTCTCTCTCTCTCTCTCTCTCTCTCTCTCTCTCTCTCTCTCTCTCTTTATTTCATTCTCTCTGTCTGCCTCTGTCTCTCTCTACCACTCTCTGTCGCGCTCTTTCTCTCTCTCTCTCTCTCTCTCTCTCTCTCTCTCTCTATATATATATATATATATATATATATATATATACATATATATACACACACACATACACACATATTAGAACTTCGATTAACCGTCCCCGCCGAGACCAGGGCTGTGACGATAACCGAATAGACAGGTAAAAGAAACCTCCTCACAAATATAATATCTACAGTAACGTTATTTCACTGCGGGCTTGGGACGAAAATGAAAAAAATAAATCCTTTAAAAGTGAATAATGCATACACATTGTATTTAATTTTACAAAAAAAGATTAATATAAACTGCAATATAAGAGTAGTAATGTACAGAAATGTATTGTAATACTATAAATACCACGAGTAGATAATAATACTCTAAATGCAGCCCAGAGATAGAGAGGTATAACTCCATCCCTTACAAACTATCGTCTGTCAAGACGGCAAGGTGCCAGTCATTTGTTTTATTTCTATGCAGCAATGAACAATTGAACCGGTCTATCTGGCCTAGGTGTTAACGTCTTTCTCCGTAATTCCGTATATCCACAAGAGGAACGTAACCTGCGCGAGAATCGGTAACGGTTCGCTCCGCGTTGGTAACTTACGGGGTTAGTGAGCCGGTCGCTCAGAAAGCAATGGCAAACTACTGAGCGTAATATTCTTGCCAAGAAATCAACAATCAGCTGAAAGATGCTGATGTTGACAGCGATGTCTTGTAAAGGATATGTGAACAAAAAACGAAACAAAAATGACCAAGTGCCAAGGACGTTCTCAAGCCGCCATCTTACATCATGTTTCCACCAGATAGGTAATCATTAAATAGGACACATTTTGCGACCCAAAATACAGTCAATATCACTGTTCCTGCAGTTGTTAGTTAGTTAGTCAGTCAGTAAGTCAGTCAGTCAGTCAGTCCGTTAGTTAGTTAGTTAGTTAGTTAGTTAGTTAGTTAGTTAGTTAGTTAGTTAGTTAGTTAGTTAGTCGATAGATCATCCTCATTGCACATCGAACCATTAAGTCCATAAGTGCTCGGATCCCCTCCTCAGCAAATCCCGCAGCGTATAGCGGCTCACGACACCAGTTATGTGTTGGTTTATTAATCTTCTTTGGCTTCCTGCGTAGTGTTCTTGTTTGGCCACACCTCTTTTAACTTGCTGTTCTCGCTGCCTGACCATGGTTGTAGACTCACAGTCATCGCTTGGTTCTCGTAAACGACTTACTTCTCGTAGAGCATTCAGAATGTCTGCCTGGTCCCTGGCTCGTCCGCCTTCCACAGTAGCCCTACCTGCAAGCCTGTCAGTCTGCTCATTTCCTTGTACACCCGCATGCCCTGGCACGAAAATGAAACTAATCTTTGCCAACTGAGACCGCTCCAGAGACAGCAACCACTTTCTTGGGCCCATCCCATCTCTGTCTTCCTGAGGATACTCATTGAGTCACTAAGGACACATGCCCGATAGAATGTCTGTGTCTCGAGCCATGTTATTGCTTTACTTACTGCCACAACTTCCATAGTCAGGCTACGTGGGGTCAAAGCAAATACACCAGACTCTTCCTTCACAATTTTCCCTCCGACCTGAGCCGTAAAGGCCCATGAACTTCTCACTCCTTGAACGACCGACCCACCCGTATAAATGACAGCATCATCCTCTAAAGAATTCTCCAAGATCAGAGCCCTGTACTTCCGCCTCCACATCAGCTGGATTTTCTTGTCTGCATTTCCTATATAGTTGGATGCACACTGAAAAGGATGTGCATATGTATATGCTCACGGCTTGACAGACGTTGGGATGCCCAGTGTTGTCTACTGCAGGTTGGAAATTATGGATTAGATGTCATAATGTCATATATGTTTTCTGACTGCCACTGTTTGGGCAACTGTCGATATCAGTTCACATTTGTTTGCTTCTGTTCACATGCCACTAGGCTTTGTTCTCATGATCAGTCTAACGTCTACAGTGTGACGACCCTTGTGAATTCTGTTATAGCTTTATATACTTAACAATGTAGGAAGCCTGAGGCAATGTACGCTCATCTTCGATCCATAATGAACAATTTAATGATAATGTCAGGTGATTTATTCCATGCAGAATAAAAATAAGTGTGCTGTTTTGTTGTGTCACAGCACTCAGGACATTTCCATACGTGCTCCTTCAGCATCTTCAACAGTCAGCGAAGAGGCCCAATACTAATGATACCTGCAGCAGTCTGATAACGTGTCCGCTTAATTAACCTCGGAGTACTGAGTGTCGTCTAGATCCCCTGGTCACTCTCTGTGGTTTCATTCTCTCTATGCCATGATGATGTATCTGTTCTTCCGCGCTATACACAAAAGGGCCCCGACCACACATGTGCCTCAGTATTCACCAAAACACCGCCCAACTATGCAGACCAGCCAATCTGCCCACCTCCTTGTTTCCCACCACACCAGCATGTCCCCCCGGGGGGGGGGGGTATCCAACAGATGCTTCCCCCTCCCTATCTTTGATTTCTGAATTGAAGCATATCACTCAGCACGAAGCATGTCTGCCTTAATCTGTCTCAGCATACTCGTTTATTTTATCTTAGTGTAGGACAGATTATGGTCGTTACTGGGAAGAAGACAATACCACAATGTGATATACGAGTAAATGGGCATATTCTTAAGCAAGTTAATCGGTACAGTTATCTCGGAACATTCATAACATCTGATGGAACATACCCTGAAGAGATTAGAGCAAGAATTGCCATTGCGAAGGTAACCTTTTGCAAGATGAAAAACACACTGACCAATAAAAAGATATCAATTGAAACGAGAAAAAGAGTGTTGAAACACTTCATAGAACCTGTACTGTTGTATGGATGTGAAGCAGACAATGAGCAGACAAGCTGAAAAACATTTGATGGTTGCGAAAATGTGGTTTCTGAGGAAAATACAAAGAATACCATGGACAGCCAGAAAGACCAATGAACAAGTCCTTCAAGAAACAAATGGCGATCGTAAACTGATTAGAAACGTTAGAAGTAAATTAGTAGACAGTCAAAATTTTTTGTGCACTTTGGTGACAACTGGCAAGATCGAAGGGAAGAGACCAAGAGGAAGACTGAGAAGTAAATACCTGGATGACTTGGCCACATTTCACGGTCGATACAGAAATATGGAGCTGATCCACGACTCTGGTGATCGAGTGAGATGGCACAACATGACCGCCCACGCTTCTCGGCATGGCACATGATGGATGGATGGAAGGACAGATTGTTTTATCAAGAAAAGTAAAACAACCCTTTATTTCGCCTGGATACTATAGGGTATATGGTCTAGGCCCCCCCCCCCCCCCATATAATATACAACAATCGCTGGCAGGTGTGGTCAGTATAACGCCGCCGCCGCTGCTTCTTAGAACATTTCCTGCAACCCATTTTTGACTGGATCGACCCGAGAACCCTGGTCATTTTAAATTAAAGTTCCTGTCTCTAGGCGAAATCAAAAACATGATCACCGTATTGTCAGGCAAGCATGCTAGCCACTTCACCCCCCATGACTGTCCTGGCAATTGGGAAAGTAAGAAATGTTGCATGTCGAGAGCAGGATGTTGCCGGCTGGGAAATTAGTGTCAAGGGTGAAAAAGAAAGACCACCATAATTTTATACCAATTTCAACAACCTACAAAATAATCAATATCTTTGAAGAAATGTCAGTCACAAACCACGAACTAGACAAGCCATAAGACACGGTTGTGTGGCGGGATAATTAAGTAAGATTGCTGGTGAAATTAAGGGAACTACATAATACCTCACGTACAACCAGAGAATTGTGGTTTTCATGTTTTTTTCTGTCGAAGACACTAATGATACACTTAAACTTCTGCTCACGAATAATCGAATGGCATAAGTAAATTTGTCTGTTTGCAAATCTAATAGTCAGACGAATGGTTCTCGGAATATGAAGCTCGTCACAGTAAGGCGGTGACCAGAGGATCTGAGGGACAGACACTGCGTTCTCAGACGTTCAGATGACACATAATCAGTTTGCTGCCGGCACCAGTAGTATTGGGACTCTTCACTGTTTGTTGAAGCTAAGGACGTATAAGTATATCCTAAGTGCTGTGATGTCGGTTCTTGAATCACCTAAGATGTGGTATGACCTAAGAGCCGACATCACTGCACTCAGGACATTCCCACACGCGCTCCGCCCCCTCCAGCCAACGGAGAGTCATATTTCTAATCGTTCCAACCGCCATCTGATTGAAAGTTCTCCTGGTCTTCCCTCTGAGTCTTGCGACTCCTCCAGAACCACTGCGGATCCCCCGCCACATCTTCCTCTCCTTACCGTGATCTGTCTGTTCCATCACTCTCTCCACCCGGCCCCACAGGTGCCCGACTACCTCTCCCTTGTCTAGAAGTAATCCACCACCAAGAGGTGCATTCCCTGCCACCCTACCAACTCAGTGGTATGGCGAGAAGCATCTTCAAGAAACTGTTAATTAAAGAGCATTGCAATTTGACCGCCGTCGAGTAAAACCAACAGACCGGTCACGGAAACGATGGGAAAAATGAGTAGCAAAAATATAGGTATCATCTTGTATGAAGCAAACACCAGAGTCCTCTCAAGACGATACGGGTCCGTGAGCACAATATAAGGCAGAGGTGGAAGAACAGGCTATGTAGTGATAGAAGTGGTACCAGTCTCTTTCAGCGAAACAATAGCATTATTTAATTAGGCTTAAGTGTTATAGAAGAATGATGCACACAATCACGCGCGCACACACACACACACACACACACACACACACAATATATATATATATATATATATATATATATATATATATATATATATATATATATATATATATATTGCCATCTCTGGCTCTAACGCCTGTGTGGAAAACAAGGATGAGCCAGCAGCTCGGAAAATTATTTACATTTATACACAACGAACACTGAGAACAATGTATCAATAACTTTATTAGACTTATGCAACAACAACATCAATTACAACAAAAAGCAATATTAAGACTTTCTGTTAACCAAAAAAAAAAGTTAGTTGTATATACTGCCAAATCAAGCCAAATCCCATGCAGCTGTGTTTCGAACGCGGGTGTGCTTGATAACGAACTGCGTCCGTAACACCTTCGACGCCGAGCAGGCTAAGACCGTTTGTACGAACATGGAAATAATGCTAATAAGCAAATGTATACCATTATCACCCACACACAGTGAGCACAAGAGTACAGACATCTGGCAATCTGATGGAGCGTTGACATCCTCCTACTACATTAGTCGCGATCACACAGTAATCATCAGATCTGGTTAAGCTGATTATCTAATGTTACAGGGAAATTAGATCATTCGAGTAGTACAGGCAACTGTACTGGTCATGGAACCCGCTTCAATGTGCATACATTAGTCACACATCCTGCCACACCCCAGTCTGTCCCCTCCTTCACCCTCACTCTCATGCACATTAGCCACAGTTGACACTCTCTGACTCTCTTTCTATATCAGTTTTAGGTAATATTATCTTATTGAATTGCATTAACATACTTAACATTACTCAATGTATATGTATAGTATATTTTTGTCCAGTTTTGTGTGGATGCTCATGACAGTTGTTAATGTACGTGTACGAGAGTGTGGGAGTTTGTGTATATTAGTTTGAGTGGCAGTGCGAAGGAACGTTTGTATACGGGCTTGGTTTTAAATATGATTGAATATGTATATGAGCGTGAGAGAGAGAGAGAGAGAGAGAGAGAGAGAGAGAGAGAGAGAGAGAGAGAGAATGAGTGGATGTCTTATTGTTTGTAATTGTGAGTGGGTATATGTGCGTGTATGTAAGGAAGTGTGTATGGCTGTGTGGATGTACGACTGTGTGAGTGTTTGTGTATTTGCGTGTGAAGGTCTGTGTGTGTTGACTAAGTGAGTATGGGAAGGAGTGTATTATGTGCTGTGCTGTATGTATGAATGTGCGAGAGAGAGAGAGAGAGAGAGAGAGAGAGAGAGAGACAGAGAGAGACAGAGAGAGAGAGACAGAGAGAGAGAGAGAGAAAGTGAGCATGTATGTACATGTAAACTTTTGTTAGAGAGGTTGTGAATGTGAGTGAGCATATGTGTATGCGAGAGGGTGTGTATTTGTGACTTATTGAGTGGATCCATACAGTTTGCGTAAATGATGTAAATATGTTTGCAGTTATGTATGTATGTGTTTATGCGCGTGCTGTATATGTGTGTCTGGCTACCTACCTGTCTCATATAATAGTAATATGCATTGTTTATACTCATAGTATTCATTTGATAATTATTCCCAATGTGAATGTAACATGCAAAATAGTTAATTAATGAACGAAAGATGAGTGATTGGAAGGGTCGAATGTAAGACCGGGTCTACGTGCCCAATTTGTGACCCTTTGAAAATAAAGTTCGTTCGTTCGTTCTCCCTTTCAACTCCTCTTTTTCTCTCGCTCTCTCTCTCATACACATTAACCACAATCGATACCCCCTAGCACCCTTTCCCTCCCTATCTCTCCCCCTCTCCTATATATATATATATATATATATATATATATATATATATATATATATATATATATATATCCCGGTCTCTCTGGCCGAGGGGTTACACCACTTTCTCCGTAATCCCGTTTATCACGCAGAGTCTCGTAGCGGGCGAGAACTGGAAGCGGTTCTACCCCCGCTGGTGACTTGCGGGATAACTGAGCCGGCCGCTCAGAAAGCAATGGCAAACTACTGAGCGTAATCTTGCCAAGAAATCAACAGACAGCTGAAAGATGCTGCTGTTGACAGCGATGTCCTGTAAAGGATATGCGAATTAAATATATATATATATATATATATATATATATATATATATATATATATATATATATATATATATATATATATATATATATATATATATATAAGTCATTAGTTGCGGTTCCAAATTCACGGCAACGGGTTTTCCACATTATGCTCCGTTCCCGTGCCAGTGAATATCACACAAAATGCTCATCACTGCCTTATGTGAACAATGGAATAGGTAGGAGTCTCGACAAGCCAACAGCCAGCAAAAGTACACAGTGCATAATGCCAACACAAGTTTGGCGGCGGCTCCGCATGGAACGCACAAGTCTCTGAAGGAAATTCGGGGAATCAAGTCCCATTCACATGTATGAGTAGCTTCGAGCTGTTGCAGATTAGCTGGAGAACCTTGCTTGTAGACGGCGTCCAGGTTCGTCCCTCGGATGTTCTACAGGGGTATGTCTGGTGATCGGGCAGGCCAATTAATCGTCACCAATTAATCGTCACAATGTACTGCTGCTGTAGATAATATTGCGTAATACAGGCGGTGTGCGCACGTGCATTATACTGCGAGAGAATCTGCAAGTCTGAATACTTTTGTGAACGCAAGAGCATTAACATTTCCACTGAAGACGTGAAGAGGCAGGCGTTGATGAAAACTGAATCCTCTCCAAATGTGAATATTACCACCTCCAAATCAGTTGTGCTGACGAACACAGCAATCTGCAAAGCGCTCTCCACACCGTCGCCAAATCCGCATACGTCCACCAGCAAAGGATAGGTTACATCTGCTCTCGTCTGTGAATAGGACATAATTCCATTGCACCCAAGTCCATCTGGCATGTTGCTCTGCCATTGCAGGCGCTACTAATGATGTCTGTGAGCCATGTTTGGCCCAACAGAGGTTCGTCTTGCAGTAAGGCCTTTATTTCTGAGTCGTCGTATGACTGTCATTCGAGAGACTAGCTCAAGTCTGCCCACTACTGCTGTTGCTGTTTGACTTCCAGCGAGAAAACGATTCCTTAGATTACTCAACACAATATGACGATCTTCTGCAGGGGTAGTAACTCGTGGTTGGCCACTCCGAAGTCTATCCCGGGCACTACCAGTGGTTCCGTAACGTTCATTGAGACGGACAATAGTACTGCGGTGGCAATGCATCCTTCTGGCAATGGGCCATGAGCTCATCCTGTCTCCAACATACCAATGGCTCCTTGTAGATTGTTTTCAGATAGTGGTGGAATTTCAAGCACATTTACTGGGTGTTTTATATTAGCTTTCGTTTTATATCGAGTATACTGCCACATTATGGAATGGGACAGACAGAACTACAAAAATTAGATTTTTAAGAGCTTGCATCTTTCCCATTGCAACATACGCCTGTGAGACTTGGGCACTTACTAAATAAGCTGAGCAGCGCATAAATGCCTTTGAATATAAATGTTATAGACGAGTTCTAAGAATATCTTGGGTAAAGAAAAGAACAAATGCATCAATACTTCAAGAGCTGAATATTGAAGAAGGTTGGCTATTAAAAACGATAAAACAAAGAAAATTGAAATATTTTGGTCACTTGAAACGTCACGAAAGTTTGGAGAGAACAATAATGGAGGGATATATGCCTGGGAAGAGAGGAAGAGGAAGGCCAAAGAGAAGATGGGTGCAGGATGTGGCGGATGATCTCCAGATGGGTGTATCGGACGCGGGGCATCTTGCTTATGATCGAGAGGTTTTCGGGAAGGTTGGTATGGGAGCGAGGTTCTGCAAAGGACATGCTACTGAATGAATGAATGAATGAATGATACTGCCACAACGCCTACATATTTTCATGGTCATAGCTGTTGGAAATTATGTTGCACGCGTTACTTTCATAGTTTTCATATAGTCTGTATACAAACCCGTAGGTTGAATCATGGACTTTCCATTCCAGCAACCATTCGTTCACTACCTCATGACAAACACGGGGAAAACCCATCCCTACACTTTTGTTCCAGCTTATCGACATCAGTATATATAATAGTGGTGCATTTTTAATGTACTTCAGTACGTTAAGCGCACACGACACTCTCTGTCTAACACACACACACACACACACACACACAAATACACACACTGTATATGCTCCCTCTCTCATGCCTTCTCCCTTACTCTCATACACTTTAACCACACTCGACGCACCCTGGCTGACATTATCTCTCCCTGTCCATCCCTTCCTCCCTCACTCATTCCCTCCCTCTCATACTCATTAACCACAAAAAGACACTCGCTGTCACCTCTCTCACCACGCCTCTCCCTCCCAGACACTTTGTCTCTCCATGTTTTCCCTATCTATTTCACTCTCCTGAACATTAGCCACAATCGACGACACTACACGGTACCAAGTCTCTCTCTCACTGTCTCTATCTCTCTCTCTCTCTCCCTCTTTCTGCCTATATCTCTTCTTCGTACGGATTAGCCATAGTCGTCATTCCATAGCTCCTCCTGCTCCCTTCCCCTTCTCCCCCTCTCTCTCTCTCTCTCTCGCTCTCTCTTTCTCTCTCTCTCTCTCATACACATTAACCACAATCGCTACCCCTTGATGCTCTCTCAAAGTCCAGTAAGACAAACTATTATCTCCTCTCCTTGTCTAATAATATACATAATTGCACTCTACCACATTGTTCGCATATTTCACGAGGTCACAACAGAGCTATGCCAACACCGCGCAGTAATTCTCAAGCGTGCAATTGCCCTGTTTACTCATATTCCTAACTAAATAGAACATCCCTGACGAGCAGACTCCTCGGAGACTTTCTACCGCGGAATAATCCCTTGTATTAGAATACCTAATGAAGAAAGATAAGGCGGGCAAATGGGCCCATTAGGGTAACTAGACAAATTAATAAACACGGAGTGGGCTAACTGGCATTGATGGGACAAATATGGACTAAAATAAAGAGTATAAGATTCATAGGGACGCTTAGATTTCCGGTTTGCAAAGGATCATGTTCATTGCATACTCACATAAATCCATAAGTGCTTCAGCCTCTTTCCACAGATCTGGTATGTAGAGTTTCATCATAGTGCACTGCTTAGAAATTTTATTGCAGAACGTTTGAGGCCACTGAGACAGCATACAAACAAACACACAAGTATTGATTGGGGCTCATAGAAATAGTTAATAGTTAGTTGCATATCCTTTACAGGACGTAGCAGTCATCTCCAACGTTTGTTTGGCTGTTTGTGATTTCTAAGCAAGTTTACCCAGTATTTCCGTTTCCCTCCTGTCAACAAGGAGATGTGTTAATTTCAGTTTGCGTGTTTTACTTCGTTGCTTATCTGTTTGTGTTGTCCTGTCCTTACCAAAGGTTCTTAGAACCGAAACGTCGGGTAGTCCTTTGTCTTCTATATCACTTAATTTTATTCTGTTACTCCATTATTATATATTTATTGATTGTTTCTGATTTTGGATGTTTTCACCTGTGTATGGAGTCCTTTGTAAGGTATGTACATTGTGTCTGTGTTTACTATCTCTTCTTTTCGCAGGAGCTAAGTATACCTAATTGTTTGCATTTCATTACGTTCAGTAGTTTGCCATTTATTTCTAAACCACCGGTACTCATACAATTTTATAAACAACCAACGAAAGGCGGTTTGCTTTCAAATCGCCCGGAGCTGTGTTTCGAACGTGGTTTGCAAAATTACGAATAGCGTCCGTAACTTCGCCACTGAGCCGGCCATAGAAATAGAAGAAAATAGAAATGAGTACCAGTCAATGCTTGTGTATTTGTGTGTGCTACATTGTGTAGTTTTTTTGTTTTTGTTTTTTTTTTAAATTCGCATATCCTTTACAGGACATCGCTGTCAACAGCAGCATCTTTCAGCTGTCTGTTGATTTCTTGGCAAGATTACGCTCAGTAGTTTGCCATTGCTTTCTGAGCGGCCGGCTCAGTTATCTCGCACGTCACCAGCGGGGGTAGAACCGCTTCTAGTACTCGCCCGCTACGAGACTCTGCGTGATAAACGGGATTACGGAGAAAGTCATATAACTCCTCGGCCAGAGAGACCGGCACATTGTGTAGTAGAAGCGAGAAATGAGTACCAGTCAATGCTTATGTATTTGTGTGTGCTACATTTTGTAATACAAGCGAGAGTCCAAGTATATATGTTAGACCACTCCCCCTCACTCACACACACACACACACACACACACACACACACACACACACACACACACACACAGTCTCATTTAGGTTAAGTTAGCTGCATGCCCTTTACAGGATGTCGCAGTCAACCCCAGCATTTTGTGCTAGTGATTTACTAGGGAATGTTTACGTTCAGTAGCTTAACATTCCTTTTCTGAACCACAGACACCCACACCGTCGAAATCAACACCAGGCGGCCTGCTTTCATACCGTTTGCGGTTGATTTCCAACCCTTGAATCAGTTGTCGGGAAATTGGTGAAACGCGTTCACTGCACCTGGGCCACAATCCCGGCCTTTTGTGGGTAGCTTTTCTTATTTCCAAAGGTAGCCTGTGCAGATACTCATTGAGTCTGTTTGTTTACAATTTCGGTCACCGATGATTCATAATGCATTTTTTTTTCCCTACTTTTTTTCGCCATTATCCTAGAAGAACAAGGAATGCACTTCTCGGTGGTAGATTACCTATGGGCAAGGGAGAGGTGGTCGTGCGCCTGTGGGACCAGGTGGAGAAGGTGGGGGGACAGAGTGAGAACCCGTATGCGGAAAGAATTAGATTGCGGTGGACCGGCAGAGTTCCTGGATGAATCTAAAATCAGAGGAAAGACCAGGCGAACAGAGAGCGATGGGAACGATAAGTGGTGGACACTTCACTGGCTGTTGAACGAGGGGACGGAATGCGTATAGGAATGTCCTGAGTGCAGTGATGTCGGTTCTTAGCTCAGTTGAACTATTCGAGAAGGACTTAGGTCGTTGGAGAGTACAACATCCCATGATTCCTTATTGTTGAAGCCAAAAAACAGCGCCTCTTTTTTGTGTTAATATGATGTACTACAGTGTGGTTCTCAACCGGTGGGGGATTCCCCCACCCCTCCCTTGGAGGAGGGGGGGGGGATTTAGAGTTTCGGGGTGGGGGGGGGTTACGACCACAGATTAACAGACACAAACTGGCTTCAGGACCCCTTTCTTGAATTATGTGTGGGTGTTTATATATATATATATATATATATATATATATATATATATATATATATATATATATATATATATATATATATATATATATATATATATATATATATTAGGGACTTTCATTTGAAACCCGTTCCAATGGCTTTATTACAAAAGAAAAAGAAAAAGCATGAAATAAACATTAATAGGTGTGGTAGAATTAAACAAAGCATTGATTTTGAATGAATTATGCACCATGGGTTGGTCAGAAGAAGTCACCGTAGGCATTCAGGCAAGCATCCCATTCCTTAGGTAGGTGGCAAATGCCATCCGCAAAAAAAAAAGATTGTGGTTGCTCACTGAACCAAGTGTTTACCGCGTTCATTACGTCTGCATCTGTGTGAAATTTTTGCTTTGCCCCTTGAGAGCTTTTCTTAGAGGTTTGAACAAATGAAAATCACATGGTGACAAATCAGGACTATAGGCTGGATGTTGCAGAATTTCCCACTTCTTCCTTGCTAATGCTTCCTGCACAATCTTTGCGACATGCGGGCGAGCATTATCGTGAAACAAAATCACACCGCGAGAAAGCATGCCGGGTCGTTTATTCTTGATGGCATTTTGCAGCTTGTCTAGTGTTTACAAGTAGTGGGTAGAGTTGATGTTGACACCAGGTTCTTTAAAGTCGGCCAACAATAGCCCTTCATGCTAAAAAAAATGCTTTCAGCATAACTCTACCATCGGAAACCTGTAACTTGAATTTTTTGGCTTGTGGTGATACAGCATGCCTCCATTGCATGCTTTCTCTTTTGCTGCTCGTTTCAAAGTGGTGACACCATTATTCATCGCCTGCCACTATGCGGAAGAGAAATTCATCACCCTCCACTCTGTAACGCAGCAAGTGGTTCAAACACCATCCCATGCGTACCTCTTTGGTGGTCGGTCAACATTCTTGGTACTCACTGTGAACACACTTTCCGATATTACAGATTCTTATGAACGACCTTTTGAATTGTCCCAATTGAAACATCAAATTCTTTCTGTACTGCTGCATCAATTTTGGCGAAGGTGTTTTCTGTTGCAACAATATGCGGTTGGCCCGGCCGTCGAAGATCTGTCGTGAACTGACGTTCTTTCCGAAACATTCGTGCCCAGTCTGTCACTGTTGTCTTCAACACACATTTGTTACCTTACGCTGCCTGCATTCTTCAATGAATATCCACTGGTCGACATTCTTCAAATGAAAGAAACTGAATCACCGCTCTTTGAGCTTCTTTGGACGGATATTGAGTCAACCCGGCCATTTTCTCAACGGTCAGAAACAGAACCTATGCATCATGGGACGATAAGCACTTTCTCTTTTATTCATTCATCAGTACTTATAACATGACTATGATGACATGGTCATGTTCAACGTACGCAATTACACGCGGTGCGGCACGAACGGATTTCAAATGAACGCCCCTTATATATATATATATATATATATATATATATATATATATATATATATATATATATATATATATATATATATATATATGGGTGTGTGTGACGGGGGCGGTAATGACTTTCTGAACATATGATGAAAGGGTTCATGGGCCAAAGAAAGGTTGAGAACCACTGATCTACTAAATGTATCTCGTGTATGTGTTTTCTATTTCACGTGTGCTTCGCAACAAGAACAATGTGAAATGTCACGTTGTAAGTCTTAGCTACAGTTTCACGTGTGTCACGCAGTAAGTCTCAGCTACAGTCGGTGACTTGTTAATGGGTAAATATTTGTTGTTGTTGTTGTTGTGTCCGCTCGCTTTAAACGTAAGCGCAACCCATACCCGTACTATTACTTGTAGTGCACTAGACTTATTTTTGCGTATGTGTTAGCTTTCCATATTACCAGTGTCCCTTACCATCTTGCGGACCCACTCCCGCTTCTGCGGTACATATAATTTACGTCCCCAAGTCAAGAACAAGAAGTCAGCATGCTAGTCCAACTGACAGAATGGGTTCACTACCTCGGCATCAGTACACCGGAAGTTTTTAACCGCGAGCATTCTTATTCATTCGGCCACGCTGACCTCTGTTAAAGGCTTAAAACACATGCATGGCCGTTTGGATAAGAGGGACTGCTCGTAAATTTCCGGTGTTCTAATGCCGGGGTAGCGGGTTCAACCCTTACACGGGTGTGTGTCCAGTTGACTAAAAGCAGTAGCACATGTTTGAACTACGTTTGAGTTCAAAGCGAGCAAACACATACACAAATAAAGTAATGTATTATAAACCATTGTAACGCGTCTGTTCTCCGTCGGTTGCTCTCAGCTAACTGCCTCTAAGTAGGTGACACCTTGCAGTCTTGACAGACCAAAGTATGTGAGTGGAATGTGGCCAATATTCCATCACAATGTCTGGGCAGAGCTTCAGAGAATCATGTGGCGCCCAAACGACATGACCTCTCTCTCGACCTAGCCTTGTGTATTCCAGAGGAATGGGTAACCAATAAATCTGGCACAAGGTAGGCTGCAGATGCTGGCGGCTCAGCGTCAATCCACCGAGACCTCACCACCACGAGCCGGTGGCGAGTTATGGCCAGACCCTGACACCCATGGGACCCGGCTTAGAGGCGTTCAGCCAAGTCCCACAGGTGAGGGCCTCGTACGAGCCCGGACCATGGTGGCACGCACATCTGTCGAACACAAGTGTCCGGACCTGTGTAAAGCGTGCACTATCGTCAGACTCTCCACCTGACTATTGGCGGCCCCCGCAAAGTAGTGTATTATAAACTATTGTAACGCGTCTGTTCTCCGTCGGTTGCTCTCAGCTAACTGCCTCTAACACAGTCAATAAAGTAGTGTATTATAAACCATTGTAACGCGTCTGTTCTCCGTCGGTTGCTCTCAGCTAACTGCCTCTAACACAGTCAATAAAGTAGTGTATTATAAACCATTGTAACGCGTCTGTTCTCCGTCGGTTGCTCTCAGCTAACTGCCTCTAACACAGTCAATAAAGTAGTGTATTATAAACCACTAGCTGACCCGGCCCGGCTTCGCCCAGTCCTTGGTGGGGAGCATCTCATTTAATTCATATAAGTAGTCATATAAGTTCCCGTTCCCGTTACCGACTGTCTGTCTGTCTGTCTGTCTGTCTGTCTGTCTGTCTGTCTGTCTGACCCGGCCCGGCATTGCCCAGCTCCTGGTGTGGAGCATCTCATTTAATTCATATAAGTAGTCATATAAGTTCCCGTTACCGACTGTCTGTCTGTCTGTCTGTCTGTCTGTCTGTCTGTCTGTCTGACCCGGCCCGGCTTCGCCCAGCCCCTGATGGGGAGCATCTCATTTAATTCATATGAGTAGTCATATAAGTTCCCGTTCCCGACTGACTGTCTGTCTGTCTGTCTGTCTGTCTGTCTGTCTGTCTGTCTGTCTGTCTAATCATTTATTGGTTGCAGTTAGAACAACCTTAGATAAACGAAGACCAACTTGGTAATATATTAACTTGGGTAAATGGAGCAGCGGCAGCAGCAGCAGAAGAAGAAGAAAAAGGAGGAGTAGGAGCTGGGAGGAGGAAGAGGGAGGAGGAGGGAGGAGGAGGAGAAAGAGAGAAGAGGAGGATGGAGGAGGGAGAGGAAGGAGGGGGAGGAGAAGAGGAAGAGGGTAGGAGGTGGAGGAGGGGAGAGGAGGAGGAGGAATATAACGCATATGCCTGTAGATTTAATAATGGCTGAGGTTGTTCCATGTCTTCTTAGAGTTGGCGACTTCTTCTTCTTCTTCAGCGTTCCGAGCCATTGAGGTTCTTTGCTGCAAATACAATCCGTCTCCATTCGTCTCTCTGGTGGACCTTCTCTTGCCAGTCGTTGATTCCAAGTGCTTGTAGGTCTGTACATGTATTATCTCTCCACCGCCTTCTTGGTCTACCTCGGGGTCTACGGTCATTTATTTCCTGAGTGTAAGCGAGTTTTGTTTCCCTATTATCTTCCATTCTTTCTATATGCCCCAGCCATTGTAGTCTATTAGCCTTCATGATACCAGTGATTAGCGGGGACTTAAACAGATCATAAATGTCTTTGTTACTTCTTCTTTTCCACTCTCCACTTTGTGTATCCCTAATGGGTCCAAAGATGCGTCTTAAAATTTTGTTCTCAAAGGTTTGTAACAAGGCTTCGTCTCCTTTCGTTGTACTCCATGTTTCAGAGCCATACAGCACAACTGGTCTGATCAGTGTTTTGTATATTGTGATTTTGGTGTTACGAGATAGCGCCTTTGATTTTAGTAGATGTTGTAGTGCATAGTATATCTTATTTCCAGAGTTGATTCTAGTTTGTATTTCTTCCCTTATGATGTTGGAGCAGTTGAAGATTGTACCCAGGTATTTGTATATTTTCGTTCTTTTAATGGTCATATTATCTATTTGTATGTGGCCAGAGTTTCTAGCCATTCCGTCTCTTGAAATTACCATATATTCTGTCTTATCTTGGTTGATAACCAGCCCCATCTGTTGGGCTTTTTCCTTTAAGTGAGTCAATATTTCCAATGTCTTTTGTTCACTTTGCCCTATAATATCTATATCATCTGCATAACCAAGCAGCTTGGATGTTCCTCCAATATCACATTCCTCCTTTACCTTCCTTACAACTTTCTCTAGAGCCAGATTGAAGAGTAGCGGCGATAGTGCATCACCCTGTTTCAAGCCAGATGTTATTTGGAAGGGGTCTGATTTCCTGCCTTTATATGTTACTATATTATAAGTATCTTCCATGCATAGTCTGGTCATGTTGATTAACTTCCTTGGTATTCCAAATTCCTGCATAGCATTCCATAGACTATTCCTATGGACACTATCATAAGCCTTTTTAAAATCAACAAAAATGTTATGGAGATCTCTTTTATATTCCCAATGTTTCTCGGCTATTTGTCGTAAGATAAATATCTGATCTATTGTTGATCTGTTTTGTCTAAAACCCGCCTGGTAGTCACCTAATATGTCTTCTGAATATGGTTTTAGTCTATTTAGTAATACTGCGGATAGTATATTATAGCTTGTGGACAGTAGTGATATTCCTCTATAATTTCCACATTGGAACTTGTCTCCTTTCTTAAAGATAGGTATCAATAATGACTCTTTCCAGTCATGGGGTAATTCTTCTGTCCTCCAGATTTTTATTATTAGTTCGTATAGCTTTAGATGTAATGCATGGCCACCTGCCTTTATAAATTCAGCAGCAATTCCATCAGTCCCAGTTGCCTTATTGTTTTTAAGTCGTGTGATTACATATAGGATTTCTTCAAATGTAGGTTCTTCAATTTGTGGTTCGCATGTTAGAACCTCTTCCTGTGGGAAAATGTGACTTGGAGCTTCACAATTTAGTAATTCAATAAAATATTCTTTCCATGTGTTGCACATTTCCTCATTGGTATTTATCATATTCCCATTTTTGTCTTTTAAACCATATGTGTTTTGTTGGTACCCTCGTTTCATTGACTTCAGTTCTTTAAAAAATTTTCTGGATTCATTTTTCTGGTGATTAGTTTCCATATCTTTGATTATATTACTCATATATTCTCGCTTCTGCTGTCTGACTATTTTTGTAGCCTCTTTACATTCATTTCTATAATGCTCTTCCTTTTGGATGTTATTGATGTCATTTAACCATACATGTCTGGCATTCTTCTTCCTAATGACTGCTTCTTCACATTTTTGATTGAACCATCTGTTCTTTCTATGCGTGGTTAACACACCGAGACATCCTTCTGCGGTAGACTGAATTGTATTCTTGATGTTCAACCAAGTTTGGTCAACGCTTTCCTCCAAAGGGTTTTGCAGAGTTTCAAGTTTACATTTTATTTCATCTGTAAATTTCTCTTTGACTGTAATGTCTTGCAGTTTTTCTCTGTTATATGTTGGGTGTAATCTTTGTAATTTAGTATAGAAAGCTCTCTTAAGTTTTATTTTAAATTTTGCTCCAACGAGGAAGTGGTCACTGTGGCACTCAGCTCCTCTATAACTTCTGACTTGCTGTATGTTTGATGCATTTCTGTTGTTAATTAAAATGTGATCTATTTGATTATAGGTTCTCTTGTCACATGATTTCCAAGTTTGTTTGTGTATATCCTTTCTTTGTAGTCTGGTACTGCTAATCTGCAGTCCTTTGGCTTCTGCCAGGTTGATGACTCTCCATCCATTATCATTTGAAGTTGTATGTAGGCTTTCCATACCGGCCACTTTTTTATTAGTTTGCTCTCTACCTATTTTTGCATTGAAGTCTCCCAGCACAATCAGGATGTCCTGTTTGGGGGTTTCTTCTATGACATCTTCCAGATCATTATAAAAGTCTTCTTTAATATCATCTTCTTTCTCTTCAGTGGGTGCATGTACATTAATCATCGTTATATTTTTCCATTTACCTTTTATTCGTAATTTACTAATCCTGTCATTAAAAGCTTTAAAGTTTAAAACGTTCCCCCATAACTCTTTTTTTATGACAAATCCTGTTCCTAATTCATGTTTATTTTGGGTGTTTCCTCCATATATTATAATCATTCCATTTTGCTCTAAAGTACCCTCTCCTGGCCACCTTATTTCTTGAATTGCTGTTATATCCATTTGATATTCACCCAGCTCCCGGGTTAGTTCTTCGGCCGCTCCAGCTCGATATAGTGTCCGTACATTCCATGTTCCAAATCTCAAAAGTCCTTTAACGTTCCAAGGTCGTTGTCCAGATA
This sequence comes from Cepaea hortensis, assembly GCA_963921405.1. Classification (NCBI taxonomy): domain Eukaryota; kingdom Metazoa; phylum Mollusca; class Gastropoda; order Stylommatophora; family Helicidae; genus Cepaea; species Cepaea hortensis. Next base: position 59,796,482 of record OY992886.1, read on the forward strand.
AGTCAGTCCGATATCGAGGCTCATGTATTTGTTTCGTAACAAAGAAAGGTTTTTACAAAGGTGGGGATGTTAACCCCACGCTTCAACCCCCAACCTGGAGGACCAGGGTGTTTCTCTTTGTCTGTTCTCTACCCTTTGACCTGTCCGGCTTGGGAGGCCCTGCTGGTAGCTACGCTACCGCCGGCATAGCTCTCAGGGTCATTGAGAAACTCAAGCTCCCCCACCACGACAAGGTGGAAACACCATCGGGGGAGAGAGTTGGCGACAGTGTAAAGAAATATAAAATCTTCAAACTTGATAGAGATAAGGTAACTATTATTTATTCATTCTTTAAGCAAAAAAAGATGAGTTACAATGTTATGCATTATGCATTATTTTTATGAAAACTTTGAAAATGCCTTACAGATTGTATCATTATTTATTATAACTCATATGCCGGTACATAACTATGGACAAAGAGTTTATAAATCTTTGAAAACGATGCCACAATATGACTATAAGTTATACAGAAAAGTTATGCCCCTTGAAATAACTTTTACAGAGTTAAGTCCCCTGAAATAGATGAAATTATAATGAAAAATGAAATAATTTTGGGTAAGCAGCCGATTTCATACTAAAAAGATATGACAGTGGGCTGCGCTGGAATGAAAGGAAGACGTGTAAAAAATTTCATCTCAATGGGATGGGCCGTTCGCGAGCGCATTAGGGACATATAGACAGACAGACAGACGGACGGAGATCGCCTTTTATATATAAGATATACCCATCCATGTTGGGTTTTCCTCTTGTCCGCTTACTCGTTAGGCCTCCCTCCATATACATCTTTTCCAGACTCTACACGCCCAAAGTATTTCATTTCCCTCACTTTCGTTTGTCTTAATAACCACATTTCTTTGACAATGAATCCCTGTTGAACGGTTCAGTGTGTTCTCTATTTCGTCCATGCAGGAGGAGGAGAGGGAGGAGGAGGGAGGAGGAGGAGAGAGTAGGAGGAGGGAGGAGGGAGGAGGCGGAGGGAGAAGGAAGAGGGAGGAGGAAGAGGGAGAAGGAGGAGGGAGAAGGAGGGGGAGGAGGAGGGGAGGAGGAGGAGGGAGGAGGAGGAATGTGAAGGGAGGAGAAGGAAGGAGTTAGAGGGAGGAGGAGGAGGGAGGCGGAGAGAGAAGGAGGGAGGAGGAGGAAGAGGGAGGAGGAGGAATGTGAAGGGAGGAGGGGGGAGGAGGTAGAGGGAGGAGGAGGGATTAGGAGGAGGAGGGAGGAGTAGGGTGGAGGAGGAGGCGAGGAGGAGGGAGGAGGAAGAGGGAGGAGGAGGGAGAAGGAGGGAGGAGGAGAACGCAGGAGGAGAAGGAGCAGGAGGAGGATAGGGAGGAGGAGGAGGAGGGAGGAGGAGAGAGTAGGAGGAGGGAGGAGGCGGAGGGAGAAGGAAGAGGGAGGAGGAAGAGGGAGAAGGAGGAGGGAGAAGGAAGAGGGAGGAGGAAGAGGGAGAAGGAGGAGGGAGAAGGATGGGGAGGAGGAGGAGGGAGGAGGAGGAGGGGAGGAGGAGGAGGGAGGAGAAGGAATGTGAAGGGAGGAGGAGGGAGGAGGTAGAGGGAAGAGGAGGCGGAGAGAGGAGGAGGGGGGAGGAGGAAGAGGGAGGAGGAGGAATGTAAAGGGAGGAGGGGGGAGGAGGTAGAGGGAGGAGGAGGTAGAGGGAGGAGGAGGAAGGAGGAGGGAAGAGGAGGGAGGAAGAAGGAGGAGGAGGGAGGAGGAGGAAGAGGGAGGAGGAGGAATGTGAAAGGAGGAGGAGGGAGGAGGTAGAATGAGGAGGAGGGAGGAGGAGGAGAGGGAGGAGGAGGAAAGAGGAGGGGAGGAGGGAGGAGGAGGAGGAGGGAGGAAGAAGGAGGAGGAGGGAGGAAGAAGGAGGAGGAGGGAGGAGGAGGAGGGAGGAGGAGGAAGAGGGAGGAGGAGGAATGTGAAGGGAGGAGGAGGTAGAGGGAGGAGGAGGAGGGAGGAGGAGAAGGGAGGAGGAGGGAGGAGGAGGAGGAGGAGGAGGAAGAGGGAGGAGGAGGAATGTGAAGCGAGGAGGGAGGAGGTAGAGGGAGGAGGAGGAGTGAGGAGGAGGAGAGGAAGGAGGAGGGGGAGGAGGGAGGAGGATTGAGAAGAAGGAAGGAGGAGGAGGAAGGAGGGAGAATGAGGAGGGGAGGAAGGAAAGAGAGGTGGAAGGGGAGGAGGAGGGAGGAGGAAAGAGTTAGGGGGAGGAGGAGGTAGAGGGAGGAGGAGGAGGAAGGAAAGGGAGGAGGAAGAGGAGGAGAAGGGAGGAGGAGGTAGGAGGAGGAAGAGGGAAGAGGGAGAAGAAGGGAGAAGGAGGAGGGAGGATGATGAGGGAGAAGGAGGCAGGAGGAGGAGGAGGGAGGCAGGAGGAGGAGGGATGAGGAGGGAAGATGAGGGAGGAGGCGGAGGGAGTAGGAGGGAGGAGGATGGAGGAGGAGGGGAGAGGAAGAGGGAGGAGGAAGAGGGAGAAGGAGGAGCTAGGAGGGAGAGGGATGAGAGGGAGGAGGAAGAGGAGAAGGGTGGAGGGAGCAGGTAGAGAGAGGAGAAGAGAGGGGGAGAGAGTTCGCCATTTCGAATTCATACTCGTCTAGTTCTTCCCTTCTACACGACTGTAGATAACTTCCTTACACATAAAAAGATGAATTGTTATTGATATTGCCGTGGCATGGAGGAATATCAGCAGCAGAGTTGATCCAAAAAACCAAAGACTGAGATCTACGGAGAGCCATGAACGCCTACGCCAGCCGGCACGGCACTTGATGATGATGATTGCCATGTGACGATTCTGTGTAGTCACGTCATTTTCTTCCCTTTCCCTAGCGTTTTGGTTCGGGGATTCTTTCATCATCATCATCATCATATATTTACGTACGTATTTTGGGAGGGGGAGGAGGGAGGAGGAGGAAGAAGAAAAAAAAAACTATGACAGTTGACAGCTCTGGAATGAAAGGAAGGCGTGTAGAAAATTTCATCTCAATCGGATGGGCCGTTCGCGAACAAATAAAGGACATACATATTTACATACATACATATATACATACATACACTTTGTTTTATAAATATAGATTGTAACGCGTCTGTTCTCCGTCGGTTGCTCTCAGCTAACTGCCTCTAACACAGTCAATAAAGTAGTGTATTATAAACCATCGTAACGCGTCTGTTCTCCGTCGGTTGCTCTCAGCTAACTGCCTCTAACACAGTCAATAAAGTAGTGTATTATAAACCATTGTAACGCGTCTGTTCTCTGTCGGTTGCTCTCAGCTAACTGCCTCTAACACAGTCAATAAAGTAGTGTATTATAAACCATTGTAACGCGTCTGTTCTCTGTCGGTTGCTCTCAGCTAACTGCCTCTAACACAGTCAATAAAGTAGTGTATTATAAACCATTGTAACGCGTCTGTTCTCTGTCGGTTGCTCTCAGCTAACTGCCTCTAACACAGTCAATAAAGTAGTGTATTATAAACCATCGTAACGCGTCTGTTCTCCGTCGGTTGCTCTCAGCTAACTGCCTCTAACACAGTCAATAAAGTAGTGTATTATAAACCATCGTAACGCGTCTGTTCTCCGTCGGTTGCTCTCAGCTAACTGCCTCTAACACAGTCAATAAAGTAGTGTATTATATATAAACCATTGTAACGCGTCTGTTCTCCGTCGGTTGCTCTCAGCTAACTGCCTCTAACACAGTCAATAAAGTAGTGTATTATAAACCATTGTAACGCGTCTGTTCTCTGTCGGTTGCTCTCAGCTAACTGCCTCTAACACAGTCAATAAAGTAGTGTATTATAAACCATTGTAACGCGTCTGTTCTCTGTCGGTTGCTCTCAGCTAACTGCCTCTAACACAGTCAATAAAGTAGTGTATTATAAACCATTGTAACGCGTCTGTTCTCCGTCGGTTGCTCTCAGCTAACTGCCTCTAACACAGTCAATAAAGTAGTGTATTATAAACCATTGTAACGCGTCTGTTCTCCGTCGGTTGCTCTCAGCTAACTGCCTCTAACACAGTCAATAAAGTAGTGTATTATAAACCATTGTAACGCGTCTGTTCTCCGTCGGTTGCTCTCAGCTAACTGCCTCTAACACAGTCAATAAAGTAGTGTATTATAAACCATTGTAACGCGTCTGTTCTCCGTCGGTTGCTCTCAGCTAACTGCCTCTAACACAGTCAATAAAGTAGTGTATTATAAACCATTGTAACGCGTCTGTTCTCCGTCGGTTGCTCTCAGCTAACTGCCTCTAACACAGTCAATAAAGTAGTGTATTATAAACCATTGTAACGCGTCTGTTCTCCGTCGGTTGCTCTCAGCTAACTGCCTCTAACACAGTCAATAAAGTAGTGTATTATAAACCATTGTAACGCGTCTGTTCTCCGTCGGTTGCTCTCAGCTAACTGCCTCTAACACAGTCAATAAAGTAGTGTATTATAAACCATTGTAACGCGTCTGTTCTCCGTCGGTTGCTCTCAGCTAACTGCCTCTAACACAGTCAATAAAGTAGTGTATTATAAACCATTGTAACGCGTCTGTTCTCCGTCGGTTGCTCTCAGCTAACTGCCTCTAACACAGTCAATAAAGTAGTGTATTATAAACCATTGTAACGCGTCTGTTCTCCGTCGGTTGCTCTCAGCTAACTGCCTCTAACACAGTCAATAAAGTAGTGTATTATAAACCATTGTAACGCGTCTGTTCTCCGTCGGTTGCTCTCAGCTAACTGCCTCTAACACAGTCAATAAAGTAGTGTATTATAAACCATTGTAACGCGTCTGTTCTCCGTCGGTTGCTCTCAGCTAACTGCCTCTAACACAGTCAATAAAGTAGTGTATTATAAACCATTGTAACGCGTCTGTTCTCCGTCGGTTGCTCTCAGCTAACTGCCTCTAACACAGTCAATAAAGTAGTGTATTATATATAAACCATTGTAACGCGTCTGTTCTCCGTCGGTTGATCTCAGCTAACTGCCTCTAACACAGTCAATAAAGTAGTGTATTATAAACCATTGTAACGCGTCTGTTCTCCGTCGGTTGCTCTCAGCTAACTGCCTCTAACACAGTCAATAAAGTAGTGTATTATATATAAACCATTGTAACGCGTCTGTTCTCCGTCGGTTGATCTCAGCTAACTGCCTCTAACACAGTCAATAAAGTAGTGTATTATATATAAACCATTGTAACGCGTCTGTTCTCCGTCGGTTGATCTCAGCTAACTGCCTCTAACACAGTCAATAAAGTAGTGTATTATAAACCATTGTAACGCGTCTGTTCTCCGTCGGTTGCTCTCAGCTAACTGCCTCTAACACAGTCAATAAAGTAGTGTATTATAAACCATTGTAACGCGTCTGTTCTCCGTCGGTTGCTCTCAGCTAACTGCCTCTAACACAGTCAATAAAGTAGTGTATTATAAACCATTGTAACGCGTCTGTTCTCCGTCGGTTGCTCTCAGCTAACTGCCTCTAACACAGTAAAGGACCCTTTTTACACACCTCGGCCTGCATGGGCATACACTTTGCTAGGCCCACATGTACGAGAGTAAGTTAATAAATAAGTCACAAATGGCTGTAGAAAAATAACTACATATGATAACAACTTGGAACCAGTTTATTTTTGTACATACATTGTCCCTTTATTTCTCAACATAATTCCCACCAACATTGATGCACTTATTCCATCGTTTTATCAGTCCTCCCAAATCGGCTGCATAGAACTGCATGCTCTGTTTTCTAAACCACGTTTTCACTTCACATTCAACTTCGGCGTCACTCGCGAAATGTCTCCTCCTCCTTCCCCCTCCCCCCCCCCCCCCCCAGGTGGGTTTTCAGTGGACTTAGCCCCTAGCGAAATGTCTCCTCCTCCTCCCCCCTCCCCAGGTGGGTTTTCAGTGGACTTAGCCCCTAGCGATTTCCCGTAAAGCAGTACATAGCTGGGTAGAAAAAGTTACGAAGGCGAGTCAATAAGTAAGTCACACAGTTCTTTGGGATGGCTGTTAAACGAAGGTTTCAAGTGTTATCATGATTAGTTATTTTTCTACAGCCATTTGTGACTTACTTATTGACTTCCCCGCATAAATAGACTACCTTGCACTCGGCGAATGATGTGGTCAGTAGCACTCCGACCATCTTAACTTCCCAAGACAGTTCCTGGTATCTATTTTAGGCTGGGTCGACGATTTCAGTTTTAATAATTCGCCCTGATGAGGTTCTAACCCATGGCAACCAGGCCGGCAGGCGAATATATAGCCACCGCCCTAGCGAGGCTTACTTACTAGCTTCTATCTCTGTTATAAGATTTGCTATTCCTCTACGGTTGTGTCACCTTGGGTCACACGTCTGCTTCACCTAACCACAAATGACACTCTCTGGTACAATATCTCTCTCTCTCTCTCTCGCTCTCTCTCTTTTTTTCTCTCTCTCTCTTTCTCTCTCTCTCTCCCTATCTCTCTTTCTCTCTCTCTCTCTCTCTCTCTCTCTCTCTCTCTCTCTCTCTCTCTCTCTCTCTCTCTCTCTCTCTCTCATACAAATTCCAGATCGGGTTAGGTCACACTTCAGGCTGGTATGCGGTACTCCGAATTGTCAACCCTTCCTTTTATAATTCCCACACTTCATGGCCTGTTTTACTTTTTCTTTATCAAGAACACATTTGTATGTCTGATTTTATTTGTTATCGAAGATGGGATATGTGAACGTGATCGTTCGATCGCTGTGAACTGGTGCGTAGTCTATATACGTGCTATTTCTAGAGCACTGTATTATTGAGAATGTTGTATTTGTTTGCCTTTTGGTCGCTCGCTCCCTGTGAACTGAAGCTTAGTCTATACATGTGCTAGTCCACTGCGTTATTGAGAATGTTGTATTTGTATGCCTTTTGGTCGCTCGCTCCCTGTGAACAGAAGCGTAGTCTATACACGTGCTATAGTCTGTCCAGAAATGAATGCCTTCATTCACGATCAATTATTTTGAAAACTGTCAGTTGCATCGTTATGAAATTGTTCCTGCCGTCTTATATTTACCCCCACCCAACGAATGTCTTTGATAGGTCCAAAAGCAACTAACATCATGGAAAGCGACATTTCTTTGATGTTTTGGTGGAAAAACTAGTGATTTCTCGCTAACAAACTTGCTTTACAGTAATGCCCCGTTCCACTACGCGACGCTCTTGTCATAAGGCCAGTTCCAAGTCCCACGAGAAAATTAACTATTGAACGCTAATGTTTCCGTGTGAAGACGTAATATATTTAATAATGTGCACTTCATCTCTGACATGTAAATTATATACCGCATATAAACAAACTTTGAAATCTGCTGTACAATCTCCAGAACACACATTTTTTGTTGGGTGGACATAATGTTGGGGTTGTATGCTAAATCTCATCATTTTCCCTCAGTTGGTTACTGAGATATGGAATTTTATACTGGGGCAGACAAAAGTAAACAGACTAGTCTGTTCAGAAATGAATGCCTTCATTCACGATCAATTATTTTGAAAACTGTCTGTTGAATCGTTATGATATTTTTCCTGCCGTCTTATATTTACCCCCACCCAAGGAATATGCCTTTGATAGGTCCAAAAGCAACTTAAATCATGGAAAGCGGCGACATTTCTTTGATGTTTTGGCGAAAAAACTAGTGAATTCACGCTAACAAACTGATAAAATGATAACGTTATATGCTAAATCTCATCATTTTCCCACAGTTGGTTACTGAGATATGGAATTTTATATTGGGTCACACAAAAGTAAACAGACTATACCTCTAGTGCACTGTGTTATTTAGAATGTAGTTTTTGAATGACTTGTGGTCGTTCGCTCGCTTTGAGATGTAACGTAGTCCATACACGTGTTAATTCTAGTGCACTGAGTTATTGAGAATGTGGACAGTTGTTTCTCTGCCCGGGGATTACTAACTACTTCATCTTCTTGTAGTAACCTTCTTGCAGCACTGAGAAACAGTTCGGATTTGAACGGAAAGTCCCCCTGAAGCCATGTTGCTGTTTTTAAATTACCTACAACTTTTCGTGGACTACTGTCATCTGTTTACATTGTCACCCAACCCCAACTTCCAGTTCTCCAGTCCCCTTATCCCCACGTTCTGTAATTTTACAGTGGCCAGGAATCCACTTTATCTTGACTGTGTTGAATATATAATTATCAGGCCTTTTATTTCGTTTCTATTGATCTCGAGCACTGCGATAACTGATAATGAGTTTGCGCAGATGCGATCTTGTCTCTCGCGCAGATGTTTTCCATGATAGTAATTGCTACCGTTTTTTTTTTTTTTTTTGGGGGGGGGGGGGGGGGGTCTGTTTTTGTGTCCCTAAAAGTGTTTCACAATGTTTAAGTGACCACACTGACCTGATTTTCTGCCCATATTTTAGTTGTGGGTCAGCTAACTGTATGTCTTCTATAAGACGTCGTAATCAACCCCTGCATTTGTGGCTTTTTGTAATGTACTAGGGAATAGTTACGTCCAGTAATTTGCTATTGCTTTCTGGTCCCTAACGTTTATCCATTCGAAATCAACGAAAGACGGCCTGCTTCCAAATCTGGATTTGGACCACTGGACATGTTATATTGTGAACTGCGTTCACTACCCTAAAGCCACAGCGCCGACTGGTTGTGTGTGCACACCCCAACTCAGATTGTACCACTTACTCCCGAGATAGAGACGACGACGTCCTGTTGTATGGTACATTCTATGTAGGATTTCCACAATCCTTTCTGTAAAATTCAAGTTCGTTCTGGCTAGAAATATCCAAATGTGACGGGAAATTCCGCGGATCAGCACTGCTCCAGACGTAGCTCGAGGCTACAATTGATGGCACAGACCAGCCGACCCTTTTGAAAAAATTTGTTTCCACATGAAATAAAAATGAGATATCAATTGATGTGAGAATGAACATTAAATATGGCCCTGGAGCGGCCATTTGTGTTATTGCTGGTTTAATGACTATTTGTAATGGGAATTATGTGTTGCAGTTAATTATATATGAAGCGAGGGGACTATTGAAATAAAATAATTTGTTTCTTGTGTTTTCTTAAAAACTTATATACATATATTTTTTTCACAAGAACTAGCTATTTTTAAGAGTAGATGGAAATAAAAATGAAATAACCACAATAACAGGGACGCCATATAGAACTCCAATGTGGAGAGAGATCTAGACAAATACCAGTGAATCAAGAGGGGAAGGACAAACACCTGTGCTGGATAGGACATACTTTGAGAAAACTCTAGAATAGTACAACTAGAAAGGCATTTTTCTAGAATCTACAGGGCAAAAGAAATAAAGAAATACCTATGACACGCAGAGAATAAAAATAGAGACGGATAGAAATTAATAATATGGGTAGGGCGTGGACGATGCTGCATGGGATACCTTGGGATATGGAGTCTTTGGGTAAGTTGCATGGGGACTATACTCTAAAGCAGTGTTTCCCAACCTTTTTTGTGCCATGCCCCACTTAAGCCTTTCTAAAATTCATATTGCCCCCGCCCCACGCCCCCCCCCCCTCAACATATACATTATTTTTAATATTCAAAAATTGAAATGTTCACTAAAGAAACTTGAATGATAGGTTTTAGGAAGAAATCACTAGGAAATTATTGAGCAAACACATTAAGTAAATTTTCAAAACATATAATGGAGAACTGAAATTCAAGTACAAAATAATGTTAATGAAAGATTTTTCAATATTATTTTAATTATTAGTAATTAGTAATTATTTAAATTTAGTGAGATCCTTGCGCTTGATGCTTGCTGCAAAGAGATCTTATGTCAGGTTCCAATTTAGTTAACTTCAGTCTCAAGTCTCCCCGTTTTGTTATATCCAGCCGATTTCTTCCATTTTCGAATTGCCCCCCTTAACAATGGAATTGCCCCCCTGTGGGGCGTGGGCCCCACGTTGGGAAACACTGCTCTAAAGGGTAATGTACCGTGTATACTGAGTGCAGATAGATATCTCCAATTAAAGGTTGCCGATCACTAAAGGGAAACCAGAAATGGCTCGTGAGATTCCTAACTGAACTGAAGTAGACATGTCTTGAAGGTTTACACCAAATAATCCACACACAAAAAAATAACAAATTGTTCTGGAGATTGTACAGCAGATTTCAATGTTTGTTTATATGCGGTATATAATTTACGGGTCAGAGATGAAGTGCATAGTAATAAATGGATTATATCTTGTCCCAGAAAATCAGCGTTCAATATTTAATATTCTCCGTGATGCACGGGAATCTCCTTATGGCAAATCCCCGCGCAGTTTAAATGGTAGTGTTCAGAGGTGTAGTCAATATTATGGATGCTTTCATGAAACGTGATTATATAAATAAATCTGACCATTTATTGCTAACATTTGAATGTGTCAATATTGTTTAATGGGATTGAATGTGAAATTTTGTACACTTCAAAGCATCGCTATGAAGTTGTACACATATTTTTGTCAAGAAGCTGATCGCAAGAAACTGTTTCATACTATTACAAATTCCGAAAAAAGAACAGTGGGTTTGGGTTTGAGTAAACGGTCATTTCGTCGATAGGTGTAAGAATCTGGAATGAAACCAACACGCGATAAGCAAACGCTAGGTAGAAAGACACTTGTAGATAGCTTTGACAAGGATGTCATAAGGCGGGTTATTATAAAAATGCTGGATGGCAAAGAAACAGTGACTGTAAGAAAACTTAGGGTTTGGTTGAGAAAGAACAATGACATTGAGCTATCCAAAACTGTCATAATCTCCCCTGACCCTGACAAAAATAACTTTGTGGAAAAATATAAGGAGATTAGGCTTCACTTTTAAAAAGTACAAGGGAGGTAGAAATATCATTTGCGAGCAACCGCATTTAGGAGCCATGTGAAGTAGATACCTACGTGAAATAAGGGAAATCCGCAAAGAAAACTATGACATAGTGTATTTGGATGAAACCTTGATCAATGCGCACCACACAAGTGAAAAGGAATGGTAATCACTGGATGGAAAGATAAAGCGTTATGTGCCCTGTAATAAAGGCCAGCGTTTGGTCATAGCCTATGCTAGTTTTACTCATAATGGCTTACTACAGAATGCTGAACTCGAGCTCGTATCAAAGCATACAGACAATAGGGATTATCATAATGAGATGAATGGTAATGTATTTAGAGATTGGCTCGAGAATACAGTACTTCCATCCCTTGATAGACCGTCTTGTCTAATCATGGACATTGCATCATATCACAATGTCCAAGAAGACAAAATACCTACGGCATCGAGCACAAAGGAAGCAATAAAGATATGGCTCTGAAAGGAAAATATACCATTTCCAGAAACATATTTCAAGCTACAGATGTTGTCCCTTGTAAAAAAAGGCGCAAGAAAGCAAGAAATATCAAATCGACAAGTTGATAGAAGAGTATTGTCATAGGTGCTTGAGACTTCCGCCATACCATTCTCGTTTAAACCCTATAGAACTTGTGTGGGCTAAAATTAAAGGACAGGTGGCAGCTGACAATACTACATTCAAATTTTCTGAGTTCAAGATACTAACCCAGTCCACGCTGTTAAATATTGATAAACGTTACTGGACAAAATGTGAGGACCATGTGTTGAAAGAGGAATATGACGATTGGAGAAAGGATGGATTGAATTTTATGCACCGAGGGCAGTCTTCAACCTACTGGAATCGTCCGACACAGATTAAGGTATGAGCAGATCGCAGACACTAATCCGTATGCACACTTACTGGGATATTTTGCTCCAACTATTCATACGAATTGCAGGCCCTAAACATTACAGCATCCGCACAATGTCAATGGCAACAGTTTGTATTCCACAGTGATGAATTTTCAGTTCCGCAAGCCCTCAATCGTGACAAACAAATGGCATTAACAAACAAACAAACACACACACACACACACACACACACACACACACACACACACTAAACTCATTGAATACCAACATAAGAGTAATGTTGCGGTGGAAGGTGACATAGTGTGGCATTCCAAGAAACGTGAGAACAAACACGTTGTCAAATGAGGAGACAACACACGAACATACGAATCAATCTATAAATTTCAATGATAATAGGACCAACATCTTGGCCGTTAAGAAGGAAGCCCATTACAGAGACATTCACAGCTATAGTCGTGCAAAACAGGTAATAATCATGTTCCGTCTCTGAACAGTAAACAGCAGAGTAGACAATCTTTCACGAAGACTCAAAACCGTTCTGTCACCAATGCGCATGTGTGAAGAAACTACACAGACAGCTGAGCAGATCCTTAAAATTTGACACATGATGACTAAATTGCTGTATCATCTATGGTCACGCCATACGCACATTAGCGCACAGCTGTTTGGAAGCCATCACGAACTCCATATAAAAAGCTAAATGTATCCTAGTAACATGACTCCTTGTGTACACATTATTAACAAGAAGCTGAAGAAACAAGAAAAAAATGAAATATAAAGTAAGAAATATATTCCTTCTACTTGCCTGTTCAATTCTATTTCGGTTCCACATTATTTACCCCATGCTTCTGTAAATTATGTCTTTACTTATATTACATACACATTACACCCACTGCCATAAGAATCTGGATACGCCTTGTGTCGTCACCTGAAATGAGGTGCGGTACTGTAAACCAAGTTTGTTAGCGTGAATTTCTTAGTTTTTCGCCAAGACATCAAAGAAATGTCCCCGCTTTCCATGATTTAGATTGCCTTTGGACCTATCAAAGGCATATTCCTTGGGTGGGGTAAATATAAGACGGCAGGAAATATTTCATAACGATGCAACAGACAGTTTTCAAAATTGATCGTGAATGAAGGCATTCATTTCTGGACAGACTATAACTGTAAGTTGTCACTGACCCAAACTGTTACCTGAAAATCACTAACACACCTCTGAATAATTTAAGAAATAAAGTCACGAATGCACTCAACTCAGAATTTGCCATATGAACACCGAATTCTAAAACGACTCATGTATATATTTGAAGACACACGTCTCTCTCTCTCTCTCTCTCTCTCTCTCTCTCTCTCTCTCTCTCTCTCTCTCTCTCTCTCTCTCGGGTAAACAGTATTGGTCACGTCCTACACATGTGATCTAGGATCAAATTATAATTTAAGATGCGCTACTAGCTATACATTTGTATTCGCTTGTCAAGTTAACTTGAGATCCCGACGTTTTCCCACGATCATCCAATAAATTTATCCCAGGATCTTAGTTACTTTCAGAAACACGGGTAGCGGGTGATTCTGATACCATGACCACTCAATGGGCGGGGTTTGACCACAAAACTGTCCTCCGATAAAATATATAGCTGACCCGACTTTCTCCGGATAGTTGTTCAGCCTGCAGTCATTAACTTTTTACACGCCAGCCCAATTGGGCTATCAAATTTATCGTCACCGGCTCGGCGGCTTTAGAATCATCACCCTTCAAAATACGTTTGGAAAGGTTCTAGAGAAGATAGTCTCTGTCAAGCTGCAAGAGTTTTTGGAAAGGGGGAAGCTTCTTCCAAGAGGCCTGAGGAGCTACAGGCCAGGAAAAGATACCTGGTCAAATGCAGCCACTTTTGCCTTTGACGTTTATGAGGGGTTCCAGAGTAGACAGGAAACGATGGCGGCAGCGCTTGACTCGAGGATGCGTACAATAGAGTTCGATATGCTATTTTGATGACCGCACTGATGGAGACGAGGGTCAATCCCTGGTTGGTGAACTGGATAGCAGCCGTCCTGCATTCTCGTCGGGTTGCTCTCCGTCTGGGTGCATGGACCTCAGAGCCAAATATTTTAACCCCGGGACTGCCACAGGGATCTGCAGTCTCACCAGTGCTCTTTAACGTGTATACGAGCAAGATTGCAAACCTAGAAGCACCAGGGTTGGAAGAATACTAACATTTGCAGATGATATTCTTGCATATAGGCAGGAGAGAGATAGGGAGCAAACAGCCCAGGAGTTACAGGCGACAGTAGATAAAGTGATTGACTGATGCACAGAAATGAGTGCTGTCATCCACCCGGAAAAGGCGGCTGTTTTGTGGTGCTCTCTGGACAACAGGATTGTGAGAGCTGATGTCCCAAGCCTCGCGATAGATGGTAGAAATGTCAGCAGAGAGAACAAACGGAAGTATCTGGGGATCACATTTGACAGGAGCCTATCTTTCAAGGACCATGTGGAGACGGTCGTGACAAGAACTCAAAAGGGACTCAATGTACTTAAAACTATGGCTGCAATGGACATAGAGCAGAGAATGCTTTTCACACTATACCAGCACTTGATCCTCTCAGTAATTGAATATGGATTAGGTCTGCTCACTGTCTCAGAGAGTCAGCTGGTAAAGTTAGAGCGCATACAGAACGAAGCTATGCGGGTCATTCTGGGATGCACTAGAGACACCCCAGTAGTGTGTATGCGTTACATCCTTGGTCTGCCGACTGTTGCTGGTAGGCTCAAGGTGATGCAGGCGAAGTCATACCTCAGAGTAGCTGCAGACACAGACCACCCACTGCATGAGGCGCTGGACGCAGTTAAGGGTCAGCGACTGATAAGAGGGAAATCATGGATGGCTCAGGCGGAGGATACGATCAGACAGGTGTGCCCCTTGGAGAAGATTAGGTGTGGAGAGGAGTGGGTCAGAGTGCCAGCGGAGCAGTCATGCTTGTGCAGAGCTATAATCACATTGAGCAGGGAGTGGCCAGCAGGGGCCACGGAAGTGGAAATCCAGCAACTAATTCAGGACAATGCTCACTCGGGTGATGTGATTATCTACACAGATGGTTCGGTGTTGAGAGATAGGAGAAGTGCCTGGGGGTTCATAGCCAAAGCTATTGGTCGATGTTTGGTGCAGGAGAGCTTGGCATATGATACCATAACATCCAGCTTAAGAATGGAGATGGAGGCAGTCACTGCGGCTCTCCGCTGGATGGAGAATACCACACACACACACATCGTGATTGTAACTGACTCAGAAAGCATGCTGACGTGGGTGAGGACGGGCAGGCTTCGTGCTGAGTGCTTGCTTCGCTTCGGAGGTCACGGGTGACAAGCATCGTCTGGATATTTTCTCCGGGCATGCCGGTGTGCTGGGAAATGAACAGGCGGACAGATTGGCTGGCTCTGCAGAACTTGGTGAAGTATTGATACATGACAAGGCAGACGTGGTTGCGGCCTTGTGGGAGCACGTGTACACCTCGAAGGAGCAAATGGATTACCATGGTCTGGCAAGAATGAGACAGCGAGGAGTGACGAGAGGATCTGGCCGACGCTCAACGCTCAGAGGAAAGGCGAGACGGACATATAATCAGATTCCTACTGGTACTATTGGTGTTGGCACTCTTCGCTGGCTGCTGAGGATGGGGATGGAGCGCTTATGGGAATGCCCCGAATGCTGTGATGTCGATTTCTAAATCAATCAGTCAATCAATCAATCGTCACCGGGGGAAGTGGAAAGAGTTAGCTGTCTGTTGTTCTCGAATATTCCTATTGTGGGACTATACTGACTATCGAATCGAGCAAACAAAATGTGCATTTGTTGTATAACGTTATATCAGATTCAAATTAAGAAGATTATATAAGCAATTATGTATTTTCTATTGCCTCATAATCTGGTTATGCTTAAATAATTTGTTTAAACGTTATATTTTTCCCAGTGTGATAATGTAAGCTTCTGGTGTAGCAGATAACGAACGGTCCAAAAATGAACCAGCCAAGTTCTACTACTTCTCCTACATTCATCCTTACAGGGTAATGCATCACAACTTGGCTGTACATTTGTGAACAGTTTATTTCTCAAGACGGATTCTGCAAGGTCTGAACATCGAAGAAAACTGCCTCATGAAAAGTATCATGGCTCGGAAACTGAAATAGGGTCAGCTTGGCCGAATGGATAAGAAGGCTTGTTCTTAAACATACGGTGTACTGATGCCGATGTAAGGGGTTCAACCCCTGCACTGGACAGTTGTACTAAAATGTTGAGCTGTCGTCCTTGACTGGGAATGTAAATTACAAGTACCTCTGAATTCGGAGTGGGTTCACCTAATGGCGAGGGACGCTGTTATTAGGGAAAGCTAATCCACACGCAAATTTCATTCCGGCACAACTGGGAGTAGTGTATATGGACTACGCTTGGGTTCAAAGTGAGCGAGCGCAAATAAAACATAAAAAAAAAAGAAATCAAAATAGTTTGACCAAACGTCACAATGTCAGGGATGAAAACTGACCGAAGGCACAGTTTCTGGAAGAAGGCACGCGGGTCGACCAGCACGAAGGAGGACACAGGATAGTACAGACACCTTGGACATGAGAGTGAGTGAGGCGAAAGGGCCAGGGTTCGAGAGCCTTTTCGGCGGGCCGTGATGGGAGCGACGTTCTGTAAAGGTCCTGCTTCATGATGACGATGAGATTGATTAAGTCCAAGGTAACATCCTATATCTACCCCACAGTTACATCCTAGCGATGTTCCAGGATTCCCGTATTATAGGAGCCGGATGGAATAATGGCTAGTGCGCATGCCTACCAAGACAGCGGTCAGGTTTCCATCCCCAGCAGAGTCAGAATTATTTTTTCACATTAGCACGGCTGTGCGTTCGACCCAGCCCCATGCACATGAGCGCCAGAGAGTGTTCAGAACTTTCTGGGAAGTAAGACCGACTATGAATTGAATTGATCACCCACTCTATTTATCGTGGTCTAGAATATTTGAAGACCTAACAGTTCTCACTCCACAAGCAGTATCTGCCAGGGAGTTACCTTCTACTTCTATCGCCTTATGACCTACTGTACAATTTCCAACTGCCCCTGGATGTTCTTACGTACACATTTTTGCCTTACAAGTCTTTATGATTTGCCATTATCCGAGAAGGTTAGCTAATTAAGGAGCCAACATTTTAACAAAAAATTCGGCGTTCTAACCAGATACTTCCAAATTAAAAAAGAAAAACAAAAACAACAACAAAGAAATAACAACAGAACTACTCAGTAGACAGCGATCAAGATATACAAACACTTATGAAACAACAAATTCATGGAACAAAAATGGTACTTCACGTCTTACAAACTACTTGCGATGGGTTTCTTGAAGAGAGCTGACAGACGCTGTTATAGCTCATGGAATTTCTAGGAGTATCTTTATCCTTATTTTACCAGTTAGATGCATGTCTCTTACAGGACGTTGCAATCAGTCCGGCATTTATTGGCTGTTTGTTATTTACTAGGCAGTTTTACGTTCAGTAGTTTGCCAGTGCTTTCTGAACGGTCAGCGCCTCATATCATCGCAAGCAGCGCAAAAGTGATCTGCATCCAATTCGCCCACGGCTGGTTTTGAGCCCTCGACTTGGTATGTCGGAGAATTTGCAACTGTGTTTTACTTACCCCTAAGCACCAGACGCTGGCAATTCTTATGAACATCTGGTTCTGTTTAAGCAAAGGACGCTTTTACAGGCGTTAAGACACACTGGCCATATAGTGTTAGATCCATAATTGTATAGACCAAGAGACACATCGTGGGTGATGTGGTCAGTACCACGACGGTTGTCTGTACTTCTTAAAGCATTTCCTGGTGGCAGTGTAGGCTTGGTCATCATGTGAGCCCTGGTCTATGTTAAATATCCGTCCTCGATGCGGATTTGAATCCACGACCGCTAGCCACTACTATCGTGTCCCCGTGTATTTGTAGTGTAGGGTC
Organism: Cepaea hortensis; assembly: GCA_963921405.1. Lineage (NCBI taxonomy): Eukaryota > Metazoa > Mollusca > Gastropoda > Stylommatophora > Helicidae > Cepaea > Cepaea hortensis. The sequence continues at coordinate 59,814,168 of OY992886.1, forward strand.
AAAACTCCTGTAGTCTGTCCAGAAATGCCTTCATTCACGATCAATTATTTTGAAAACTGTCTGTTGCATCGTTATGAAATTGTTCCTGCCGTCTTATATTTATCCGCACCCAAGGAATATGTCTTTGATAGGTTCAAAAGCAACTTAAATCATGGAAAGCGGCTACATTTCTTTGATGTTTTGGTGAAAAACTAGTGATTTCTCGCTAACAAACTTGTATTACAGTAATTTCCCGCCAGTTCGGATGACGACACAAGACTCTACGCGAGGCAATTGTCATAAGGCCAATCCTATGACCCACGAGAAAATTAACTATTCAGCGCTAATTTTTCCCTGTGAAGATGTAGTATGTAGTAGTTAATAACATGCACTTCATCTCTGTCCCGTAAATTATATACCGCATATAAACAAACTTTGAAATCTGCTGTACAATCTCCAGAACAACAATTTTTTTGTTAGGTGGACATAATAATAAGGTTATATGCTAAATATCATCATTTCCCCTCAGTTGACTACTGAGATATGGAATTTTTAAATGGGGCAGATAAAAGTTAACCTACTATAGTTGCCAAAGTACATTAGTGAGTTCTTGTGGTGAAATTAAGTATTGCGTAACGCATAAACATAATCATTATAGACGGTGATAGATGACTGAGCTTATGTTATCCTAGTCACCATTTCACCATTTCCCTGGGCATTGTGTTGGCGTATGTTGACAATGAAACACGTAAACCCTTTGGAAGACACATGACCAACCCAGGCCTAATAGCAAATAGTACGTTTGTGACATACTACATTATGATGTGGTTACTTTCTATAATGCCACTCCGCAGATGTGAAGTTACTGTACCGGTCTTGCACACCCCGCTAGTTTCCGATCTTGAAGAGAGAAAGGAGAACTCTGCAACACCATATCACTTTGCTACCGTGTTGGAAAAAGAAGTCCCTGCAGCAGTCTCACTCCGAAAGACACATGCCCCTTTTTGGCCTCAGACAAGATGATCGTACATTACATACTAAGTAAAGCACCTTTTTATATATGCCTTGAAGTATATTTAGTCAATCGATCATGTACCGTCACCACAACGAAGGTTGGCGCAATGGATCTCCAACACTGTTTGTCTCTCGTCCTGACTGTACATTCTGTCAGATTGCTGTTCGTCTATCTGTTGATGTTATCTTCCCACCTGTATGGTTGTCTACCTCTTGTTCGCTTGCCCTCAACCTTGCCTTCCAGTATAGTTTTTATAAGAGTATCATGTCATTTAACGTGGCCGAAATATTTCATTTACTTCTTTTTTATTTCTTTATATTGGGTATAGAGTGCTGAACCCATATTATCATTGACCGATCGGCACATTCTTGGTTGGTGTGTTCAGTATGACGCTGTCTCCTTTACTTCCCTAGATATGTCCTGGTACTCATTTTAGGCTGGGTGGATCAGGCACTCCTGGTCCATTTTGAAAATTCGCCTTAATGCGGATACAAACACACGACCACTATGCCGGCAGACGAACGTCATGCCCCCACGCACCGTTGCTCCCATGAACTCTTATGCATGTGATTTAATAGTTTAATCTCCGTCTTCCAAGTAACAAGAAAAAGCGAATGATAGTCATCAGCGAACAGGGACAGCTACCAAACATGGTATTTACAGGAGTTGGTTGATACTAATAACTAGAAATGTGATAGGGTCATGTACCACTTCTCTCCGAGAGGCATCCTGAGAACCGTCATCAATTTGGCTATGTATGGCAGGGTCCACTATGATCTCCTCTATGGTCAAGCTTGTCGAAGCATGCAAACTTTGCCCACCAATTTCCAGGGTCAATGATTGACGTTAAATATTCACGTTTATCACAACCCCATTTGAAGAGCTCAGTAACGTGCTCGGATCGAAAATGTTTTCCTATAGGTTGAAACCAACTCGTTGCGGCGGTGTTCTTAATCTGCAAACCAATGAATCACCTGCCCTTACCAGTCACACCGCCATAGGTCAAGCAATGATCCATATATCAGATTATTTTCTCTCGAAAACTGAAACTATTTTGGTCATCTCGAAAGTGCTTAATCAACCATGGGGATATTCCTGATGTAAGAAGCGTTAACCAACGGGAAAAACGATCCACAAGTCTCCGGTTATTCTAACAGTGAAAACTATTACTGAGACTCGAAGGTAAAATTAATCAACGGACAGCATACATCAATAAACATTGTGAAACCAACCGTGAAAGACTTTCCAATATGGTCTGTGTAAACTGGAGGGAAAGCAGCAGACCAGGACATAAAAGACACCAGGAATGGATGCTGTTAGTATGGAGGGCGTTAGAGCGGCGACTGATATTAATGTTTAAGCCGCGACAAAATGTCTCCACACTGACGTTTCAGAAGCATTTGGACATCGTGGGTTATTGCGGGTGTCTGTGTGGGTGGTTTAGTGTATGTTTCAGGAAGCAAGACTACTTGGTCAAGCATGCACAACATAGTGCTGTTATCTGTTGTTCTTTATCCTTCTTCTGACAGTCCATGCCGTATTGTCTTCGTGGTCATATCTGCACACAGTCTGCTGTCTCGTACCCTACATGTCAGTCATTTATATAGATGTTCCTCCATACCACGATACCACAATATCTAGTACCTTCTCTCTTGGTCTCCACCACCCCTTTTTCCCGTCCAAACTATTCGTTATCATATTTTACTCCAGTTTTCTCTTTCGCGCCGGTCTCTCTGGCTGTGGGGTTACAACACTTTCTCTCTGTAATCCCGTTTATCACGCAGAGTCTCGCAGCGGAGCGAGAACTGAGGTGGTTCGACCCCCGCTCGTGACTTGCGGATACTGAGCCGGCCGCTCAGAAAGCAATGGCAAACTACTGAGCGTAATCTTGCCAAGAGATCAACAGACAGCTGAAAGATGCTGCTGTTGATAGCTAAGTCCTGTAAAAGGATACGCAAACATTTTTTTTCTCTTTCGCAGGACGGAATCATAGAATTTAATTTTCTCCTTCAGATGTGTACTTCCCCGGGAAGATTAACCCGGTCAACAAATGCCCGCAGAAGTCGGATGTGTCGGCCTAACGGCACAAGAACGCAGCTCTGCTGTAAACAGGCACAACGCAGTCACATCCGAAAAAAAAATCCGGATGAACGAAGAAGAAGAAGAAGATGTGTACTTCTCTTTGTGAGTTAACTTCTTTAAAGAAATCTTTATTAAGCTTTTTATCTGTCAGTGATGTTCTCGTTAAATAAAAACAATTAGTTGCATATCCTTTACAGGACATCGCAGTCAACACCAGCTTTATTTTTTTTTCTGCTCCTGATCTCTTGGCAAATGTACATTCAGTAGTTTGCCATTGCTTTCTGAACGACCGGCATCGATACCATTCCGTAAAAAACCAACGCAAGGCGGTCTGCTGCCAAATAGCCCGCAGCAGTGTATGTGGGGTTACGAACGTACCCCTTGCGCCACCGAACGTGTATGTTCTCGTTCCTCTTCTATAAAACCACAACTCTGCAGCCTCCCATAGTTTCTCACTAATGTGCTGACTCAATCAATCAATCAATCATGTGCCATGCCGGAAAGCGTGGGCGGTCATGACTCGCCATTTCACTCGATCACCAGTGTCGTGGATCAGCTCAGTGTTCCTGTCTCGTCCATGCCATGTGGCCAAGCCATCCAGGTATTTTCCTCTCGGTCTTCCTCTTGGTCTGTTCCCCTCGATCTTGCCAGTTGTCACTAAGTTCTCCAATCCATTTCTTCTCATAACATGTCCAACAAATTTTGACTGTGCTGACTGTCCTGACCTAATTCCGGATTAAATCTAATACAACTCTTAAGAACTGATTTTTTACCTCAGCTGATAAATATGTATTACCTTGAATATTCTTCATCTCGTGAACTGCTGCTTTTGTTTGGGTTATTTAACATTCAATTTCTATAGAACATCTTCCATCTTCTGTCAAGATCCTCACAAACATGAACACACCCACCTGCTAGTTTCATTTACTTTGATGCTACATTCTGTAAGACAATTTTGTTCTTGGTAATTACCAGTACTTCTTTCTTTTGGTGTTTTTCAGATTAAGACATTTGTTTTGACTTTCTATTGCAATTGTGTGTGTCTGTGTGTGTCTGTGTGTGTGTGGGGGGGGGGGAAGAGCAGACTGGAGAGTTGTCATAGCCGCCAGTTTAATTGCACGTGGTGTACATAATTAATATTGTGTATAGATTTGCATAAACGCATATGTGCGCGCAGGCAATAACAGGCAGACACAGCCACGCACACAGTATTGATTTCTCTTACCGTCAGAATTCATTAACTGGTATTAATTAGCACTCATAGAACAGAACTAGAAATAAGTGGATACGATGAAGAACGAAGATATTGACAGCTACGTGCTCTAAAACATTAGTTGCATGTCCTTTCCAGGACGTTGCAGTTAACCACGATACTCTCTAACTGTTTGTGATTTAATAGATAATGTTTACGTTCAGTAGTTTGCCATTGCATTTTAACCACCGACGCTGATGTCGTCAAAATCAACGCAAGGCTTCCAAATTGTCTGCAGCTCATTTCGAACCCTTAGCTACAAGCATATCTTAATATTTCTTGTTAAATGTATCACCTCTAAATGACGAGTGCGTTAAGAATTCTTCGAGGCGCATCCAGCTAGAAACCCTAATACAAGCGGACATTACTAGCCAGGTTTATCAGACACTTGAATCTGTGGAATATATAACACAATGAAGTTTAGCCTACACTAAACTGTGAAGCGTCTATTATGATGACTTGTGGGGTTTTGATTTGCTGCGGAAACCTAGAGGCTATTGAAATGGCATGAAAATCTCTATCCTTGACTTAGGGAAGTAATTTACAAGTATCTCTAAAGTCAGAGTGGGTTCGCCTGATGGCGAGGGACATTGGTAATAGGGAAAGCCAATCGACACGCAAAAATCAGTCCAGTGCACTGCTATGTTGTTTGTCTATCAAGAATGATGATTACCATTCATTTCATCCAGTGGGGTTGAAGGTATGGAGCCGTTAGTTCTAAGATGGGTGATAAGGTCTATTTTGGCTCGAAATGTTCTTTGACAATGTGGGCAAAGATTGCTTGACGTTCCAGAAGGGGGTTCTCCTGCAGTGGTTTTTCTGTCAAGCCTTTTCTTTACAGCTCTTTCAGTCCTGGCTGCTTCTCAAGTGACTGCACCCTTGCGTAATGATGTACGTCACGAATTTAGGTCTTTGGTAGCAGTCTCCAAGGTGTCAAGATGAATTACAAAAGCTTTCAGTGAGATTTTCAGTGTCTTTAAAGCATTTCCTCTGGCCGCTTTGAGAGCGTTTACCACAACGCATCTCGCCGTAAAATATCCATCTAGGAAGCCTGTGATCTGGCATGCGAGTTAAGTGACCAGTCCAGCGAATCTGATTCTTCATTAGTAGAATGTGGATACTGGGCATGACGCACTTTCTAGAACTTCAGTGTCTGGGATCTTGTCTTGCCGTTTAATCTTCAATAGCTTCCTACGGCAACTGTGTGGAAGTGGTTTAATTTCCTAGTGTGTCGCTGATAAACAGTCCATGTTTCACAAGCATAATTGCAGTGTGGATACTACAACTGCTTTGTAGACTTTCAGCTTTGTTTGCAGGCTTATTCCATTTCTGTCCCATACATTCTTGTACAGTTTGCCAAAGGCCGCACTGGCCTTGGAGATTCTTGCATTCACTTCGTCATCAATTGTGGCAGTTTGCGACACAGTGCTGCCAAGATAGATGAATTTGTCCACAACACTTAGTCTATGACCATTCACCTTGATATTCGGCATGGTGTGGTTAATCCCTGGAGCTGGCTGGTACATAACTACAGTCTTCTCCAAGTTGATATTGAGCCCAAAGTTGGCACAGGCATATGAGAAAGCTGAAACATTGTGTTGCGTGTCTGCCTCTGAGTTGGCATATAGAGCGTAATCATCAGCAAACAGCAGCTCACTCATGGTTTCGCTGCTAGTTTTGGTTTTAGCTTTCATCCTTCTGAGATTGAACAACGTTCCATCCATGCGGTAGTTGATGTCTATTCCAATGTCATTGTTCTCGAAGGCATTCATCAGCATAGCTGAAAACATGAGGCTTAACAATGTTGGTGCCAGGACACATCCTTGCTTCACTCCACTGGTGACAGAAAAGGGCTCAGACAGTTCACCATTTTCCTGTACTCTTGCCTGCATACCATCATGAAATAGCCACACTATTTGGACAAACTTTCGTGGACAGCCATATTTCGCCATAATCTTCCACAATCCTTCTCTGCTGACTGTATGAAAAGCCTTGGTAAGGTAAATGAAAGTGGAGACAATTTCGGAATTCTATTCCTGACATTTCTCTCGCAGCTGTCTTGCAGCGAAAATCATGTCAACAGTTCCTCTTTCTTTTCTGAAGCCACATTGACTCTCAGGAAGAAGACCTTGATCGAGATGGGCCGTGAAGCGATTGACAAGAATTCTGGCGAGTATCTTCTCTGCAATTGAGAGCAAGGAGATGCCTCCGTGATTGTCACAGGTTTGGTGGTTTCCTTTACGTTTGTAAAGGTTGACTATTGACGCGTCCTTGAAATCTTGTGGCATGGTCTCGTTCACCCATATGTTTGTAAAGACTTGGTGAAGCTGCTCTGTTAGGACTGGCCCACCTGCCTTGTATATCTCTGCTGGGATGGAGTCAGGACCAGGCGCCTTGCCGCTGGAAGGTTGTTGGATGGCTTTGTTTACTTTCACTATGGTTGGCAGGTCATCAAGTGTATCATTAGTGGGAACTTAAGGAAGGCAGTTCATGGTTTCATCATCGAAGAAGGAAGTTGCATTTAAGATGTTGCTGAAATGCTCTGCCCAGCATTGATGGATTTCTTTCTTATCGGTGACCAATTTTCCCCCATCTGCACTGAGGAGGGGAACTATGCCTGGTGATGTAGGACCATAGACCGCTTTCAGTGAGTCGTAGAAGTTTTTCTTATCATGTCTGTCAGCAAAGCCCTGAATTTCATCAGCTTTGCTGCTCAGCCAGGTGTCCCGCATGTGCTGCGATTTCTGCTGCATTACTCTCTGAATGTTACTGAAGGCATTTTTTTTAAATGTTGACTTCGGGTCATTCAAATATGCTTTGAGGAGAAGATGTTTCTCGGCCAGCAAGTGGTTGATGTCTTCGGGGTTTTCATCAAACCAGTCTTTATGCTTTCCGGGAGCTGGCACCAGGATTTCCATAGCAGTGTTGTGAATTATGTCCTTTAGGGCTCTCCACTCTGTTTCCGCATCCTGTTTAGCTGCAGCATTGGGCCTGAGGCGGTCTTCCAGCTTATTTTCAAACGACAGCTGCATTTTTTTGCTGTTTAGGCGGGTGACATTTCGTTTTTTTTTTTTTTTTTTTTTTTTAAATTTACATTTTTACCCCTTGACGACGCCGTGGTGGTTTGATGTTTATGTTTATTTTCGAGATGAGACGATGGTCTGTCCAACATTCGGCACCACACATAGATATTTTCACCCGAACGTCTTATCTGTCACTCCTCCTTACGATGACATAGCCAATTATGTGCCATTGTTTCGAGCGAGGATGCATCCACGATGTCCTATTTCTTGTGGGAAGACGGAAAATTGTATTGGTGATCAGGAGATCGTGTTCGGCACAGGTCTGAAGGACAAGGAGTCCATTGATGTTAATTTCCGACTCCATACTTTCCAATGATGACACTCCAAGAGGCAGTGTCCTTGCCTACTCTGGCATTGAAGTCCCCAAGGAGTATAAGTTTGTCTCCTTTGGGAACAGATGTAAATACGTTTTGCAGGTCCTTATAGAACTTGTTTTTAACGTCATCTTCATTGGTCATAGTTGGTGCGTAGACACCCACGATGGTTGCATGCTTCTTTCCTTTCAACAGGGGTAACTTACTGCCTGTCATTTACAGCCTTCGGAAATTCAGTTAGTTTGCCAACTAGAGCCGACTTAATGGTAAATCCCACACAGGTTTGGCGTCTTTCCTCGCTTTTCCTTCCACTCCAGAAGAATGTGTAGCCGGCACCTACTTCACAGATTTGGCCTTCTTCTTCAAGTCGTGTCTCGCTCAAGGCTGCAATGTCGATATTGTACCTGCCCAGTTCTCTCCCAATCAGTGTTGTTCGTCTCTCTGGGCTTGACGCGCCGTCTCTTTCAAGTAGGGTGCGTACATTCCAAGTTCCCATTGTCAAGGGAATATGGTTTGCTCTTTTAGCTTTACCTGTTTTTACTTTCTTTGTATGTCGACCGCAGTATAGGGTACCCACCAACCGCGGCTAGCTGGTTAGGTAATGAAAGAGCAGACAATGTTTAGGGCACCCTTTCCAGTCCCATCCTCATGCTATGGAGGTGAGCAGTGCTTTCTTATAGAGGGCTGCTCAGTCGCTCAGGGTGCTGCCGAATCCCACTGCTGCTCCGGTCAGTAGAAGACGACCATATGGCCCGAGCGCCTGTGTGCAGGTCTGCAACTACGACTGCCAGCGTACCCACGCCTGCCGCTTCGCCGCTCACCCATCGCCATAGGGCTTGAAGGTGATACAGGAAGTTTGGTGAAGAATGACTTGCGCGATGAATCGGATTAAAGTGAAGAAGAGTTGCGCAATTCGTCGACCTCACTCTCTCGCCTGAGTCCAGTGGCAAGGTAAGTCAAGACGACTGGAGACGAATACAGGTGCAGTGGATGACCAGGGTGCTCTACGTGCCTTGCCGTGCTCATTACGTTCCACACCGCTTTGCAGGTGAACGCCGTCTTGCCCATTGAATCAACAATGATTTCTTCCGCACATTCTGCCGAGTCCTGTCTTCACATGCTGGGCAGGCATACCCTAGTTCACCGAATGGTTTGACACCAAAACGGCTACCCATGCCTGGTTTAGCCAGCCTGTCACAGCTGGGGGTGGTCAGTGTCGCATGCTGACATCTACTAGGAGCCACAGGCGTGTGAGCTGGATGTCAGGCTTGGACTAGTGGGGGATGTGCTCTGAAAAGAGCGTGACAGTCAACCTTACCAAATGTACTACCAATGCCTGACACCCCGTACACCCCCCCCCCCCCCACCCCAAGTGCACTAGGAGTATTAGCACGTGTATGGACTACACTTGAGTTCAAAGTGAGAGAACGAAAAAAATCTACACTAGACAAGACAGAAATGTAAAGCTATAGTCAGCTCGGTCTGGATGGTTCATTCATAATAAATAATCCCATCAGTGGTTTTTGATTGCTTCCATTTGTGGGTACTGTGTTTGCTATAGACCGCTCACGCACTGCCTGTCACAAATATATCCAGATTGGCCTTATTTGGTTCATATTGCGCCACTGATGTCTGTTACAACAATATATCAAGAAATGTCTTATTGGATTCATATTGCGCCACTGATGTCTGTTACAACTATATATCAAGAAATGTCTTATTGGATTCATATTGCGCCACTGATGTCTGTTACAACAATATATCAAGAAATGTCTTATTGGATTCATATTGCGCCGGTGATGTCTGTTACAACTATATATCAAGAAATGTCTTATTGGATTCATATTGCGCCACTGATGTCTGTTACAACAATATATCAAGAAATGTCTTATTGGATTCATATTGCGCCGGTGATGTCTGTTACAACTATATATCAAGAAATGTCTTATTGGATTCATATTGCGCCACTGATGTCTGTTACAACTATATATCAAGAAATGTCTTATTGGATTCATATTGCGCCGGTGATGTCTGTTACAACTATATATCAAGAAATGTCTTATTGGATTCATATTGCCCCGGTGATGTCTGTTACAACTATATATCAAGAAATGTCTTATTGGATTCATATTGCGCCGGTGATGTCTGTTACAACTATATATCAAGAAATGTCTTATTGGATTCATATTGCGCCACTGATGTCTGTTACAACAATATACCAAGAAATGTCTTATTGGATTCATATTGCGCCGGTGATGTCTGTTACAACTATATATCAAGAAATGTCTTATTGGATTCATATTGCGCCACTGATGTCTGTTACAACTATATATCAAGAAATGTCTAATTGGATTCATATTGCGCCGGTGATGTCTGTTACAACTATATATCAAGAAATGTCTTATTGGATTCATATTGCGCCGGTGATGTCTGTTACAACTATATATCAAGAAATGTCTTATTGGATTCATATTGCGCCACTGATGTCTGTTACAACTATATATCAAGAAATGTCTTATTGGATTCATATTGCGCCGGTGATGTCTGTTACAACTATATATCAAGAAATGTCTTATTGGATTCATATTGCGCCGGTGATGTCTGTTACAACTATATATCAAGAAATGTCTTATTGGATTCATATTGCGCCGGTGATGTCTGTTACAACTATATATCAAGAAATGTCTTATTGGATTCATATTGCGCCGGTGATGTCTGCTACAACTATATATCAAGAAATGTCTTATTGGATTCATATTGCGCCGGTGATGTCTGTTACAACTATATATCAAGAAATGTCTTATTGGATTCATATTGCGCCGGTGATGTCTGTTACAACTATATATCAAGAAATGTCTTATTGGATTCATATTGCGCCGGTGATGTCTGCTATAATAATATATCAAGAAATGTATTACGAGGTTCATCTTGCGCCAGTTTTGTCTGTTACAACAATATATCAAGAAATGTCTTATGTGGTTTATATTGCGCCAGTGATGTCTATTGTAATATATATCAAGGAATTCATTATTTGGTTCATATAGCGCCAGTGATGACTGTTACTACAATCTTCTTCTTCTCCTTCTTCTTCTTTTTCTTCTTCTTCTTCTTCTTCTTCTTCTTCTTCTTCAGCGTTCCGAGCCATTGAGGTTCTTTGCTGCAGATACAATCCGTCTCCATTCGTCTCTCTGGTTGACCTTCTCTTGCCAGTCGTTGATTCCAAGTGCTTGTAGGTCTGTATATATATTATCTCTCCACCGTCTTCTTGGTCTACCTCGGGGTCTACGGTCATCTATGTCCTGAGTGTAAGCGAGTTTTGTTTCCCTATTATCTTCCATTCTTTCTCTATGCCCCAGCCATTGTAGTCTATTAGCCTTCATGATACCAGTGATTAGCGGGGACTTAAACAGATCATAAATGTCTTTGTTACTTCTTCTTTTCCACTCTCCACTTTGTGTATCCCTAATTGGTCCACAAAGATGCGTCTTAAAACTTTGTTCTCAAAGGTTTGTAGCAAGGCTCCTTTCGTTGTACTCTAGGTTTCAGAGCCATACAGCACAACTGGTCTGATTAGTGTTTTGTATATTGTGATCTTGGTGTTACGAGATAGCGCCTTTGATTTTAGTAGATGTTGTAGTGCATAGTATATCTTATTTTCAGAATTGATTCTAGTTTGTATTTCTTCCCTTATGATGTTGGAGCAGTTGAAGATTGTACCCAGGTATTTGTATGTTTCCGTTATTTTAATGGTCATATTATCTATTTATATGTGGCCAGAGTTTTTAGCCATTCCTTCTCTTGACATTACCATATATTCTGTCTTATCTTGGTTGATAACCAGCCCCATCTGTTGGGCTTTTTCCTTTAAGTGAGTCAATATTTCCAATGTCTTTTGTTCATTTTCCCCTATAATATCTATATCATCTGCATAACCAAGCAGCTTGGATGTTCCTCCGATATCACATTCCTCCTTTATCCTCCTTACAACTTTCTCTAGAGCCAGATTGAAGAGTAGCGGCGATAGTGCATCACCCTGTTTCAAGCCAGATGTTATTTGGAAAGGGTCTGATTTCCTGCCTTTATATGTTACTATATTATAAGTATCTTCCATGCATAGTCTGGTCATATTGATTAACTTCCTTGGTATTCCAAATGCCCGTATAGCATTCCATAGACTATTCCTATGGACACTATCATAAGCCTTTTTTAAAATCCACAAAAATGTTATGGAGATCTCTTTTATATTCCCAATTTTTCTCGGATATTTGTCGTAAGATAAATATCTGATCTATTGTTGATCTGTTTTGTCTAAAACCCGCCTGGTAGTCACCTAATATGTCTTCTGAATATGGTTTTAGTCTTTTTAGTAATACTGCGGATAGTATCTTGTAGCTTATGGACAGTAGTGATATTCCTCTATAATTTTCACACTGGAACTTATCTCCTTTCTTAAAGATAGGTATAAATAATGACTCTTTCCAGTCATGGGGTAATTCTTCAGTCCTCCAGATTTTTATTATTAGTTCATATAGCTTTAGATGTAATGCATGGCCACCCGCCTTTATAAATTCAGCAGCAATTCCATCAGCCCCAGTTGCCTTATTGTTTTTAAGTCGTGTGATTACATATATGATTTCTTCAAATGCAGGTTCTTCAATTTGTGGTTCACACGTTAGAAACTCTTCCTGTGGGAAAGTGTTACTTGGAGCTTCACAATTTAGTAATTCAACAAAATATTCTTTCCATGTGTTGCACATTTCCTCATTGGTATTTATCATATTCCCATTTTTGTAGTTTAAACCATATGTGTTGTGTTGGTGCCCTCGTTTCATTGACTTCAGGTCTTTAAAAAAAACTTTCTGGATTCGTTTTTCTGGTGATTAGTTTCCATATCTTTGATTATATTACTCATATATTCTCGCTTCTGCTGTCGAACTATTTTTGTAGCCTCTTTACATTCATTTCTATATTGCTCTTCCTTTTGGATGTTTTTGATGTCATTTAGCCATAGCTGTCTGGCATTCTTTTTCCTAATGACTGCTTCTTCACATTTTAGATTGAACAATATATCAAGAAATGTCTTATGTGGTTCATATTCTGTCCCGTATAGAGAAACTTGGTGGGACGCCTTGTTTTCAGGCAAACGTCTGTGGGCGTGTGTGTTACCACACTACCACTGATGTGATTATTTATTATGAATGAACGTTTCAAACTGAGCTGTGTTTGGCCATGCTGCCATCGTGTCCTTCCCACAATAGCGCCATGAAGGAGAAGTTCTCTCGCTATCTATAATTCACATGGAAGAAAGACAATTTCTCTAAATCAATTATTCTTTTAAATCATTGAGGTCGGTAACGATTTATGCCAACATGAGAAACCTATACTACCCAAAAATAGATATCTGTGAGGAAACGTCTTTTCAATCTCCTCACTTTGCTGAGGGAGGGTGGGAGCATCATCATCATCATCATGTGTCAATGTCGGTAAGCATGGGCGGTCATGTTTTGACATCTCACTCGATCACCAGAATCGTGGATCAGCTCAGTGTTCTTGTCTCGACCATACAGGTATTTACTTAACAGTCCTCCCCTTTAGGAGCATGTCATAGCTTATATTTACGATGTTATGCCTCTAAACCGAAAGGTACCAGGTTCATATTACGAGTACCAGGGGTACGAGTACCGAGTACCACGGTTTATTTTTTTTTTAAAGTTTATTCGCAATCCAGCGCTCTGCGTTCGAACACAGTTGCAGGCGATTTGGAAGCAGACCGCCTTATATTTTTTTCATACAATGGTATGAGTGCCGGTCGTTCAGAAAGCAATGACAGACTACTGAACGTCAAACTTGCCAAGAAATAAGAAACAACCACAAAATACTTGAGTTGACTGCGACGTCCTTAAAGGATAAAACTAACTTAACTTTAAGTCCACTCTTTGCGATTGTTAACTGTCGTGGGATTCATACAGTACACGATTTGCACGCGGGACCTACCGTTTTTCGTCCTTATTCAATATGGCTAGGTATCCGACCTCACTGCCCAAGAATTGTGTTGTGCACCGTTGTCTACACACCCTGACAGCTGCTCTGTCAGAGTCCATTGTCTCCCCAGCCCCTGACAAAACTGCTGTGTTAGAGTCAGTTGTCTCCCCAGCCCCTGACAAAACTGCTGTGTTAGAGTCAGTTGTCTCCCCAGCCCCTGACAAAGCTGCTGTGTTAGAGTCCGTTGTCTCCCCAGCCCCTGACAAAACTGCTGTGTTAGAGTCAGTTGTCTCCCCAGCCCCTGACAAAGCTGCTGTGTTAGAGTCCGTTGTCTCCCCAGCCCCTGACAAAGCTGCTGTGTTAGAGTCCGTTTTCTCCCCACGCCCCGTCAAAGCTGCTCTATCGGAGTCCGTTGTCTACACACCCCTGACAAAGCTGCTTTGTCAGAGTCCGTTTAATCCAATGTCTGATGATAGTTATATTGTTGTTTTCATAATCCAGTGGGGGATGCCGCGATGTAGTTTTACAAAAGAATGATGAGAACACAGCGACCCGCTAGAACGGGCAACGGAGATCATGTAGACATTGACAGAAGTTAACTTACAGAGAGAATTGTTACTCGCATCAAACAGTCATGTAGACACTGACAGAAGTTAACTTACAGAGAGAACTGGTTACTCGCATCAAATGAAGACAGTCATGTAGACACTGACAGAAGTTAACTTACAGAGAGAACTGGTTACTCGCATCAAATGAAGGCAGTCATATAGACACTGACAGAAGTTAACTTACAGAGAGAACTGGTTACTCGCATCAAATGAAGACAGTCATGTAGACACTGACAGAAGTTAACTTACAGAGAGAACTGGTTACTCGCATCAAATGAAGGCAGTCATATAGACACTGACAGAAGTTAACTTACAGAGAGAACTGGTTACTCGCATCAAATGAAGGCAGTCATATAGACACTGACAGAAGTTAACTTACAGAGAGAACTGGTTACTCGCATCAAATGAAGACAGTCATGTAGACACTGACAGAAGTTAACTTACAGAGAGAACTGGTTACTCGCATCAAATGAAGGCAGTCATATAGACACTGACAGAAGTTAACTTACAGAGAGAACTGGTTACTCGCATCAAATGAAGGCAGTCATGTAGACACTGACAGAAGTTAACTTACAGAGAGAACTGGTTACTCGCATCAAATGAAGACAGTCATGTAGACACTGAGAAGTTAACTTACAGAGAGAACTGGTTACTCGCATCAAATGAAGACAGTCATGTAGACACTGACAGAAGTTAACTTACAGAGAGAACTGGTTACTCGCATCAAATGAAGACAGTCATGTAGACACTGAGAAGTTAACTTACAGAGAGAACTGGTTACTCGCATCAAATGAAGACAGTCCACGTTCTTTGAGCGTGTCATGAGAAGCGGAAAGCTGTAATATGTCGTCACGACGTGAAAGCTGGCGGGGAAGAGAGGCGGTGGCGACCAAGAGAGAAGATGTTGGACAGCTTGACATGCAGGGACATCAGTATCAGAAATGCTTTCCAGTACAGGAGACAGAGGGCTGTGGGCGGACATCAACAGCGCCACACGGCATGGACTTTAAGAAGAGAATCCAACCCACAGTCAGTGAGGATAACAGCCGCGACTCTCTGTCGCATACTTGTTCGTATTTCTAACGTGTCTCTTTGTTTTCCCTTAAAAAGAAGACTAAATCTAGTGTCTTTATTTGTTGCATTTATTACGTTTATGATCTTCCGGGGCATCCCTTAGTGTCTCTTAATTTCCAACGAGATTCCCTATTTTTTTTTTTTTTATCAACTGCTTTTCTTTTATAGTCGAATAACGTAATTTAAAGTGGCAAAATCGTACGTTTGCTCTATTATTATGCGCAATGTGTCTGTTTGTCATTGGAGGATCTCGTTTCTTTGAAAGCTTGCTTGTTCATCCCCTAGATGTTTGTCAGAGACAGCTCTTAATGTCTCCAGAATGATCCTGCTTAATACGTATCCAGGAACTAACGTTATTCCTGTATAATTTGCACATTCCTGCAGGTCCAGTTTCTCCCACAGCTTCACCAGATATGCTTCTCTCCAATCTGCTGGTATTTCTTCAATCTTCTAGATTGTCAGATAATTTATGTAGCAGTTCAGTTGAGGTGTTTAACAGTCAGTTCAAGCAAAGTAAAGAGGGCAAGTAAACCAAAGAAAAGGAAAGTAAAGCAAAGTTATAGTAAAGAAGGAAAGTTAAGCAAAGTATTGTAAAGAAGGAAAGTAACGCAAAGTATAGTAAAAAAGGAAAGTACAGCAAAGTATAGTAAATAAGGAAAGTAAAGCAAAGTATAGTAAAGAAGGAAAGTAAAGTATAGTAAATAAGGAAAGTAAAGCAAAGTATAGTAAATAAGGAAAGTAAAGCAAAGTATAGTAAATAAGGAAAGTAAAGAAAAGTATAGTAAATAAGGAAAGTAAAGCAAAGTATAATAAATAAGGAAAGTAAAGCAAAGTATAGTAAATAAGGAAAGTAAAGCAGAGTATAGTAAATAAGGAAAGTAAAGCAAAGTATAGTAAAGAAGGAAAGTAAAGTATAGTAAATAAGGAAAGTAGAACAAAGTATAGTAAATAAGGAAAGTAAAGCAAAGTATAGTAAATAAGGAAAGTAAAGCAAAGTATAGTAAATAAGGAGAGAAAAAAAGCAAAGTATAATAAATAAGGAAAGAAAGCAAAGTATAAAAAAGATGGGAAATAAAGCAAATTATAGTAAAGAAGGAAAGTAAAGCAAAGTATAGTAAAGAGGGAAAGTAAAGCAAAGTACAGTAAAGAGGGAAAGTAAAGCAAAGTACAGAAAAGAAGGAAAGTAAAGCAAATCACCCTTTTCCAGTCCATCAAAGTTATCGGGTATAAACTGCTAACCCCATACGTGTCTAGATCAATCGTTACTCCAGGGGTGATCTAGTCAATGTCTGACCGGGAGCCTTTACCTCCCAGGACATTTCCTGGTCACCATTAAGTCGACCTGGGAGCCTAGATCAGTTTTAACAATTGGGATGTGAACACATGACGACTGACTGGCAGCAGATGTGCTAACCACTGGGCTATCGCGGTACCTACAGTACGGTCACTTTAAGACATAAATGACATGAAGCTTCATTAGTATGTATTGAATTCTGGAATGCTGCTGAAAATATTAAGTTACATGGACATGTCTACTTGGGTTTGACCAGCGCTGAGGTTTATAGAAAGGAGGAAGAGCTTGAAAGAAATGGAAATGTTGTTCCTGGGGCAAATGTTGCGAAGACCTTGGACTGCTTGAGTTAAAAAGTCATTTCCGTATCCTTTACAGGACATCGCAGTCAACCTAAGCATGTTTGGCTTTTCTTTTATTTCGTGGCAAGTTTACGTTCACTAGTTTGACATTTCTTTCTGAATGACCGGCACTCATGCCATTGTATGAAACACAACACAAGGCTGTTTGCTGCCAAATCGCCCGCAGCTGTGTTTCGAACACTGTAAGCGGGATTACGAATTGCGCCAGTAACCCCCTTCGCCACAGAGCTGGTACTGTCAGAGTTTTAAAACAAAGGTTAGTTGCA
The DNA here is from genome assembly GCA_963921405.1 of Cepaea hortensis. NCBI lineage: Eukaryota > Metazoa > Mollusca > Gastropoda > Stylommatophora > Helicidae > Cepaea > Cepaea hortensis. The sequence continues at coordinate 59,831,476 of OY992886.1, forward strand.
TATCCTTTACAGGACGTTGCAGTCAACGCCAGCATTTTTTGGCTGTTGTGATATTGCCAGAGTAACTAACAATAATTGTCTGGAACAGGCCAGCGAAAGTAGGACAATATATACAACTACAAGGAAGAGATCAACAGCATTCTTCGGTCATGCAATCGGGAAAGTGGCATTTGAAAACATCGTAACGACTGTGTAGATCGGGGTTCGGAGGAGGCAGAGAGAAATGGGGTTGGGTGGCCTGGAACGATGGCGTGAGGACTACCATCAGCAGAGTCGATCCAGAACTTCAAGGACTTCTGTGGGAAGATAAGAACGCTTTCGCCATGATGATGGTGATGATGATAGTATATACGTGTCATGGCAACACTATTATTGTAGTTAGGATGTTCACTGGTAGATGGCTTGTACAGCCACTATTGTCCTGAAGGCCTAAGGTTAAAATACTGATACAGTTCCCCATTGCCTTTATTCGGCTAATATAGCCAGCGGTTGTTCTGTTATGAAAAAAAAATTAATCAATCAATCAATAACAACTGAAGCGTAGCTCTACACTTAAGTGTAGAAGAGGAAAGGCGGTCGTTTGAGGAAGCATTTTGGGGAAGAATGCAGTTGCTACAGTTATATATTCGTGGCTTCTCTTGTACGTGTGGCTTCTTTTGTACGTCAGTCTTGTATTTCATGTAAACTTTTGGAACCAAGAAGTGTCCTCGGTGGAACCAAGCGGTGTCCTCGGTGGAACCAAGCAGTGTCCTCGGTGGAACCAAGCAATTTCCTCGGTGGAACCAAGCCGTGTCCTGGATGGAAAAAAGCAGTGTCCTCGGTGGAACCAAGCAGTGTCCCTGTCCTCGGTGGAACAAAGTAGTGCCTCGGTGGAACCAAGTAGTGTCCTCGGTGGAACCACGCAGTGTCCTCGGTGGAACCAAGCAGTGTCCTCGGTGAAACCAAGCAATGTCCTCGGTGGAACCAAGCCGTGTCCTGGGTGGAACAAAGCAGTGTCCCTGTCCTCGGTGGAACAAAGTAGTGCCTCGGTGGAACCAAGTAGTGTCCTCGGTGGAACCAAGCAGTGTCCTCGATGGAACCAAGCTGTCTCCTCAGTGGAACCAAGCAGTGTCCTCGGTGGAAAAAAGCAGTGCCTCGGTGGAACTAAGCAGTGTCCTCGGTGGAACCAAGCAGTGTCCTCGGTGGAAAAAAGCAGTGCCTCGGTGGAAGTAAGCAGTGTCCTCGGTGGAACCAAGCAGTGTCCTCGGTGGAACCAAGCAGTGTCCCCGGTGGAATCAAGCAGTGTCCTCGGTGGAACCAAGCAGTGTCCTCGGTGGAAAAAAGCAGTGCCTCGGTGGAAGTAAGCAGTGTCCTCGGTGGAACCAAGCAGTGTCCTCGGTGGAACCAAGCAGTGTCCCCGGTGGAATCAAGCAGTGTCCTCGGTGGAACCAAGCAGTGTCCTCGGTGGAAAAAAGCAGTGCCTCGGTGGAAGTAAGCAGTGTCCTCGGTGGAACCAAGCAATGTCCTCGGTGGAACCAAGCAGTGTCCTCGCTGGAACCAAGCAGTGTCCTCGGTGGAACTAAGCAGTGTCCTCGGTGGAACCAAGCAGTGTCCTCGGTGGAACCAAGCAGTGTCCTCTGTGGAACCAAGCAGTGTCCTCGGTGGAATCAAGCAGTGTCCCCGGTGGAATCAAGCAGTGTCCCCGGTGGAATCAAGCATACATACAGCTTTAAAAGGAGACTTAAAAGGCAAGTAGATGGACGTCATTGCGCGGGGTTTTATCTCACATGGCTGGGTCTGCCGAAAGAGTAGCACAGAGCACAGTCTACAACCGCAGGAGTTTCCGGGAAATTGCTCTCCTTAACCGGAAGGAGTCCGGAAACGAACGCTCCATCGTTGGAGCTCGAGGCAGGCGTCTTAACCATTCAGCCACGGAGACCTCTTCTCCCTCTTTTATTTTCTCTCAGTAACTTATCTTAGTGCATATTTTATAAGGTATCTGAGTATAATGTTGATTTTCTATCAGAGAAAATATTTCACTTTCATTTGATTTTTCTAATTTAATGGAATTATTTATTGATTATTCTTATTGTCAGTTTGCTTTCTGTTCCACATTAACGTATCATGTATCACATTGTATCATGTGTGTACGTTTTTCGAGTAAACTCTGGCATTTCCTTTTACCAAAACCTTTAGTTTTGTTTATATAAAAAAAGTTAGTTGCAAATCCTTACAGGACGTAGCAGTCAACCCCAGCATTTTTTATTGTTCATTATTCCTGGGCAAGTTTATATTCAGTTGTCTGATATTGCTTTATAAACGACCGGCACCAAACCATTTCATAAAAAACCAACGTACGGCGGTCTGCTGCCTAATCCCCCACGCTGTGTTTCGAACGCGGGTATGCGGGATTAAGAACTGCGTCTGTAACACCTTCGCCACGAATCCAGTTTATATACCAAAGATGTTATATTTCAGTTTGAATACGTCAAAAATAGCCATGTAGATGTTTGATTTTTTTTTTTAAGTAAGAAAGAAACAGCACTGATCAAAACAATACACAGAATTTGAGGATTGTGCTGTCACGTGTTCACCAACCTTGGATAGGCTAGCACGCCTGGTCGGCAGACTCGGTGGTTACGTGTTCGAATCCCCAATAAGGCGGATTTGTAACATATCCCCCCGATCTAGCCAGTCTGACATGGGTACCAGGAAATGACAAGGGAAGTAAAGCGGTCGGCACAGCATGTACAACACCCGTTGTGTGCCGTTTGGTATAACAGGGTATTAGCACCGTATACCCAATAGGCATCTGTTCGTGTAAAAGAGTCTTTTAGTTGACTTATACTTGTCAGATGGATCCTATTGTTGATGAAGTGAAGAAAATGAAAAGCGAACGCGTTGGTATGATGGTTATGACTTTACCTTGACCCGGCATGAGCGCCATCGGACGAGAGGTCAGTTACAGCTTACGTCGTTCGCTTCATTAGTGAAAGACCGGCCACTTGTTGCTTCTTGCACTCAAGCCTAAAACATGTAGTCCTTACACTGTACATAGCCACAGTAGGTGCCTGCTACAGGCTGATCTGAAGCAGAGCCACGGCGGCGTAGTGGCCGGACCCTCGGCTGCAGCCTCAGTGGTCATGGGTTTGAATCCGCATGGGGCAGATTTTTAGAAATGATCTGGGGGAGGGAGAGAGAGATAATATAAGGTGTAAACTATATACAATAATATAACGTTTTTATATGTATATATTTCTTTTCCACAGGTATGAAACGGTGAGACGGGAATGACGTCATCGATCAGCATAATCAACTGTTGATATATTTTCACAAATGGTAATGACAATTTTGCACGAAATTGGACTTTCTGGTGCATGTGGATCGCTGGTCGTGATTGCACAGTAAATCTGGCATTTCCTTTTACCAAAAGGCAAATAAACTGCATGATAGTGTATGTCACCATAGTAGCCATTTCCCCTGCTGATCTGCTACCTTGGCTAAGTGTTTTACCAGCTACTAACGTTCAACGTGTGCCTCTTAGATTACTAATAACTTCAGTGCACTCTTTTAAATGTAATGCTTGAAATTGAATTTCAGTTATGAGACAGCCATTCAAACAGCGTGAAAATTAGATTCATATATGATATATGTAAGTTATGGCTTGACTTGTAAATGTTAAGAATGCAATAGGTAAGCCGCCTGCTAATTTCGGAGTTAAGATTTATCGAACTATCATTAGAGAAGAAATTAGCAGGTTTCAGTAGAATTTTAATTCTCAACAATGCAGTTATATTAATAAACTGCGCTAAACCACTTTGAAGGCAATCATTGCATCGTGTGATAGGTTGTGCAAGTCAATAGTTTTGATTATAGCTTAAAGAAATAGCCTAACAGACTGACTATGTTTTACTGTGCATGGCTAAGAAGACTGCTGTGTCGGAAACTGCTGACATTTGTACTTGTTACATACGTCCTGACCATTCTTCTATTCTTCTTAAACATAGACTTTACAGAGCCACCGACCAAAACAGAAGAATCTTTCTCATTGATTTTCCCTGAAGCAGCCTTGTACTCCAAACGATCTCCTGGATCAGAAGTTGTCAATACTTCGTCCAATAAACACAGAAATGGTGTCTTGAATCCACATTTGGAATTTAGAAATTCGATGAATGACGACAATATAGAATATGTTTACAGACCCCTGGAAGACATGAGAGTCGAAGTCCTTGGTCAGGAACCCGTTCCTTTGCTGGAACCGATGCATGACAAGCTTGCCCGCGGTAAACTGTATGGAGATTTCCTTTCCTTCGGTCACAGTGCCTACGTCTATTCTGCTTTTCTAGATGACAGGAAAGAGCAAGCTTTCGTGAGAATAATGGCACTTATGTCACAGAAGGCCGCCAAGCAGGTCTTCTACTGTTATTTCTATCAAGCTTCTAACAGTCTACCGGTCAAGTCAGAAATTTACCAACTTTGCGAAAACCATAATAAAATATATGGCGGGTATTTTTATTCTTGCCAAGTGCCCGAGACAATTAAGGATTTGAAAAATATGACTTTTATTGTCATATCTTTGACTGAGACAGGGTCCAGAATCAGAGTTCCTGTCTTGTCTGTACGACCTCCAGATCACAAGCTGGTATATTTAGATGCATACCCCAAGAGACCTGACACCAACTACATCCAAAATGAGAATGTAAAAGTGCCTTCCTTGCCAGAAGGTGCTAACCATCACTCAAAAACAAACAGAGATTCTCCATTAGATCCAACTTTGTCTTTCGCAATTTGTGTGTCTCCTCTGTTTGGGAACATTTCCTTCCACCGAGTGGTGGAATTCATAGAGTTGTCCCGACTCCTGGGCGTGGAGCATTTTATTTTCTACAATCACAGCATACCACAGCAGGTCTCCCATGCCTTAAGTTACTATATCAGCAGAAAAATAGTCTCAGTGTTACCCTGGAGCTTACCAAAAGAGGCGGACTCAGTCTGGTACTATGGACAGCTTCTGGCCAACAATGACTGCCTGTACAGGACAATGCCACACTTTGACCTTGTGTCTTTCAATGACATTGATGAGTTTATTGTGCCACATTCCAACGCCAGTACGTGGAAGGAGGTATTCTCTTCTATGCTGACTGCCGACAGGTGCGGCTTCTCGTTTCAAAGTGCTTTCTATGATCCGGGCATTAGGGAACCTTTTGAGAGCACCTTACTAACACCTGTGCTGACTGCTAAGTCTGAGATGTACAGCAAGGTAGGATGTCAACTAATATTGTTAACCCCAGCTTGATCTTGTTTATGTGTGTCGTTGTTTTAACATAAAATACATCAAGTTAAATTAAATTAGAGAGAATATTGCATGTCGCATTCTCCCTCCCTCTCTCTCTCTCCCTCCCCCCCCCCCCTCTCTCTCTCTCTCTCTCTCTCTCTCACACACACGCACACTCTCTTTACACACCCAAATACAGTATATGTACATGAGCTGGTTGGGGGAGGTGTTTGAAATGTGTAATAGATAGAGGAGGACTTAGCGTAAAGTGGGGTACATAAAGGAGGAGGAGGAGAAGAAGAAAAAACAGGAACAGAGGTGAAGAAGATGAAAAGCAAGGATGTGGGGAAGGATGATGTTGAAAAAGAGAAAGAAGAGGATTACAACGTTCATATTAATGACCATATTTTGGAAACTGGGTAATCACTCGCTCACGCACTCACACACGTGTAGTCACTTGGTACTAGAGACCAGAAGCCGTGTAAGAGGGTAACCATTGCGCCAGTCAAAAAACACACTTGAACAAAGGGAAGGAGGCTCCCATTGTAACTAGTGCTTGAGGATAACACACTTGTAATGCTTTCAGTTGAAATAATCAATGTGGCTATATGCCAGTGGCAACATTATTTAATGGTTTTGTAACGATAATACAACTGAAGGGTACAATTTTAAATGCCTATGTGAACTTGTGATTTGTTATTTCCGTTCATGCAATCATTGCTTCGTGTTGCCGCAAGCAACATTGAGATTGTTTTCCGGAGTCTGTCAACTACTGCCTTCAAGCTACCACGAAACATTCGTTTCCCTTTTGAGCTTTTCTAAGAGAGCGATGATTATTTTAACGAGACCCGTTATTTCGTTAGATGTGTGTTTTGTTCAGTCCTGCGTCTCCTTGCCAGAAATAGTCAGTAACTACATGTATTCTGTCAAATAGCTGTCTTTTGACTGTATACTTGTTTATGTTGATGCTTGTTTTGCCGTACTATAGAGCTGACTAGAATACCGGTTCCCAGCCTGGTGTGTATGTCGTGTTACAGAAGAACGTGGTGATCGTTGTAATTGCAGTTTTTCTAGCGACTGTATGTTCTGGTTTTAGTCTGAACTACATTAAGTAGAATGCTTTTATGCTACATATGCACATGCTATGTATTTTTTTTTAGCGAGAACATACGAGTAGCACATATATATATATATATATATATATATATATATATATATATATATATATATATATATATATATATATATATATATATATATATATATATATATATATGCAGTGAAAATATTTTCAGAAATGTAGAAGATATAAATGGAATCAGCATTGGAGGACGAAACATCAATAACATTAGATATGCAGATGATACAGTATTGATTGCAGACAATGAGCAGGATCTGCAACAATTAGTAGATGCGGTTGTTGTACACAGTGAGGCAACTGGGGTTAGAATTAAATTGTAAAAAGACTCAGGTTATGGTCGTCACTAGGAAGGAAGAAGAGACACAATGTAATATACAAGTAAATGGGAATATTGTTCAACAAGTGAATCGATACAATTGTCTCGGAACAGTTATAACATCCGATGGGAGATGCCTTGAAGAGATTAGAACAAGAATCGCCATGGCGAAAGTAGCCTTTAGCAAGATGAAAAACATTCTGACCAATAAAGAAAATGTCAGTTGAAACGAGAAAAATAGTGTTGAGGGGATACATAGAGCCTGTTCTTTTGTATGGATGTGAAACATGGAAAATGAGTAGTCAAGTTGAAAAACATCTGATGGCTGCAGAAATGTGGTTTCTGAGGAAAATGCAAAGAATACCATGGACAGACAGAAACACCAATGATCAAGTGCTACAGGAGATAAATGAAAATCGTAAATTGATTAGAGAAATTAAACGTAGACAGTCAAAATTGTTTGGACATGTTATGAGAAGAAATGGACTGGAGAACTTAGTGACAACTGGCAAGATCGAAGGGAACAGACCAAGAGGAAGACCGAGAGGAAAATACCTGGATGGCTTGGCCACATGGCATGGACGAGACAGTAACACTGAGCTGATCCACGACTCTGGTGATCGAGTGAAATGGCGAGTCATGACCGCCCACGCTTTCCGGCATGTCACATGATTGGTTGATTGATTGAATATTGCCTGTATAGAAATAGCAATCGTATTGTGAGCTATGTTGCGCTGTTTAGTCTGTACACTGTCCCATCTCATCTCATCCCATCATGTTCCTCTTGTACCTTGCGGTGTCGAGGTCAAGTATAAACATCGTGAGAGTGCCCGCTTGTGGGCTTCATGTATCGATATTCCCATGGGCTCTGCTATTCCCTCCGTCCAGCGTTTACGTGGTCGGCCTCTTCCTCTGTTTCCATCTGGTCTGTACATCATTGCTTGTTGTGGTATGCTGTTGACTGGTAACCTACCTAGTTTTAGTTTAGTTTAGTTTAGTCGTTGGATCAACATCACGGCACACGGTTTAACCCATAAGTGCTCCGTTTTCCTCCTACCTCAAACCTGAGTCTGGAGAAACTCAGCTCAATGCACGAACTCCGTTGCATCGGCGAGGATCCTGAAATACTTTGGGTAGATTTTTAACTCGAAATTTTGCCCGGGCTGCGCCGTTAGGCTACTCTTTTTCGATTTCCAACTGCCAAGGGATTTTTTACGTGCGCAACAATACACACGGGCGTCCGATCTCACTACCCAGAGACCAGGGGAAATTTTATTACTGGAAGTCCAGGTGGATTTTTTAAATAAATCCCGGTCCTCACCGGGGCCTGAACCCAGGACCTCCAGCACTCGAGGTTGACACCTTACCTCGAGACGACTCAGCCCTGTTACCCTTATGTTCCCTAGGGGGTAACCTACTTGCATGGCCAAACCATTTGACTTACTGATTTCTAATAAAATATAATGCTGCTATAACCCCACTTTAGTCCTGATTTCTTCATTTCTGATCTTATCTCTTCTTGATACGTTGAGTATTCTTCTCGGGAATCTCATTTCTGTTGTTGTGATTTCCTTTTCTCTTTTTCTGTCATTGTCCAGGTTTGGCATTGGTAGCGTAGAGTTGGTAGGAAGATTGTATTGTAAAGTGCCTTCTTAGTAGTTATTGATACATGTTTGTTCTTTAGTGTTGGTGCCATTTGTCCAATGAGTTGGTTTGCCATCTATTTTCGATCTCATCTTCTGATCTGCCATTTGATGATTTTATACGTCCTAGGTTCTTGAAACTCTTTACTTGTTTCAACGGATGTTCGTTTAGGTGAATTGTTGTTGTTTTTTTCTTCTTTAGTTATAGTCATTACCTCTGTTTTGCTTGTGCTAATGTTCATGTTATGTTCCCTACACATTTCGTTTAGACTATTCATGTGGTCTTGTAATTCAGCTTCTGATTTTGCTATTAGTGCTTGGTCGTCCGCAAACAGGAGTTCTCTAATAGTTAGATTTGCAGATGGTTCTTCTTCTTAATTCTCATCATGCGGTATTCTTGTGGTCTCTGTTTGGCTGGTGTCTTTACATATGTTGTCTATATCTTATATATAAAAAAGACTTGTGCGTATGTATCTCTGTATGTATTTATGTATCTCTGTCCGTATGGCCTTTATTTGTTCGCGAACGGCCCATCCGATTGAGATGAAATTTTCTACACGCCTTCCTTTCATTCCAGAGCTGACAACTGTGATATTTTGTTAGTGTGAAATCGCCTGCTTACTCAGTATTATTTCATTTTTCATTTTTCATCATAATTTCATATATTTCAGGGGACCTAACTCTGTAAAAGTTATTTCAAGGGGCATAACTTTTCTGTATAACTTATAGTCATATTGTGGCATCGTTTTCAAAGATTTATAAACTCTTTGTCCATAGTTATGTACCGGCATATGAGTTATAATAAATAATGATACAATCTGTAAGGCATTTTCAAAGTTTTCATAAAAATGATGCACAATGCATAACATTGTAACTCATCTTTTTTTGCTTAAGAAGTTACTGTAGTCATGCAGGTGATTAGAAAGAGTTTTCATTAAAAATAATGGATGGTGTGTAGAAGAACGTTCTTTTAAGTTACTTTTTTTGTTGTATGAATTTAATGAAGCCGGACAGGGTCAGGCAGACAGATAGACAGACAGATAGACAGTCGGGAACGGGAACTTATATGACTACTTATATGAATTAAATGAGATGCTCCACATCAGGAGCTGGGAAATGCCGGGCCGGGTCAGACAGACAGACAGACAGACAGACAGACAGACAGACAGACAGACAGACAGACAGACAGACAGACAGTCGGTAACGGGAACGAGAACTTATATGACTACTTATATGAATTAAATGAGATGCTCCCCACCAGGGTCTGGGCGAAGCCGGGCAGGGTCAGCTAGTATGTTATGAACAAGAGAGGGCACAGGACACTGTGTCTGTGTTTATTATCTCTCACTTTTTTTCGTAGGAGTTACACGTAACTGTTTTTATTTTATATTGTTTAGTCCATGGCCGGGTACATCCGATTTTGTCTGTTCTAACCTATGATTGTCACTAGTCTATCTGAAAGGCAGCAGTTTGAGTGCCTCACTTCCTCAGGGGCTATTCTTTGACCTGTGCGACTTAAGAGACTCCAAAAGTAGCGACGCTAACTGCGACCATTCTCAGTGTTTTTGACTGGAACACCCATGGTCCTCTATCGCTCTAAGTGAGGACACCGAAGAGGGGCTGTTTACACAACATTATTGCTGGTTTCTACTTCAAACAGACATTTACTGAACAATATGCACGAAAGATGGCTGGCTTGGCTTGGTCACAATAGGAGATACAGAAGTTTGATACTGAAAATGCTGGATTGTCAGCTCCAGGACAAGAGAACCGGGATGGCGTTAAACAAACAACTAAATCACACAAGCATGCAAGAACGTTAGTTTTGACTTATGCAGGGTTGAAGATAGTTGTTAAATGGCCAAACAATATAATTTACTTGCTTCTTGATATCATCGTTTTTCATGTTCTCTCGTTTACATTTAGAATAAGTCGTCGGCTTTTCATTTCTGTTGTTTTATTGTTCCTTTCTCATTTGTTGCTAAGAGTTCAAATCTGGCATTGATAGCGTAATGTTGATAAGAAAACTGTTTGGAAGTGTTATTTATTTTTATTCATTGTTAAATGTCGTTCTACAATATTGTCATATCTTCCCAACAATTGAATTGCTTTGTTGTATTTACGATTGATTTCTGCTGCTATTAATTCTGATATTACGCTGCCCGTGTATAAGAAATGTTTCATTTGTTTTCGTTGCTTATTTGATAAGAAGCTCTTAGTTTCGATTTACTCTCTCGCTATAGTTGTTTGTGTGTTAATCCTGAGTTATAACTCTCCTTGCTGATTTGTTGGTGCTTCCGTTGCCGGGGCGCTGAAGAAGTCCTGCTTCTATGGTGGTGCAGTTGGCGGAGAGGTGAAGAAGTCTTGCTTCTATAGGAGTGTGGTTGGCGGAGATGTGAAGAAGTCCTGCTTCTATAGGAGTGTGGTTGGCGGAGATGTGAAGAAGTCCTGCTTCTATAGGAGTGTGGTTGGCGGAGAGGTGAAGAAGTCCTGCTTCTATGGTGGTGTGGTTGGCGGAGATGTGAAGAAGTCCTGCTTCTATAGGAGTGTGGTTGGCGGAGATGTGAAGAAGTCCTGCTTCTATAGGAGTGTGGTTGGCGGAGATGTGAAGAAGTCCTGCTTCTATAGGAGTGTGGTTGGCGGAGAGGTGAAGAAGTCCTGCTTCTATAGGAGTGTGGTTGGCGGAGATGTGAAGAAGTCCTGCTTCTATAGGAGTGTGGTTGGCGGAGATGTGAAGAAGTCCTGCTTCTATGGTGGTGTGGTTGGCGGAGATGTGAAGAAGTCCTGCTTCTATGGTGGTGTGGTTGGCGGAGATGTGAAGAAGTCCTGCTTCTATGGTGGTGTGGTTGGCGGAGATGTGAAGAAGTCCTGCTTCTATGGTGGTGTGGTTGGCGGAGATGTGAAAAAGTCCTGCTTCTATGGTGGTATGGTTGGCGGAGATGTGAAGAAGTCCTGCTTCTATATGAGTGTGGTTGGCGGAGATGTGAAGAAGTCCTGCTTCTATGGTGGTGTGGTTGGTGGAGAGGTGAAGAAGTCCTGCTTCTATGGTGGTGTGGTTGGTGGAGAGGTGAAGAAGTCTTGCTTCTATGGTGGTGTGGTTGGCGGAGAGGTGAAGAAGTCCTGCTTCTATGGTGGTGTGGTTGGCGGAGATGTGAGGAAGTCCTGCTTCTATGGTTGTGTGGTTGGCGGAGATGTGAAGAAGTCCTGCTTCTATGGGAGTGTGGTTGGCGGAGATGTGAGGAAGTCCTGCTTCTATGGTGGTGTGGTTGGCGGAGATGTGAAGAAGTCCTGCTTCTATATGAGTGTGGTTGGCGGAGAGGTGAAGAAGTCCTGCTTCTATAGGAGTGTGGTTGGCGGAGATGTGAAGAAGTCCTGCTTCTATGGTGGTGTGGTTGGCGGAGATGTGAGGAAGTCCTGCTTCTATGGTGGTGTGGTTGGCGGAGAGGTGAAGAAGTCTTGCTTCTATGGTGGTGTGGTGGGTGGAGAGGTGAAGAAGTCCTGCTTCTATAGGAGTGTGGTTGGCGGAGATGTGAAGAAGTCCTGCTTCTATGGTGGTGTGGTTGGCGGAGATGTGAAGAAGTCCTGCTTCTATGGTGGTGTGGTTGGCGGAGATGTGAAGAAGTCCTGCTTCTATGAAGGTATGGTTGGCGGAGATGTGAAGAAGTCCTGCTTCTATATGAGTGTGGTTGGCGGAGATGTGAAGAAATCCTGCTTCTATGGTGGTGTGGTTGGTGGAGAGGTGAAGAAGTCCTGCTTCTATGGTGGTGTGGTTGGTAGAGAGGTGAAGAAGTCTTGCTTCTATGGTGGTGTGGTTGGCGGAGAGGTGAAGAAGTCCTGCTTCTATGGTGATGTGGTTGGCGGAGATGTGAGGAAGTCCTGCTTCTATGGTTGTGTGGTTGGCGGAGATGTGAAGAAGTCCTGCTTCTATATGAGTGTGGTTGGCGGAAAGGTGAAGAAGTCCTGCTTCTATAGGAGTGTGGTTGGCGGAGATGTGAAGAAGTCCTGCTTCTATGGTGGTGTGGTTGGCGGAGATGTGAGGAAGTCCTGCTTCTATGGTGGTGTGGTTGGCGGAGAGGTGAAGAAGTCTTGCTTCTATGGTGGTGTGGTTGGCGGAGATGTGAGGAAGTCCTGCTTCTATGGTGGTGTGGTTGGTGGAGAGGTGAAGAAGTCCTGCTTCTATGGTGGTGTGGTTGGCGGAGAGGTGAAGAAGTCTTGCTTCTATGGTGGTGTGGTTGGCGGAGATGTGAGGAAGTCCTGCTTCTATGGTGGTGTGGTTGGCGGAGATGTGAAGAATTCCTGCTTCTATGGTTGTGTGGTTGGTGGAGAGGTGAAGAAGTCTTGCTTCTATGGTGGTGTGGTTGGCGGAGAGGTGAAGAAGTCCTGCTTCTATGGTGATGTGGTTGGCGGAGATGTGAGGAAGTCCTGCTTCTATGGTTGTGTGGTTGGCGGAGATGTGAAGAAGTCCTGCTTCTATGGGAGTGTGGTTGGCGGAGATGTGAGGAAGTCCTGCTTCTATGGTGGTGTGGTTGGCGGAGAGGTGAAGAAGTCCTGCTTCTATAGGAGTGTGGTTGGCGGAGATGTGAAGAAGTCCTGCTTCTATGGGAGTGTGGTTGGCGGAGATGTGAAGAAGTCCTGCTTCTATGGTGGTGTGGTTGGCGGAGAGGTGAAGAAGTCCTGCTTCTATAGGAGTGTGGTTGGCGGAGATGTGAAGAAGTCCTGCTTCTATGGGAGTGTGGTTGGCGGAGATGTGAAGAAGTCCTGCTTCTATGGTGGTGTGGTTGGCGGAGAGGTGAAGAAGTCCTGCTTCTATAGGAGTGTGGTTGGCGGAGATGTGAAGAAGTCCTGCTTCTATGGTGGTGTGGTTGGCGGAGATGTGAAGAAGTCCTGCTTCTATAGGAGTGTGGTTGGCGGAGATGTGAAGAAGTCCTGCTTCTATGGTGGTGTGGTTGGCGGAGATGTGAAGAAGTCCTGCTTCTATGGTGGTGTGGTTGGCGGAGATGTGAGGAAGTCCTGCTTCTATGGTGGTGTGGTTGGTGGAGATGTGAAGAAGTCCTGCTTCTATGGTGGTGTGGTTGGTGGAGATGTGAAGAAGTCCTGCTTCTATGGTGGTGTGGTTGGCGGAGATGTGAAGAAGTCCTGCTTCTATGGTGGTGTGGTTGGTGGAGATGTGAAGAAGTCCTGCTTCTATGGTGGTGTGGTTGGTGGAGATGTGAAGAAGTCCTGCTTCTATGGTGGTGTGGTTGGCGGAGATGTGAAGAAGTCCTGCTTCTATGGTGGTGTGGTTGGCGGAGATGTGAAGAAGTCCTGCTTCTATGGTGGTGTGGTTGGCGGAGATGTGAAGAAGTCCTGCTTCTATGGTGGTGTGGTTGGCGGAGATGTGAAGAAGTCCTGCTTCTATGGTGGTGTGGTTGGTGGAGAGGTGAAGAAGTCCTGCTTCTATGGTGGTGTGGTTGGTGGAGAGGTGAAGAAGTCTTGCTTCTATGGTGGTGTGGTTGGCGGAGAGGTGAAGAAGTCCTGCTTCTATGGTGGTGTGGTTGGCGGAGATGTGAGGAAGTCCTGCTTCTATGGTTGTGTGGTTGGCGGAGATGTGAAGAAGTCCTGCTTCTATGGGAGTGTGGTTGGCGGAGATGTGAGGAAATCCTGCTTCTATGGTGGTGTGGTTGGCGGAGATGTGAAGAAGTCCTGCTTCTATATGAGTGTGGTTGGCGGAGAGGTGAAGAAGTCCTGCTTCTATAGGAGTGTGGTTGGCGGAGATGTGAAGAAGTCCTGCTTCTATGGTGGTGTGGTTGGCGGAGATGTGAGGAAGTCCTGCTTCTATGGTGGTGTGGTTGGCGGAGAGGTGAAGAAGTCTTGCTTCTATGGTGGTGTGGTTGGTGGAGAGGTGAAGAAGTCCTGCTTCTATAGGAGTGTGGTTGGCGGAGATGTGAAGAAGTCCTGCTTCTATGGTGGTGTGGTTGGCGGAGATGTGAAGAAGTCCTGCTTCTATGGTGGTGTGGTTGGCGGAGATGTGAAGAAGTCCTGCTTCTATGAAGGTATGGTTGGCGGAGATGTGAAGAAGTCCTGCTTCTATAGGAGTGTGGTTGGCGGAGATGTGAAGAAATCCTGCTTCTATGGTGGTGTGGTTGGCGGAGATGTGAAGAAGTCCTGCTTCTATGAAGGTATGGTTGGCGGAGATGTGAAGAAGTCCTGCTTCTATGAAGGTATGGTTGGCGGAGATGTGAAGAAGTCCTGCTTCTATATGAGTGTGGTTGGCGGAGATGTGAAGAAGTCCTGCTTCTATGGTGGTGTGGTTGGCGGAGATGTGAAGAAGTCCTGCTTCTATGAAGGTATGGTTGGCGGAGATGTGAAGAAGTCCTGCTTCTATATGAGTGTGGTTGGCGGAGAGGTGAAGAAGTCCTGCTTCTATGGTGGTGTGGTTGGCGGAGAGGTGAAGAAGTCCTGCTTCTATGGTGATGTGGTTGGCGGAGATGTGAGGAAGTCCTGCTTCTATGGTTGTGTGGTTGGCGGAGATTTGAAGACGTCCTGCTTCTATGGGAGTCTGGTTGGCGGAGATGTGAGGAAGTCCTGCTTCTATGGTGGTGTGGTTGGCGGAGATGTGAAGAAGTCCTGCTTCTATATGAGTGTGGTTGGCGGAAAGGTGAAGAAGTCCTGCTTCTATAGGAGTGTGGTTGGCGGAGATGTGAAGAAGTCCTGCTTCTATGGTGGTGTGGTTGGCGGAGATGTGAGGAAGTCCTGCTTCTATGGTGGTGTGGTTGGCGGAGAGGTGAAGAAGTCTTGCTTCTATGGTGGTGTGGTTGGCGGAGATGTGAGGAAGTCCTGCTTCTATGGTGGTGTGGTTGGTGGAGAGGTGAAGAAGTCCTGCTTCTATGGTGGTGTGGTTGGTGGAGAGGTGAAGAATTCCTGCTTCTATGGTTGTGTGGTTGGTGGAGAGGTGAAGAAGTCTTGCTTCTATGGTGGTGTGGTTGGCGGAGAGGTGAAGAAGTCCTGCTTCTATGGTGATGTGGTTGGCGGAGATGTGAGGAAGTCCTGCTTCTATGGTTGTGTGGTTGGCGGAGATGTGAAGAAGTCCTGCTTCTATGGGAGTGTGGTTGGCGGAGATGTGAGGAAGTCCTGCTTCTATGGTGGTGTGGTTGGCGGAGAGGTGAAGAAGTCCTGCTTCTATAGGAGTGTGGTTGGCGGAGATGTGAAGAAGTCCTGCTTCTATGGGAGTGTGGTTGGCGGAGATGTGAAGAAGTCCTGCTTCTATGGTGGTGTGGTTGGCGGAGAGGTGAAGAAGTCCTGCTTCTATAGGAGTGTGGTTGGCGGAGATGTGAAGAAGTCCTGCTTCTATGGGAGTGTGGTTGGCGGAGATGTGAAGATGTCCTGCTTCTATGGTGGTGTGGTTGGCGGAGAGGTGAAGAAGTCCTGCTTCTATAGGAGTGTGGTTGGCGGAGATGTGAAGAAGTCCTGCTTCTATGGTGGTGTGGTTGGCGGAGATGTGAAGAAGTCCTGCTTCTATGGTGGTGTGGTTGGCGGAGATGTGAGGAAGTCCTGCTTCTATGGTGGTGTGGTTGGTGGAGATTTGAAGAAGTCCTGCTTCTATGGTGGTGTGGTTGGTGGAGATGTGAAGACGTCCTGCTTCTATGGTGGTGTGGTTGGAGGAGATGTGAAGAAGTCCTGCTTCTATGGTGGTGTGGTTGGCGGAGATGTGAGGAAGTCCTGCTTCTATGGTGGTGTGGTTGGTGGAGATGTGAAGAAGTCCTGCTTCTATGGTGGTGTGGTTGGTGGAGATGTGAAGAAGTCCTGCTTCTATGGTGGTGTGGTTGGTGGAGATGTGAAGAAGTCCTGCTTCTATGGTGGTGTGGTTGGTGGAGATGTGAAGAAGTCCTGCTTCTATGGTGGTGTGGTTGGTGGAGATGTGAAGAAGTCCTGCTTCTATGGTGGTGTGGTTGGCGGAGATGTGAAGAAGTCCTGCTTCTATAGGAGTGTGGTTGGTGGAGATGTGAAGAAGTCCTGCTTCTATAGGAGTGTGGTTGGCGGAGATGTGAAGAAGTTCTGCTTCTATGGTGGTGTGGTTGGTGGAGATGTGAAGAAGTCCTGCTTCTATGGTGGTGTGGTTGGTGGAGATGTGAAGAAGTCCTGCTTCTATGGTGGTGTGGTTGGCGGAGATGTGAAGAAGTCCTGCTTCTATGGTGGTGTGGTTGGCGGAGAGGTGAAGAAGTCCTGCTTCTATGGTGGTGTGGTTGGCGGAGATGTGAGGAAGTCCTGCTTCTATAGGAGTGTGGTTGGCGGAGATGTGAGGAAGTCCTGCTTCTATGGTGGTGTGGTTGGCGGAGATGTGAAGAAGTCCTGCTTCTATGGTGGTGTGGTTGGCGGAGATGTGAAGAAGTCCTGCTTCTATAGGAGTGTGGTTGGAGGAGATGTGAAGAAGTCCTGCTTCTATGGTGGTGTGGTTGGCGGAGATGTGAAGAAGTCCTGCTTCTATGGTGGTGTGGTTGGCGGAGATGTGAAGAAGTCCTGCTTCTATGGTGGTGTGGTTGGCGGAGATGTGAAGAAGTCCTGCTTCTATAGGAGTGTGGTTGGAGGAGATGTGAAGAAGTCCTGCTTTTATGGTGGTGTGGTTGGCGGAGATGTGAAGAAGTCCTGCTTCTATGGTGGTGTGGTTGGCGGAGATGTGAAGAAGTCCTGCTTCTATGGTGGTGTGGTTGGCGGAGAGGTGAAGAAGTCCTGCTACTATAGGAGTGTGGTTGGCGGAGATGTGAAGAAGTCCTGCTTCTATAGGAGTGTGGTTGGAGGAGATGTGAAGAAGTCCTGCTTCTATGGTGGTGTGGTTGGCGGAGATGTGAAGAAGTCCTGCTTCTATAGGAGTGTGGTTGGCGGAGATGTGAAGAAGTCCTGCTTCTATAGGAGTGTGGTTGGAGGAGATGTGAAGAAGTCCTGCTTCTATGGTGGTGTGGTTGGCGGAGATGTGAGGAAGTCCTGCTTCTATGGTGGTGTGGTTGGTGGAGATGTGAAGAAGTCCTGCTTCTATGGGAGTGTGGTTGGCGGAGATGTGAGGAAGTCCTGCTTCTATGGTGGTGTGGTTGGCGGAGATGTGAAGAAGTCCTGCTTCTATGGTGGTGTGGTTGACGGAGATGTGAAGAAGTCCTGCTTCTATGGTTTTGTGGTTGGTGGAGATGTGAAGAAGTCCTGCTTCTATAGGAGTGTGGTTGGCGGAGATGTGAAGAAGTCCTGCTTCTATGGTGGTGTGGTTGGCGGAGATGTGAAGAAGTCCTGCTTCTATGGTGGTGTGGTTGGCGGAGAGGTGAAGAAGTCCTGCTTCTATAGGAGTGTGGTTGGCGGAGATGTGAAGAAGTCCTGCTTCTATAGGAGTGTGGTTGGCGGAGATGTGAGGAAGTCCTGCTTCTATGGTGGTGTGGTTGGAGGAGATGTGAAGAAGTCCTGCTTCTATGGTGGTGTGGTTGGCGGAGATGTGAGGAAGTCCTGCTTCTATGGTGGTGTGGTTGGTGGAGATGTGAAGAAGTCCTGCTTCTATGGTGGTGTGGTTGGTGGAGATGTGAAGAAGTCCTGCTTCTATGGTGGTGTGGTTGGCGGAGATGTGAGGAAGTCCTACTTCTATGGTGGTGTGGTTGGCGGAGAGGTTAAGAAGTCTTGCTTCTATGGTGGTGTGGTTGGTGGAGAGGTGAAGAAGTCTTGCTTCTATAGGAGTGTGGTTGGCGGAGATGTGAAGAAGTCCTGCTTCTATGGTGGTGTGGTTGGTGGAGATGTGAAGAAGTCCTGCTTCTATAGGAGTGTGGTTGGCGGAGATGTGAAGAAGTCCTGCTTCTATGGTGGTGTGGTTGGCGGAGATGTGAAGAAGTCCTGCTTCTATGGTGGTATGGTTGGCGGAGATGTGAAGAAGTCCTGCTTCTATATGAGTGTGGTTGGCGGAGATGTGAAGAAGTCCTGCTTCTATGGTGGTGTGGTTGGTAGAGAGGTGAAGAAGTCCTGCTTCTATGGTGGTGTGGTTGGTGGAGAGGTGAAGAAGTCCTGCTTCTATGGGAGTGTGGTTGGCGGAGATGTGAGGAAGTCCTGCTTCTATGGTTGTGTGGTTGGCGGAGATGTGAAGAAGTCCTGCTTCTATGGGAGTGTGGTTGGCGGAGATGTGAGGAAGTCCTGCTTCTATGGTTGTGTGGTTGGCGGAGATGTGAAGAAGTCCTGCTTCTATGGGAGTGTGGTTGGCGGAGAGGTGAAGAAGTCCTGCTTCTATGGTGATGTGGTTGGCGGAGATGTGAGGAAGTCCTGCTTCTATGGTTGTGTGGTTGGCGGAGATGTGAAGAAGTCCTGCTTCTATGGGAGTGTGGTTGGCGGAGATGTGAGGAAGTCCTGCTTCTATGGTGGTGTGGTTGGCGGAGATGTGAAGAAGTCCTGCTTCTATATGAGTGTGGTTGGCGGAGATGTGAAGAAGTCCTGCTTCTATGGTGGTGTGGTTGGCGGAGATGTGAGGAAGTCCTGCTTCTATGGTGGTGTGGTTGGTGGAGATGTGAAGAAGTCCTGCTTCTATGGTGGTGTGGTTGGTGGAGATGTGAAGAAGTCCTGCTTCTATGGTGGTGTGGTTGGCGGAGATGTGAGGAAGTCCTGCTTCTATGGTGGTGTGGTTGGCGGAGAGGTGAAGAAGTCTTGCTTCTATGGTTGTGTGGTTGGTGGAGAGGTGAAGAAGTCTTGCTTCTATAGGAGTGTGGTTGGCGGAGATGTGAAGAAGTCCTGCTTCTATGGTGGTGTGGTTGGTGGAGATGTGAAGAAGTCCTGCTTCTATAGGAGTGTGGTTGGCGGAGATGTGAAGAAGTCCTGCTTCTATGGTGGTGTGGTTGGCGGAGATGTGAAGAAGTCCTGCTTCTATGGTGGTATGGTTGGCGGAGATGTGAAGAAGTCCTGCTTCTATATGAGTGTGGTTGGCGGAGATGTGAAGAAGTCCTGCTTCTATGGTGGTGTGGTTGGTAGAGAGGTGAAGAAGTCCTGCTTCTATGGTGGTGTGGTTGGTGGAGAGGTGAAGAAGTCCTGCTTCTATGGGAGTGTGGTTGGCGGAGATGTGAGGAAGTCCTGCTTCTATGGTTGTGTGGTTGGCGGAGATGTGAAGAAGTCCTGCTTCTATGGGAGTGTGGTTGGCGGAGATGTGAGGAAGTCCTGCTTCTATGGTTGTGTGGTTGGCGGAGATGTGAAGAAGTCCTGCTTCTATGGGAGTGTGGTTGGCGGAGAGGTGAAGAAGTCCTGCTTCTATGGTGATGTGGTTGGCGGAGATGTGAGGAAGTCCTGCTTCTATGGTTGTGTGGTTGGCGGAGATGTGAAGAAGTCCTGCTTCTATGGGAGTGTGGTTGGCGGAGATGTGAGGAAGTCCTGCTTCTATGGTGGTGTGGTTGGCGGAGATGTGAAGAAGTCCTGCTTCTATATGAGTGTGGTTGGCGGAGATGTGAAGAAGTCCTGCTTCTATGGTGGTGTGGTTGGTGGAGAGGTGAAGAAGTCCTGCTTCTATGGTTGTGTGGTTGGTGGAGAGGTGAAGAAGTCCTGCTTCTATGGTGGTGTGGTTGGTGGAGAGGTGAAGAAGTCTTGCTTCTATGGTGGTGTGGTTGGCGGAGATGTGAGGAAGTCCTGCTTCTATGGTGGTGTGGTTGGTGGAGAGGTGAAGAAGTCTTGCTTCTATGGTGGTGTGGTTGGCGGAGAGGTGAAGAAGTCCTGCTTCTATGGTGGTGTGGTTGGCGGAGATGTGAGGAAGTCCTGCTTCTATGGTGGTGTGGTTGGCGGAGAGGTGAAGAAGTCCTGCTTCTATGGTGGTGTGGTTGGTGGAGATGTGAAGAAGTCCTGCTTCTATAAGAGTGTGGTTGGCGGAGATGTGAAGAAGTCCTGCTTCTATGGTGGTGTGGTTGGCGGAGATGTGAAGAAGTTCTGCTTCTATGGTGGTATGGTTGGCGGAGATGTGAAGAAGTCCTGCTTCTATATGAGTGTGGTTGGCGGAGATGTGAAGAAGTCCTGCTTCTATGGTGCTGTGGTTGGTGGAGAGGTGAAGAAGTCTTGCTTCTATGGTGGTGTGGTTGGCGGAGAGGTGAAGAAGTCCTGCTTCTATGGTGATGTGGTTGGCGGAGATGTGAGGAAGTCCTGCTCCTATGGTTGTGTGGTTGGCGGAGATGTGAAGAAGTCCTG
Source organism: Cepaea hortensis (assembly GCA_963921405.1). NCBI lineage: Eukaryota > Metazoa > Mollusca > Gastropoda > Stylommatophora > Helicidae > Cepaea > Cepaea hortensis. The sequence goes on from OY992886.1 coordinate 59,851,980, forward strand.
CTTCTATGGGAGTGTGGTTGGCGGAGATGTGAGGAAGTCCTGCTTCTATGGTGGTGTGGTTGGTGGAGAGGTGAAGAAGTCTTGCTTCTATGGTGGTGTGGTTGGCGGAGAGGTGAAGAAGTCCTGCTTCTATGGTGATGTGGTTGGCGGAGATGTGAGGAAGTCCTGCTTCTATGGTTGTGTGGTTGGCGGAGATGTGAAGAAGTCCTGCTTCTATGGGAGTGTGGTTGGCGGAGATGTGAGGAAGTCCTGCTTCTATGGTGGTGTGGTTGGCGGAGATGTGAAGAAGTCCTGCTTCTATATGAGTGTGGTTGGCGGAGAGGTGAAGAAGTCCTGCTTCTATATGAGTGTGGTTGGCGGAGAGGTGAAGAAGTCCTGCTTCTATAGGAGTGTGGTTGGCGGAGATGTGAAGAAGTCCTGCTTCTATGGTGGTGTGGTTGGTGGAGAGGTGAAGAAGTCTTGCTTCTATGGTGGTGTGGTTGGCGGAGAGGTGAAGAAGTCCTGCTTCTATGGTGATGTGGTTGGCGGAGATGTGAGGAAGTCCTGCTTCTATGGTTGTGTGGTTGGCGGAGATGTGAAGAAGTCCTGCTTCTATGGGAGTGTGGTTGGCGGAGATGTGAGGAAGTCCTGCTTCTATGGTGGTGTGGTTGGCGGAGATGTGAAGAAGTCCTGCTTCTATATGACTGTGGTTGGCGGAGAGGTGAAGAAGTCCTGCTTCTATATGAGTGTGGTTGGCGGAGAGGTGAAGAAGTCCTGCTTCTATGGGAGTGTGGTTGGCGGAGATGTGAGGAAGTCCTGCTTCTATGGTGGTGTGGTTGGTGGAGAGGTGAAGAAGTCTTGCTTCTATAGTGGTGTGGTTGGCGGAGAGGTGAAGAAGTCCTGCTTCTATGGTGATGTGGTTGGCGGAGATGTGAGGAAGTCCTGCTTCTATGGTTGTGTGGTTGGCGGAGAGGTGAAGAAGTCCTGCTTCTATGGTGATGTGGTTGGCGGAGATGTGAGGAAGTCCTGCTTCTATGGTGGTGTGGTTGGCGGAGATGTGAAGAAGTCCTGCTTCTATATGAGTGTGGTTGGCGGAGAGGTGAAGAAGTCCTGCTTCTATAGGAGTGTGGTTGGCGGAGATGTGAAGAAGTCTTGCTTCTATAGGAGTATGGTTGGTGGAGATGTGAAGAAGTCCTGTTTCTATGGTTTTGTGGTTGGCCGAGATGTGAAGAAGTCTTGCTTCCATGGGAGTGTGGTTGGCGGAGATGTGAAGAAGTCTTGCTTCCATGGGAGTGTGGTTGGCGGAGATGTGAAGAAGTCCTGTTTCTATGGTTGTGTGGTTGGCGGAGATGTGAAGAAGTCTTGCTTCTATGGGAGTGTGGTTGGCGGAGATGTGAGGAAGTCCTGCTTCTATGGTGGTGTGGTTGGTGGAGAGGTGAATAAGTCTTGCTTCTATGGTGGTGTGGTTGGCGGAGAGGTGAAGAAGTCCTGCTTCTATGGTGATGTGGTTGGCGGAGATGTGAGGAAGTCCTGCTTCTATGGTTGTGTGGTTGGCGGAGATGTGAAGAAGTCCTGCTTCTATGGGAGTGTGGTTGGCGGAGATGTGAGGAAGTCCTGCTTCTATGGTGGTGTGGTTGGCGGAGATGTGAAGAAGTCCTGCTTCTATGGGAGTGTGGTTGGCGGAGAGGTGAAGAAGTCCTGCTTCTATAGGAGTGTGGTTGGCGGAGATGTGAAGAAGTCTTGCTTCTATGGGAGTATGGTTGGTGGAGATGTGAAGAAGTTCTGTTTCTATGGTTGTGTGGTTGGCCGAGATGTGAAGAAGTCTTGCTTCCATGGGAGTGTGGTTGGCGGAGATGTGAAGAAGTCTTGCTTCCATGGGAGTGTGGTTGGCGGAGATGTGAAGAAGTCTTGCTTCCATGGGAGTGTGGTTGGCGGAGATGTGAAGAAGTCTTGCTTCCATGGGAGTGTGGTTGGCGGAGATGTGAAGAAGTTTTGCTTCTATAGGAGTGTGGTTGGTGGAGATGTGAAGAAGTCCTGTTTCTATGGTGGGTATTTCGCGGAGATGTGAGGAAGTCCTGCTTCTATGGGAGTGTGGTTGGTGGAGATGTGAAGAAGTCCTGTTTCTATAGGAGTGTGGTTGGTGGAGATGTGAAGAAGTCCTGCTTCTATGGTGGTGTGGTTGGTGGAGAGGCTGTTCTCCTGAACCAGTACCACAGTACCAGATCTACGGGAACTTGTTGGAATGCTCTCTTTCCCATCTCCAAGGCCAGGAAACAGAAGGGTGTGTAAGACCGGTTCTGAAACTTCTCGTCTGCGGAAAGACAAGACCACCCTGGGTAATGTTTCCTACATCATCATTATGTGCCAGGCCTATAAGCGTGGGCGTTCATGTTTCGCCATTTCACACGATCACCAGAGTCGTGGATCAGCTCCATGTACGTGTCTCGGGCATATGATGTGGCCAGTACATCCAGATATTTACTTCTCTGTCTTCCCATTTGTTCTTTTCACTTCAATCTTGCCAGTTGTCACCAAGCTATCTGGTTTATTTCTTCTCGAATTGTACCTAAAAAAAATATTTGACTAATGTTTCCTACACAGCTTTAAATATTGCAGTGTTAATAAACTCCAACGCAATGTTCAGGGTGGAAACTTGCGATGGTTGTAGTGTCTGTTTCTCGCTGTTGATTTTCATGTTGTTCTCTTCCGCCATGTTCAGGTTTTTATCAATGCGCTATTGTAACTCATATTCTGATAGAATTACAAAACTTAGATATTTAAGAGCATGCATCATTCCTATTGCAACATACGCCTGTGGGACCGGGACACTTACTAAACAAGCTGAACAGCATATTAATGCTTTTGAATATAAATGTTATGGTCGGGTTCTAAGAATATCTTGGATACGGAAAAGAACAAGTGCATCCATACGACAAAAGGTGAATATTGAAGAAGGTTGGCTACTACGGAAATACAATAAAACAATGACAATTGAAATATGTTGTACCTGAAACGTAATGAAAGTTTGGAGAGAACAATAATGGAGGGGTATATGCCCGAGAAGAGAGGAAGAGGAAGGCCAAAGAGAAGATGGGTGTAGGATGTGGCGGATGATCTTCAGATGGGTGTATCGGACGCGGGACATCTTGGTTATGATCGAGAAGTTTTCCGGAAGGTTGTTATGGGAGCGAGGTTCTGCAAAGGACATGCTACTGAATTAAAGAATGAGTGTCTGTCTTTTGTTATATAACAATTCAGGGAGGTGAACTAGCATTACAGATGGTGAATTACCTATTTGCAATTAACACCAGTTAAGAGGGTAGGACGACTGACTGACGTTGAGGGAGGTTCACAGAGACAAGTGAGATTCACAAGAGGCCATGTTTTGCACAAGGTTGGGGATTTCTGGTTTACATGCTCATTTTCATCTTCCACAAATTCATCTCCCGGGGCATGCTGCATGCGGATTTGATCATCAGATGCGTGTCTCTCACATTCTATGCCAATAAGAACTGCTGGTACAAATCACGAAATTATTATTGTTGAAAACAGCTAGCACGCAATTCTCGTTTATCAATGTTTTGTGTTGATCTTGTTTTAAGCTGTTTCCTTGGCAATGGGTTATACGGTGGTATCATTTACATCACAAATACTCCAATCCGCATACTAAACAAACCATCTTTCTAGATGGAAGCGAATACTGGATACTGAGTACTGGAACGCCGAAAACTGGCAGTGAGGAGTTGTGTTTTTGTGAGTGTTGGAAATATTGTGGATATAGAAGAAAATATCCCCACCTTTGTAAAAACTATTTTGTTACGAAACAGATACACAAGCCTTGAATTCGGACTGACTTATTTGGACAACGACCTCGGAACGTTAAAGGACTCTTGAGATTTGGAACATGGAATGTACGGACACTATATTGAGCTGGAGCGGCTGAAGAACTAACCCGAGAGCTGGTTGAATATCAAAAGGATATAACAGCAATTCTAGAAATAAGGTGGCCAGGAGATGGTACTTTAGAGCAAACTGGAATGATTGTAATATATAGAGGAAACACCCAAAATAAACATGAATTAGGAACAGGTTTTGTCATCAAAAAAGAGTTATGGGGGAAGGTTCTAAACTTTAAAGCTGTTAATGACAGAATTAGTAAATTACGAATAAAAGGTAAATGGAAAAATATAACGATGATTAATGTACATGCACCTACTGAAGAGAAAGAAGATGACGTTAAAGAAGAATGTTATAATGATTTGGAAGATGCCATAGAAGTAACCCCCAAACAGGACATCCTGATTGTGCTGGGAGACTTCAATGCAAAAATAGGTAGAGAGCACACTCATAAAACAGTGGCCGGTATGGAAAGCCTACATACAACTTCAAATGATAATGGATGGAGAGTCATCAGCCTGGTAGAAGCCAAAGGACTGCAGATTAGCAGTACCAGACTACAAAGAAACAATATACACAAACAAACTTGGAAATCATGTGACAAGAGAACCTATAATCAAATAGATCACATTTTAATTAACAACAGAAATGCATCAAACATACTACAAGTTAGAAGTTTTAGAGGAGCTGAGTGCCACAGCGACCACTTCCTCGTTGGAGCAAAATTTAAAATAAAACTTAAGGGAGCTTTCTATACTAAATTACAAAGATTACACCCAACATATAACAGAGAAAAACTAAAAGAAATTACAGTCAAAGAGAAATTTACAGATGAAGTAAAATGTAAACTTGAAACTCTGCAAAACCCGTTGGAGGAAAGCGTTGACCAAACTTGGTTGAACATCAAGAATACAGTTCAATCTCCCGCAAAAGAATGTCTCGGTGTGTTAACCATGCATAGAAAAAACAGATGGTTCAATCAAAAAATGTGAAGAAGCAGTCATTAGGAAAAAGAATGCCAGACATTTATGATTAAATGACATCAACAACATCCAAAAGGAAGAGCAATATAGAAATGAATGTAAAGAGGCTACAAAAATAGTTCGACAGCAGAAGCGAAAATATATGAGTAATATAATCAAAGATATGGAAACTAATCACCAGAAAAACGAATCCAGAAAGTTATTTTAAAGACTTGAAGTCAATGAAACGAAGGCACCAACACAACACATATGGTTTAAAAGACAAAAATGGGAATATGATAAATACCAATGAGGAAATGTGCAACACATGGAAAGAATATTTTGTTGAATTACTAATTGTGAAGCTCCAAGTAACACCTTCCCACAGGAAGAGGTTCTAACGTGTGAACCACAAATTGAAGAACCTACATTTGAAGAAATCTTATATGTAATCACACGACTTAAAAACAATAAGGCAACTGGGGCTGATGGAATTGCTGCTGAATTTATAAAGGCAGGTGGCCATGCATTACATCTAAAGCTGTACGAACTAATAATAAAAATCTGGAGGACAGAAGAATTACTCCATGACTGGAAAGAGTCATTATTGATACCTATCTTTAAGAAAGGAGACAAGTTCCAATGTGAAAATTATAGAGGAATATCACTACTGTCCACAAGCTATAAGATACTATCCGCAGTATTACTAAATAGACTAAAACCATATTCAGAAGACATATTAAGTGACTATCAGGCTGGTTTTAGACAAAACAGATCAACAATAGATCAGATATTTATCTTACGACAAATAGCCGAGAATAATTGGGAATATAAAAGAGATCTCCATAACATTTTTGTGGATTTTAAAAAGGCTTATGATAGTGTCCATAGGAATAGTCTATGGAATGCTATGCAGGAATTTGGAATACCAAGGAAGTTAATCAACATGACCAGACTATGCGTGGAAGATACTTATAATATAGTAACATATAAAGGCAGGAAATCAGACCCTTTCCAAATAACATCTTGCTTGAAACAGGGTGATGCACTATCGCCGCTACTCTTCAATCTCTGGCTCTCGAGAAAGTTGTAAGGAAGGTAAAGGAAGAATGTGATATTGGAGGAACATCCAATCTGCTTGGTTATGCAGATGATATAGATATTATAGGGGAAAATGAACAAAAGACATTGGAAATATTGACTCACTTAAAGGAAAAAGCCCAACAGATGGGGCTGGTTATCAACCAAGATAAGACAGAATATATGGTAATTTCAAGAGACGCAATGGCTAAAACCTCTGGCCACATACAAATAGATAATATGACCATTAAAAGAACGGAAACATACACATACCTGGGTATAATCTTCAACTGCTCCAACATCATAAGGGAAGAAATACAAACTAGAATCAACTCTGGAAATAAGATATACTATGCACTACAACATCTACTAACATCAAATGCGCTATCTCGTAACACCAAAATCACAATATACAAAACACTGATCAGACCAATTGTGCTGTATGGCTCTGAAACCTGGAGTACAACGAAAGGAGACGAAGCCTTGTTACAAACCTTTGAGAACAAAGGTTTAAGACGCATCTTTGGACCCATTAGGGAAAAGGAGAAGTAACAAAGACATTTATGATCTGTTTCCCCGCTAATCACTGGTATCGTGAAGGCTAATAGACTACAATGGCTGGGGCATATATAAATAATGGAAGATAATAGGGAAACAAAACTCGCTCGCTTACACTCAGGAAATAAATGACCGTAGACCCCGAGGTAGACCAAGAAGACGGTGGAAAGATAATGTATATACAGACCTACAAGCACTTGGAATCAGCGACAGGCAAGAGAAGGTCAACCAGAGAGACGAATGGAGACGGCTTGTATCTGCAGCAAAGAATCTCAATGGCTCGGAACGCTGAAGAAGAAGAAGTAGAAAACAAATATCAAGCTATTGAGAACTGCGTGTGCTACAAAATCACTCTTGAAAACGAAAATGATAGAATCAAATATATGTGTGGTATATCAAAAGAAGAGGAAAAGGAATTGGGAAATTTGTATTATATGGGAAAATAGACGCAGAGGAAGACAGACAAAGGTGTATATGAAAATCTTAAACACCTGGGTAATAATCATTATATTAACACTAATTTTATCGAAACATCATAAGGATTGATGAGTCGTGGTCGCCACTTTCTGGTCCAGTCCAGGCATCTGAAGAAGAAGAGGAGAAGGATGGGTAAGAGGAAGAAGAAGAGTAGAAAGAAGAAATGGAGGATGACGAAGAGGATGAGGAAGGAAAAGTTAGTTAGTTAGTTAGTTAGTTAGTTAAAAGTTAGTTAGTTAGTTAAAAGTTAGTTAGTTAGTTGAGGTCCCAACTTCACGGCAACGGGTCGTCCCCATTATGCTCCGTTCATGTGCCAGTGAATATCACACAAAATGCTCCCCGCTGTCCAATGTGAAAAGTGGAATATGCAGGAGTTTCGGCAATCCAACAGCCCGCACAGGCACACTGTGCATAATACCTCTGTCAGAATGCCAACACAAAATTAATCCACGAAAACCACAGTTCATCGTCGATGGACTCGGCAGTCACCAGAAAGACCTCATTGACCCAGGTTTTCTCACATGGCTCGGTCTTTTACCGCAGGGCGACCCGCCGAAAGTGTCGCATAAAGCACGAACTCCGCAACTTCAGCGCCGACTCCCGGGAGTCTCCTGAACAATGCACTCGTGAATCGAAAAGGCAACTCAGTCTATTCAGCAACAGCCCGTATCCATTGTTTCCGAACATGCAGGTCACTGTACAGGAGAGATGTAAAAGCATTCTCCGCGAATTTCACAGCTCACAGTGTCGCCCACGCACTCACTCAGTAGCACGGCGACGGAACCATGTACTACCAGTCCAACATGAGGAAAATGCGATTGCAAACCGTAGCTGCAAGCACAAACACGCCAGAGGCCTTAACGGTTCAACGCCTAACCGCCATGTTAGCGATCGGAAGGAAAAGTGGAGGAAGAAGAACAGGAGGAGGAAGAGGTTCATTTGTTTCGGCGAGAAAGATTAAGGTCGGATACATTTTGAACAGATCTCGTATATGTCTTGTCCTTATGAACGATCTTGTAATACTGCAGCAGTCTGTGTGTGTATTCTGATCAACCCCCGATATTATCAATAATTTTCTCAAAATCCACATCGGCAGTGCGTCAAATTTCTTCACCATGTCATTAGCCGTTGTCCAACATTCACACCATCTAGAGGTGAGCTATGACCACTGAAACAACAACCTTGTGATCCTGTAGGTGTGAAGACAATTAGTTGTGTAAATCATCTTTACATTTCTTCTGTCTCAAGCTGCTGTAGGAGATTCACACTTGAAGCCAAAATCGTCCTCAGTATGAACTCATTGACCATATTAATACTGTTGAACCATGGTGTCCAGCCTGGTTTACTTGTATCCCTATGCGACTAAATATGTGCCATATATGTTATCTTTGTTAAAACATGATGGCTTCAGTTAGACATGTCGTCATCATCATCATCATCATTATCATCGTCATCACCATCCACTTTTGCCGTCATGTTCGTGTGAAGGAAAAGTTGACCTTCCAGCGCCGGGTGGGCGGCACTGGATAGTGTCCTTGAGTGTGATCCTTCAACTGCCCCACATTTCTTGAGATAGTACTTGAACACATACATTCCGTACCGGTTTGCTGTCGTAGGTTCTTCCTTGTTTGAACAATTAGACATAGTTTCTTCCTAAATACGTTCTGTTCCATTGGTTATGGTTGTTGAGTGATGAATTTCATTTGTAATTATGGTTTTGATGTGTGATTTATTAACGCTTGCAGGTATTAATACTTCAGTATTCATTTTTTTCTTTCTAAACGTGTATTCACACAAACCTTCTCAGAATTCACATTTGAACTACCTCCAATGTCCCAATTATTTCGTTGCCCACTGTCCAGCATTCGATGTATAGAGAAACATGAGCAGCGGAAACCTTTCCTAAGATTCGATTGTTGTGCTGATCATATTTCTATTTTCACACGATGTTACTCACTCTAGCAGAGGAATCTTTAATGGGCCGCTCCTTTTCGTCATCGTTATGTCATATATCCCATCGAATGTCACTGCGTAGCCTAGATACTTTATAAACTATACATAGAACCAGTGGCGGACTGGCCAGGGTGTAGGCTCGCCCGACGGCAAGTGGGCCCAGTGGGACGCTGTTGAAGTGGTCCCCCTTAAACATTGAACAATATATTTAAAATTTTCCAGTAGTTTTAGCTCCGATCCATCACTGCATAGAACATGTTGGAATGTTCTGAACATTCAGTTTTGGTAACTAATTGATAATCAGTCCTTCTCGCTCTCCCTATCACCTTGACTAGAATGGTCTAGAATGGTTACTTTCAGACTCGGGTATTAAACCTATGCTATCTACTATATATAACCCAGAATATGTGTTTCTTGTCCGCCTGATTTAACAGCCTGCTACTTTCTTTCTTACAGGTTCGAACCAAAGTCATGCTGTGTCCGTGGCGAGTGTTCGAGGTTGGAATCCACCACATCAGTAAACAGAACCGAGAAGAATGGCGCTCCTGGGGCATGGAGCCAACTGTAGCGTATCTCCACCACTACAGGAAATGCGTGGCCAACTTCGGCATGCGATGTAGCTTGTGGGAGAAAGACTTAATCATAGCGGATCGCTATCTCAAGAACCTGACAATCAATTACCAGACAGTTATAGATCATTTGTTGTACCCAGACCAGAGAGCCACGAACATGACAACTCGTCCCAAGTTTAAATTCAATGGTGAACATTAATAACTTGACTGGAGATTAATATTTAACTGTTTCTGTCCCATGTTTAAATACCACGGCCAACACTAATAACATGATTGCTGACTGGTGTTTCACTGTTTCTGTACTCAGTGTAAATCTTATTGTGAAAAGTAATAACATGACTGAAAACTGATGTGTAATTCTTTCTCTCGGTTCCAATATTAAATCCTGTGTCTTCTCCTTTTGTCCAATTGCTCTTGCTATATTTCGCATGTCTTGTTGCGTGTTCCAAAGTCATACTTTATTTATTTCTTCAATATTTCTTTTACGCCATCTAGCCAACTCTTCCTGGGTCGTCCTCTCACCTTGTATCCCGATGTTCTCATATAGAACTCTCTAGCCGCTGTTTGATCTTGTTATATTTTAACGGAACCAAATTAATTCTTTCGTGTTCTAGATAGTCAGTCATACGTGATATCTCTACACTTGTTCTTAGTTTATTATTTGTCTTTCTTCCCTTCTTGTTAGTCCTATTGCGTTTCTTATGCATCGCATCTGACATGATGTGATTGTACGCTTGTGTGTTTCTAGGACAGTCCATGCCAGGCTTTAGTAACACAGCGTTGAGACCAACAAAGCATCCATCAGTTCCGTAGTGAGCACTAATAACATTACTGCAAGGTGATATTTAACTCTGTATGTAAACGTTAGGGCAGTAATGGAACCATCTAATACGCCTTAAGGGGCATCAGGAATATGGGTCTAGGCCAATTATTTTATAGAGTCACCACACGATGGGTGATATGGTTAGTACCATGCCGGCCGCCTTTACGTTCCAAGACATTTCTTGGTACCAATTTTTAGACTGGGTCGATACCCACCGGACCTCTGGACCCGAATTTACACAGATGGGTCAGCACAAAATGCTGTCAGAAATGGAGGAGCGGGAGTGTACATCAAATATCCAAATAATACTGGGAACACTGACAACACACCAACAGGAAAGTACTGCCATAACTATGATGCAGAAATTCAGGCAATCAAGATAGCAACAGAGAAATTACTAAATACCAGACATGGTACACAACCTGTGGTGCTATTGACAGATGCAAAATCAGTACTCGAGGCGCTCCTGTCTGGGAAATGGCCAGTACTAAGGACATTACTTTCTGAACTTTGCAACCAGCGTGAGGTGACTATACATTGGATACCATCTCACTGTGGAGTACCCGGAAACGAAAGCGCTGATCGATTAGCTAAGGAAGGAGGATTATAAGAAAAACCTGATGTACCAGTAACAGAAAAGAATTATCAAATCAGTTAGAAAGCACCAAAACCTGCTCAAGACGTCTACCACCATATGAAAAGACGAGAACAAATCATTATTCTGCTCCGTAGAACAGTACAATAGATTACGCAACCAGATACTTTTTTTTTTTTTTTTTTTTTTTTTTAGCATATCCTTTACAGGACTTAGCTGTCATCACCGGCATCTTTCAGCTGTATGTTGATATCTTGGCAAGATTACGCTCAGTAGTTTGCCATTGCTTTCTGAGCGGCCGGCTCACATACCCCGTAAGTTACCAGATACTTACAAAATCCAAATCTGACGAATCAGCCATGTGCACGTGTGGACTGGCGCAAGACTGCCCAAAATACAACATATCTAGGCAAACCTTCTGGCCTAGAGAAACAACAGTGGAAGTTAAACTCTATGGATCAATGAGTGAACTAAAACAAGACAGTTAAATTCCAGAGACAACAATTAAGTTATAGACCAGTGGTTCTTAACCTTTTTTGGCCCATGCCTCCCTTCACTATATGTTCAGAATGTCATCCCCCCTTCCGTATTTCCTCCTTATAAATTCTTCCCCCCCCCCCCTTTTTTTGTGTGTCCACCCCTACACAGTATGTGTAAAATTGTAAGTTAAATTTAATAACACATACTAGAACAAGTCTAGGCGTCTACATAAAACGTGATTTGCGGGTCTTCTTACGTTATAAAACTAATTTCAGAAGGGCGAGAAGTACAGAACTATAAAGTATGAAGGAAAAAACAATATAAAGTAATCGGTTCTTGTATTAACGTAATTTTGAAATAATCATAATTCCTCCCATGGAAACCCTTGAAATCCTCCCCACCGGTTGAGAACCACTGTTATAGACAAATTTCAAAACACGAAAGAAGAAGACTGGATTGTTCTCGAAGCCCTGGTTAATGTTAAAAATCCGCCCGGATATGGATTCGAACCCATTACCACAGAGACGACCGCTACAAACATAGCTGTAAACAGATGTTTATCTCTTTCTGTGTCAAGTATAAATCATATAATGACCGCTACAAACATAACTGTAGACATATGTTTATTTTTTTCTCTTTCTGTCCCAAGTGTAACGTGATCGTCGTGGTTTCCCAGCCACGTATCACTGTTACTGTGTATACTGACCCCTGGGACTAGACAGGTAGATACACTTTACCCTCCCACCTGCACTGACCACCTCACAAGTAAGCTAAGTAGTTTCAGCCTAGAAGACCCCCACTAGATTCGGGACTCCCGATATCCTATCCCCACTACCTAGGGACCTTGAACCCTAGGAGCTCATCCAAGACATCACACATAGAATTTAGTAAAGACATGTTATCCAAACATGAAGTTTATTGTACACTAATGTCGAAGCAGGAGGTTGAAGAACCTGATAGGGAGGATATCTATTTACATATTAGATGATAGAGTATAATAGAGTAAGAGACAATCCCATGATCATCATGGGGCACTGGAAGATCTGCTGTGTGTATCCGTCTAGTCGGTCTCTGAGACTCACCGGGCTCTCTCCAAGCAATGATGTCTGGACACTTGTGGACTCTCTCGGGCGCAAACAAGTACCCGGTGATATGAAATGGGATTAGCCATTTGGACTCTTTGACTTGACCGGACTACCACCACAGATAGCTGTATGAATGTCACTTACTGGTGGAGTCACTATGACATCTATTCACAAGCAGCCTAGTTGGTCGACCCACTGGCCTGAGGTGTCCCCTGTTGACCATCACTAAGTGTTGCATCCATATTGGAACTTAATAGGTTACTATCATTTCAAATGTCAGTGTAACCCTGGCTGGATTGGAGAACTTCATATAGACACTCATAGTTTCTAGCAAATAAATGTCAGAGTACCCCTTGGCTGGGTTACCGAAGTTCACACAAATCATAATTGATGGTATCAAATAACTGTCAGAATACCATTGACTGGACTACAAAAGGTTCATTAGTCACCCTTGAATGTAGCTGGAAAAGTGTAAGAATACCATTGACTGGACTGCAAAACGTTCACCAGTCATCGTTGTAAGTAGCAGGGAAAATGTCAGAATACCTGTGACTGGACTATATAAGTTTCACCAGCCATCTTCGACTGAAGTCATGGTCGACTGTAGCAGATTCATCACAGTCGGTTGGTGAGCATTATGACTGGTCTGACTCTACCTGAGTCTGGTCGCATAGAATGTTCTTCATGGTGTTGAGACAGCTCTTTATAAGCTAGTTAGCCTCGTTAGACGATTTACCTGTTCGATCAAGTCGTGATTTAGTAGAATCATAATCGTCGGACTTCACCACAACAGTTCTCATATGTACTACCTGTATGGTATAGGGTATGGTTAACTTCGACGAAGTCGATGGTGTTGACTTGCTCCCAGTAACTTGACTTCACCCAATGCTGGGCAGTGTCACTGGAACGAGCATGTAGTCAAATCGCTCCATCTACATGTCAACTTCGTTGGTAATACTTTGAAGATAAACCCTGCAAGGAGAGTGGTAGGTGAGAGTATTCGGCACCAACACTGACTTACATACACAACATAAACTTGCTATGCCCTCAGTAAATAAATAACCAAGCTAAAAATTGTTACGGGATCTTCTCCATCAAGAAAGATGAGCAGGAAAGTCTGTGAATCCGCTGTCAGAGGTCGCTGTGAATTGCCCGTCTTGAGAGGCGCGATGCCAAGACGTACTGGTCTGGTCGTGTAGCACTTCCGCCCCTCATCCTGGTACCTATATCTCTATTTCTCCTAGTGTTTCCCTAAGTACATTTTCTAAATATGCTAGTCAATATGTACAAGCAGAACATCTGTCTCCGGTAGGGAGGTCTGCCGGGACAACTCCCCATCATTTTCAACATAAATATCTTCAGTAACTAATTAATTAAGCAATTAAGTAAGAGGAGTAGAAAATAGAGGTCAGAAATGTAGCAAGTGGGAGGAATAGCATTTTAACAACGAACTGAGACATGAAGATGATAACTATATCTGAATTAGTTAATATAACAATTGACGGTGCCATAAAAGAGTCTGAATTAGTGACTAAGAATGGACTGATACAAAAAGAGTTGAGGTGATAACTATATCTGAAATAGTTATTGCAACAATTGACTGTGGCAGAAAAGAATTGAGGTGATAACGTTATCTGAATTAGTTATTGCAACAATGAACTGTGGCAGAAAGAGTTAAGATGATAACTATATCTGAATTAGTTACTATAAAAATGTATTGAGGTGATAGGAGTTAAAGACCGTGTAAAGAGAAGTAAATACAATGTATAGGAAAGTACACAATATCCAACTTACAAACTGACCCGGCTAGTCAACAAAGACAAACATGGAACTTTGTATCGAGTTTAAAGGTTCAACAAAGAACAAACACGGAACTTAGTATCGGTTTTGAAGGTTCCCATTTCCTTCCTCCTCAGATGGTGTAATGTTGCTTCTGGTCAAATATTATTGCAGATATTAGTTACATATTAACGCCACATTAAAAGACACGACACTCACAACTGATTCAGTGCCAACAAAGTAGCTTGGACCAAACACGGTACACAATCAAATGAACACATATCATATTGTAAATTTCCATTCACTGAGCATTGAAATTGTGGAAGATACCCCGAAACAAAACAAATAACATGATGACCCTAGTATGGCGATATATCATCCTTCTGTCCAAATGGGAGGTCATATTTAGCTATATGTTATCCTGCTGGAGAGGAAGGGGATGGAGAAACAGAGGACAGAAACAAGTGGGAGACATAACATCAAGAGATGCACCAACAGTAGTATGTTAGAGTGTATAACCTGAGTACAGATATCAGATGGTGGATGCCTACTGCTGTCAACTTTTGTGTACAGGACTGCACGTTATTGATTAATTGATTTTCTTTTGCTGGTAAGTTTGTGCGTGTGCGCGCACGCATGCGCGAGCTCATAAGTAAAGACCGGTATGATTGGAATTGTTCATTTAGCTACTTGATTTCTTACACCATTTACTTAATGTTATTGTGTTCCATCCCCTCCGCCTTAGTGAACAGCGACAGTGTCCGCTTTCGGTGTACTTTGTGTTATTGCTTTATTATCGTCACCGCCGGGAAATAGTGCTAGTGATGAATATGAACGTTTGCGGGTCACGTGCAATTCATTATCATTTACCACAGTGCAGTAAGACATGGAGTGAGTCGGTGCAGTGAACTCAGTCTAATCGGATCAAGTTACCAGACTGTACATTAATATTGTGAACATTGCATAAATTGTTTCAAGCACTAGCTGCCATTAGAGTACATGTATTCCACTTCGTAGATGTTTTATGGGCATTGTTGGGGGGGGGGGGGGGGGTTGTCATTGTCGTAAAAACCCCGTTGATTTGAATTATTGACTTTTGTACGATTGTGAAAACTTGTTGACTGATCATGACTTGGTTCCAGTAGGCCAGTAACGTACTCATTCTGATTCTCATCCTTAACTCTCCGATCCGTTAGTGCACTATTTGGATGCTGATTGTTTATCTTCATCAAGGGCAATTTGCTGTAAATGTTTTGTAGTCTCCTAGAGTGTGAGACGTTCGTATATATCGGCAGGTTTCTTCAACTCGGAGACCATGATGTCTTCCTTCGTTAGCTAGACTAGCGTCTGTCCAGGTTTTGTCACATCGGAGAACATGAGGATTCCCCTTCATTAGCTAGACTACTGACTGTCCTGACAGTACATCGGAGACAATGACGATCTGCGTTCGTTAGCTAGACTAGTGACTGCTCAGACAGTACATCTGAGACCATGACGATCTCCATTCGTTAGCTAGATTAGTAAATGCTTAGACAGTATATCGGAGATCGTGACGATCTTCCATCATTAGCTAGACTGGTGACTGCCCAGGCTTTATCACATCGGAGACCTTGACTATCTCCCCTCTTCAGCCACACTATTGACTGCCCAGACTTTATCACATCGGATACCTTGACTATCTCCCCTCTTCAGCCACACTATTGACTGCCCAGGCTTTATCACATCGGAGACCTTGACTATCTCCCCTCGTCAGCCACACTATTGACTGCCCAGGCTTTATCACATCGGAGACCTTGACTATCTCCCCTCTTCAGCCACACTATTGACTGCCCAGGCTTTATCACATCGGAGACCTTGACTATCTCCCCTCTTCAGCCACACTATTGACAGCCCAGGCTTTATCACATCGGAGACCTTGACTATCTCCCCTCTTCAACCACACGATTGACTGCCCAGGTTTTATCACATCGGAGACCTTTACTATCTCCCTTCTTTAGACACACTATTGACTGCCCATAGTTCTTCACATCGGAGACCTTGACAATCTCCCTTCTTCAGTCACACTAGTGACTGTCAAAAATGCATCACATCTAAGATCTTGACTATCTCCCTTCCTTAGCCACACTATTGACTGTACAAACTTCATCACATCTAAGATCTTGACAATCTCCCTTCTTCAGCCACACTAGTGACTGTCCAAAATGCATCACATCTAAGATCTTGACTATCTCCCTTCTTCAGCCACACTAGTGACTGTCCAAAATGCATCACATCTAAGATCTTGACTATCTCCCTTCCTTAGCCACACTAGTGACTGTCCAAACTTCATCACATCTAAGATCTTGACTATCTCCCTTCCTTAGCCACGCTAGTGACTGCCTAGGCTTCATCACATCGCTTGGAGGCAGTGAAGATATGGTTTCTGAGACTAATACTGAGAATACCTTTGATGGCCAGGTTAGCTAAATACCATTGCTTGGAAGAGGCTAAGGAAGATATAACATATGCACAGCTATAAGAAAGAGACGGTTTTTTTTTGTTTTTTTTTTTTTGTCCTAAAATAAGAAGAGGGGCATTAGATCAACGGCAGAAGAGCAGAGGCAAACCGAGGAAACTAATATCTGAATGTCTAAAATGGTGACTTCCCGGAATACCATTAGTAGAATCGATCCAGAACACCAAGGAGCATGATCTGTGGACAGACAAGAGCACACACTCCACTTTGCAATGAAATTGATCAGTTTAATGTATCGTGTGTTTTTAAACATTATATTGTGTGCTTTATATATGACGAGTTGAACAGATCCATTGATGCAGAAATTGGTTAATTTGGTGGACTTAACGGTAAATGTCAATAAAACAATCACACACTCGAACTCGCGCACGCACCTACGCACATAATTAATCACATACTCTCAGTTCTGATAAGATTAATAACGTTTTAGACGTTGACAATTGAATATAGATGATATATGCATACAGGAGAAACATGATGAAGTCATAATACTGTACAAGCACCCGAAAGCAGACGTATATGCGCGCACGCGCACACACTCAGGAAGACCTGTTTTACGACATTAGCGACGTTGGTGAAAATAGGTTGACGAATAAGCCTGACTAACGAACCGTTGGAGCATGCACCACGGGGAATTCTGAGCACTGGGCAAATACAGCGGGGTTGAGACACAGCGGGCTTGGGAGAAATTTATCATGACAGACTTAAAATGGTTTGGACTTCTCTGTGGCAACAGAATATCTCGGACTGCATGAGAGAGGGGTGGAAGTGAAGGAAAGAACGTGGTTGGGACGTTTATGTGGCAACAGAATATATAGGGCTGGATGATGGGGGAGGGGGGAGGGAGATATAACATGGTTAGGACGTCTAAATGACAAATTAAAACATCGAGCTGGATGAGAGGAAGAGAGAGGGAGTGGGTGAATTCAAGTATAATATATGGTGAAGGAGTTTATATGACAACTGAAAATATCAGAGTGAATGAGAGAGTCAAAGAGAAAGAGAGAGAAAGGAGTGGGGGGGGGGGGGGTGTGAGAAATCAAGGTTAAGATAGAATAAGGACTCTAAAGTGATTTAGAAATAAATCGAAATAGATAACAGAGGCTGACTGAGACATAAGTAAGTGACGAATACAAAAGAGAGAGAGAGAAAGGGGGGGGGGGGGTGAGAAATCAAGGTTAAGATAGGATTAGGACTCTCCAGTGATTTAGAAATACATCGAAATAGATAACAGAGGCTGACTGAGACATAAGTAAGTGACGAATACAAAACAATTGTTGACAACACATAGTTAAGGAATGCATTGAATTGTATCTGGGAAGTAGATTGAGACAGACAGACAGACAAGAGTCCCGGATACCAAACTGTTGTTGGTGTCGGGTTGTTAACTATTGTTATACAGAACACTATGTATTTGTTATTTACACTACCAGTTTTTGTTAACGTTTATTGTTATCATTTATTGTAAAATGCTAATTTTAAATAATTCAAATCCGCAATGGAGAATCTGGTGAGGTGTATTGTGTTCTTTTTTTTCATATCCTTTACAGGACATCGCTGTCAACACAAACATTTTACCGCTGTTGTTGATTTCTTGGCAAGATTATGCTCAGTAGTTTCCCATTGCTTTCTGAGCAGCCGGCTGACTTATCCAGTAAGTAACCAACCCGGCGAGAACCGCTACCAATTCTCGGGCTCTGCGTTACCCCAGGTGGATAAACGGGATTACGGAGAAAGTCGTTAACACCTAGGGCCAGGGAGCCCGGCATTGTGTTCTTACTTTACTGATGTTTTCTTATATGTTCTACGCTAATTTCCGTGTCTGGATGGTAGAGTCGGATATACTTTACACTACATGTCCGTGACAGGATGGTAGAGTCGGATATGCTTTACACTACATGTCCGTGACAGGATGGTAGAGTCGGACATACTTTACACTACATGTCCGTGACAGGATGGTAGAGTCGGATATGCTTTACACTACATGTCTGTGTCTGGATGGTAGAGTCGGATATGCTTTACACTACATGTCCGTGACTGGATGGTAGAGTCGGACATACTTTGCACTACATGTCCGTGACTGGATGGTAGAGTCGGATATGCTTTACACTACATGCCCGTGACTGCATGGTAGAGTCGGATATGCTTTACACTACATGTCTGTGTCTGGATGGTAGAGTCAGATATGTTTTACACTACATGTCTGTGTCTGGATGGTAGAGTCGGACATACTTTACACTACATGTCTGTGTCTGGTTGGTAGAGTCGGATATGCTTTACGCTACATGTCCGTGTCTGGGTGGTAGAATCAGATATGCTTTACGCCCATGTCCGTGTCTGAGTGGTAGAATCAGATATGCTTTACACTACATGTAAGTGTCTGAGTGGTAGAATCAGATATGCTTTACGCCCATGTCCGTGTCTGAGTGGTAGTCAGATATGCTTTACACTGCATGTCCGAGTCTGAGTGGTAGAATCAGATATGCTTTACACTGCATGTCCGTGTCTGAGTGGTAGAATCAGATATGCTTTACACTACGTGTCTGGGTGGTAGAGTCGGATATGCTTTACACTACATGTTCCTATCCGTGTGGTAGAGTCAGATATGCTTTACACTACATGTCCGTGTCTGAGTGGTAGAATCAGATATGCTTTACGCTACATGTCCGTGTCTGGGTGGTAGAGTCGGATATGCTTTACACTACATGTCCGTGTCTGAGTGGTAGAATCAGATATGCTTTACACTACATGTCCGTGTCTGGATGGTAGAGTCGGATATGCTTTACACTACATGTCCGTGTCTGAGTGGTAGAATCAGATATGCTTTACACTACATGTCCGTGTCTGGATGGTAGAATCAGATATGCTTTACACTACATGTCCGTGTCTGAGTGGTAGAATCAGATATGCTTTACACTACATGTCCGTGTCTGGATGGTAGAGTCGGATATGCTTTACGCCCATGTCCGTGTCTGAGTGGTAGAATCAGATATGCTTTACACTACATGTCGGTGTCTGGGTGGTAGAGTCGGATATGCTTTACACTACATGTCCGTGTCTGAGTGGTAGAATCAGATATGCTTTACACTACATGTTCCTATCTGGGTGGTAGAGTCAGATATGCTTTACACTACATGTCCGTGCCTGGGTGGTAGGGTCTGATATAAAGTCGCTTTAAAAAAAAAAACACGACTGCTTGATTGGTTGTTTGGCTGATTATTTGGTTGCTTAGTTTATTTGTTGGTTGTATGATTGACCGATTTCTTGGCCTGTTGGTTGATTGCTTGGTTGTTTGGTTGCTTGGCTGGATGATTGCTTGTGTGCTTGGCTGAACGGTTGCTTGGTTAATTTCTTTGTTGGTTGATTGGTTGCTTAATTACTTGTTTGGTTGCTTGATTGTTTGGTTGGTTGGTTGGTTTTTTGGCTTGTTGGTCGCTTGACCGATTAGCTGGTTGATTGCTTCCTTAGCTGGTTAGTTGGTTTAGTGAATGCTCCGGAAGACAGAGTTTAAAATCTTAAGTCCAAGTCATTCGTATTCAGACCGTTTTAGCTCTGAAAAAAAAGAGGGTAGCGACTTTCTACCCTATTTGGTACCGATGACGAGCACTCGTTCACCTCTCCAAGCTCGGGAACCAGAGAGGTGCACTGGTGCATCTACTGAGTGGCTTCTTGGGATGCAGCCATGTTATCATTCAGCAAAGCACATGCCGACTGGCCAGAATTAGGCCTAATTAGGTCATGTTTACTTCACGGATTTCGGGTATTTCATTGTCGACAGAGTCCATCCCACTGCCCAGAGAGAAAACGTTGCTGTGTTTACTTTTTTCCGTGCAGCTGTATACGCCACCATCGCTTCTACAGATCAAATGAAACAATTACAGACTGTTGGTAAACAAAGACCTTTCTTACTTGGCATGTCATTTTGCTGAGACCTGAGATCATCAGGTTTGCCTTATGATGGCCGCATAAAATTCATTAAGACTACATTTGGAAGGTTTCCGCGGGGTGTAACTAACAGGCCATATTTCCTAGTCAATAGGTTTCCGCGGGGTGTAACTAACAGGCCATATTTCCTAGTCAATAGGTTTCCGCGGGGTGTAACTAACAGGCCATATTTCCTAGTCAATAGTATGCCATGTAGGGAGCTATAGTGGCTAGATGCACGCCTGTCAGCCTGTTGGTCACGAGTTCGATCCGGAACGGGGCGGATTCAAATTTATTTTAAAAACTGACCTAGGCTCCCATGTCGACCCAGTCTAAACTGGTACCAGGAAAAGCCTTAAGAGGTAAACGCGGCCTCAGTGTAGCTGACTATATCACCAAAAGAGTGGCTGACTGGGCTACCAAAATTTGGTGCTGGTGTCCAGTGCGCAAAGGAAATAGAAAAAGTCCTAAATTAAACGGAGAAGATAGTAACAGAAAATGAATAATATGGGGAGGACATGGACACAGCTGCATGGAATAGCTCAAGAAGGAGAGCTTGGAATGAGTTGGTTGATGCTCTATGCCTCAACGGAGGATAAAGAATAACAGAAGAAGTATCATATGCCCAATGTCAGAGGATCAACGATAAAAAGAAGTATCATATACCCAATGTCAGAGGATCAACGATAAAAGGAGGAGTATCATATGCGCAATGTGCCTTTTGACGTCATAAACGATTTTTTTTTTTTTTTACATTTTAACATGCGATGAGAGCAGTCGCAATTTCAAATGTCAGCTTTGATAATTCCATAACAGCTAAACTAACAGCATGAAAAACAAATGTAGAAGTTACTAATATACAATCACTATCAAAATCTATGTACCATTTCTATTATATAAATTTATCTTTCTTATCTTATGTTTGCTAAACACAACACAGGTGGGTTGTTTTTTTCCTTCACAATTTCATTAAAAAAACCACATTTTCTCTCCAACGTCTTGAAATCTTTCAAACTTTTAATTTTGGCTCACATCATCCACAAATTTGCCTGTTTCCAGTGTTTTCTAAATGACACTCACTCACCCCCCCCCCCCCCCCCCCCCCGCTCATATATGTCTTCCCGTTGAGTTTATACCTAAGAATTTAAAACCATCACTATAACATTGTCACCCAGTTGACAGACGCAGATAGTCTTTCCATCGGATGAAGGCCCCAGTCTTAGTTCACAAAGGATATATTACGTGCTACTAAAGAAATGTATGTATAATACCAAAACAGGGCGACATGGAAGTATGTCTTCTTCTTTTTCTCTTCCCCCATTTACCTTAGTGAAGTGTTGGAAGGTGATTTAAAATTCTTTAATACGCTCTTTCTAATGCTCGTTATAAGTTATATTTTTATAAGGGGGGCTGCGTGGTCTCAAGGTATGGTGTTCGCCTCGAGTGCTGGAGGTCCCGGTGGTTCTCGTGGACTTCTAATAAAATTTCCCCTGGTCTCTGGGTAGTGAGATCGGACGCCCGTGTGTATTGTTGCGTACGTAAAAAATCCCTTGGCAGTTGGAAATCGAAAAAGAGTAGCCTAACTGCGCTGCCCGGGCAAAATTTCGAGTTAAAAATCTACCCAAAGTATTTCAGGATCCTCGCCGGTGCTACAGAGTTCGTGCACTGGGCTGAGTTTCTCCAGACTCAGGTTTGAGTTAGGAGGAGAACGGAGCACTTATGGGTTGCACCCGTGTGCCGTGATGTTGATCCATCGACTAAACTAAACTAAACTAACCTAACTAACTAAACTAACTTTATAAGTATCTAAGTTTATAAGTTGGTATTCGTTTCTCTAAGATTGTTCTTGATACTATCACTCCATCTTGCACCATAACTTCCCCTTGTTGTGTATCCATTTTATTTCTTCAGTGTAGCTCTTTGTTGCAGATGGTACTAGGGCATTCTTGTAAGGTGGCCAAACCATTTAATGATGTGTTACTTAGTTTAGTTTAGTCGACGGATCAACATCACGGCACATGGGTGTACCCCATAAGTGCTCCGTTCTACTCCTAACTCAAGCTAAGTAGGGAGAATCTCAGCTCAGTGCACGAACTCCGTAGCACCGGCAAGGATCCTGAAATACTTTGGGTCGATTTTTACTCGAAATTTTGCCCGGGCAGCGCCGTTAGGCTACTCTTTTTCGATTTCCACTGCCAAGGGATTTTATACGTGAGTAACAATACACACGGGCGTCCGATCTCACCACCTAGAGACCAGGGGAAATTTTGTTACTAGAAGTCCATGTGATAAAATCCCTGCCCTCGCTGAGGCTTGAACCTGGGACCTCCAGCACTCGAGGCGGACACCATACCCCGAGACCACTCAAACCCCCTGACGTGTTACTTACTGAAGTGCATGCCTGGTTTCAAACCTAGTCGTCTTCTAATTCCTAATTCTATCTCTCACAGTTATTCCCGCAGTTCTTCTAAGTCATCTAAACTCATTAGTTGCAGTAAGAGTCCACGTTTGATCTTGGCATGAAATTATGTAACAAATACAAAACAGTTGCCTTGATAAGCCACGTAGGCAAATTCTATTAAAATAATAATGAAAATAGAAGAAAACATGACTTTAAACAAAATAGAAGTAAACGTCTCAATATATTTAACATTACGGAAATTAGAGAAGAATAAACAGAGCGTACAATGTAGATGTGTACTCTATTAGCTTTATATACCATCCAAAGGCATTTGACTGCGTTGATTATAAAACTTTATAGATCATAATTAAAAAATAGACTTCCCATTACACTTAATATAGATCATAAATACTCTACGGTTAACAAGTGGCAGCCGTGAGAACATGTGATGATACAACATACTGGTTTTATAGAGACCAGGACGTCAGACTCAGTTGCCTTGTGACCCTTACATGTCGGCTTAGTAGCCATTAGTTCGCATCCTCATTGGGTGTGAGTTTACAAATTGACTTGGGCTCCCAGAGTGACCCACCCTAGAATGGCTACCAGGGAAGTAAAGGTGACAGGTCTGATACTGACCACATCACATGACCCACCGAGTGTCAGTTGGTCTGTAAAAATGTGGGTCTAGCATCGCGTACCCAATGCGCCCTAAAGCGCTTCAAGGTCCTTTACTCTTTGACTTATTTGATTAACTTCCATGCGCAACACATCATATGGAATGAAAGAGAACATACTGACAGGGAACAGCATCATCCTTTTGTAATCACAGGAATAGACATATCTGAACTTCGATATGCTGACGACACAGTCAACAACGAACATGGAATAGATAAGCTAACAAAGACAGTGCAATCACAAGGTGAGAAACAACAATGCCAGACAAACAAAGACAGAGACTCTCGACACAATAAAATGGTCAACATATATCAATGACACGCTTTCCGGCATGGCACATGATTGATTGATTGATTGATATCAATGAAGAGAAATGACAGAAAGTGGGGAGTTTTGAATATCTAGTTTCACAGCTGGGGACGAAGGAACTGTACCAGAAATTCAAAGAATAATAAACGTAACTTTCCAAAAAGTAAAGTCAAATATTTTAGGATTGCAACAGATATAACACCAACAGTCATAGCAGTGAGCGCATGCACATTTATTGCGACCATGCACGGGTGTGAGACCAGGAAATTAATCAAATCAGCTGGAAAGGCACATGTGACCTTTGAATATAAGTGTTACAAGGGGTATTAATAATTCATTGGACGAACAAGGGAACAACAGATATAACCAAGAGCTCATTTTTGTAGAAAACTGGTTATTAACACAAATAAAATTAAGAAGTGTGACCTATTACGAGCATGCACAAAACATGCATGTCTGGAAAAGATTATGTGTTGGAGGGAGGTGTACTGGGGAAGTGGGACAAGAAGACCATAATGCAGATTAATTCAAGATGTATAGATTGTAATTTGCAATAACAAACAGTATCCGGGATATCCGGCTCATCTTCCTCTCTTTCTTCCGCGTTTTACTTCCAGGGGAATATTTAACAGATGGAAATACAAGTCGAAAGTCACTATCTATCTATCTATCTATCTATCTATCTATCTATCTATCTATCTATCTATCTATCTGTCTGTCTGTCTGTCTGTCTGTCTGTCCGTTAGTCTGTCCCACCCTCCCTCCCTCCCTCCCTCCCTCCCTCCCTCCGTCCGTCTGTCTGTCTTGACATTTAGTGGTCCACGAAGTTTATCGTCCAGTGTTGTTTCTCAAGCCCAGAAAGCTTGCAAAGATATGTCGAATTTTGCGCAGTCTTGGAGTATGTGATCCAATCCATGTGCACAGGACTGATTCGTCAATCTTGAATTGTGTATGTATGTGGCTGTGTAATATATTGTGTCCTGTTCTGAGGTGCAGAATAATTATTTGCTCTGGACTTTCTATAAGGTTGTAATCGTTTTGAGCAGGTCTTGGTAGCTTTCTGATTTATTTGATCATTCTTTTCTTTTGGTGGTATGTAACGGGTACATCAGGTTGTTCTTCTATTGCTCATTCCATGGCTAGTTGATCAGCTAGATCTATCACTTGCGGGTACTCCATAGTGTGATGATTTCCACTGTATGGTGACCTTACGTTGGCTGCCTAGTTCGGAAAGTAATTTCCCAGATTAGAGCGCCGCAAACACTGATTTTACATCTGTCAATACAGGCTGTGTACCAAGATTGGTATTAAGTAACTTCTCTACTGCTACTTGATTTCCTGGATTTCTGCATCATAGTTATGGCATGATTTAATATGAGGATAAATGGGAATAATCTTAAGCAAGTGAATCGGTACAACTATCTCGGAACAGTCATAACATCTGATGAGGGTTAGAATAAGAATCGCTATGGCAAAGTCAGCTTTAATTAAAACACACTGACTAATAAAATTATGTCAATTGCAACGAGAATGAAAGTGTTGAAGTACAACATAGAACCTCTACTTCCGTATGGATGTGAAACTTGGACGATGAGCAGACGAGCTGAGGAAATTGCAGAGAATACCATGGACAGAAAGAAAAGCCAATGAGTAAGTCCTACAATAACAAGAGGCAAATGAAAAACGCAAACTGATTAGAGAAATTAGACGAAGTCAGTTACATTTGTTGGCACGGTATGAGAAGAAATCAACTAGAGAATTGAGTGACAACTGGCAAGATTGAGGAGAAAAGAACAAGAGGAAGGCTAAGAAATATATATATATGGATGTATTGATCACATGATATGATCGGAACAAGAACAAAGAGCTGATCCACATCTCTGGTGATCGTGTAAGATGGCGAAACATGACCGCCTACGCTTACCGACATGGCATATGATGATGATGAGGTATGGCAGTACTTTTATGTTGGTACTCTAGTCATGTCCCTTGTATTATTTGGGTATTCTATGTACGCTCTCGCTCCTCAATTTAGAACAACATTTTGTGCTGACCTATCGTTGTAGACTCGGATCCAGAGGTCCTTTGGGTATTCTTCATCTAGGAAACTGAAAATGGCTGTTCTGCGTTGTACACTTTTGTTTTTACTTGTCGAATATGCCTTTCACATTTGTCTGAACTCTGAATTTTTAGTGATAGGCTATGTTCCTCTTTCCATGGAGTTGGTTCAAGGATAGTTTTCAGTGGGATACTATCTGTGGGCAGATCAGTGGTTTTTCTGCAGAGATGTTTGGGCTGGTAGATACAACTGCTTCTTTTCAACCGCACCATGGCTAGGTTTTCAAATCTGTTCTTCATAGGGTGTCCGGTCATGCTCAGTAACTTTTCTGCTTATATTAGCGTTTTCGTATCTCTGCGCACTCTCAGAGATTGTGTCCTCCCCCCCCCCCTCACCTCCCATCTAATCCATCTCTACTATAGGGGTTGATCTCATCCCACCCATGTGAACTGTAAATGCCTGATTTTCACCTTGTCCATCTCTTATATTGTGGCTTTTGATGCTGAACACCATGCATTTGATCCGTATTCCATATGTGGTGGTATGCTCTGTTGATGGACTTTGCTAAGTATTTTCCCGCTGGTTCCTCATGTGGTTTCACTTAGTTTTCTCAGGATGGCTATCTCCCTTTTGGCTTTTGCTACTGCTTTGTTGATGTGGTTTCTACATGTCAGCCTGCCATCAAATATTACTCCAACGTAGGTTGGTTCTTTATCTTCTCTTAGCAGTATTCCATTTATCTGGATGATGCCTGCCTTGTGTTTTGGAGAGAGGGTAACTAGAGCGACGCTGCACTTGTCGGTGTTTATGCTGACACACCATCTATTTCCCCAGGAAACTAATACATCTACAGCTCTTTGTCGCGATTTGGTGGCCACTGATGCATGTTCATTTGTGCTCCAAACGACCAGGTCTGCAACGTACATTGTCACTTTAATTTCATTTGGTAGTTTGGCAACAAAGGCATTCATGTAGATTAGACTGGCTTATGATAGAGGGGAGTTTCGAAAGATTGTGATGGAGGAAAGGCTTTACACAGAACATGCCATTAGATGGTGATTGATGAGGATATTTGGTGAGCCTGGTGACTGGATTGTGAGGGATGTGGATGTTTGGTGAGCCTTGTAACGGGATGGTGATGGATGTAGATATTTAGTGAGTCTGGTAACTGGGTGGTGATGGATGTGGATATTTAGTGAGCCTAGTGACTGGTTGGTGATGGATGTGGATATTTCGTGAGCCTAGTGACTGGTTGGTGATGGATTTGGATATATAGTGAGCCTGGTGACTGGTTGATTCCCATTGTTTCATTATTGTGAGTTTCCCGCTGCATATTTCACAAGTTGTTGCAAGTGAACTGACTGATTTAGTTTCAGGGTTGTATTTCATGATAAATATTTACACGGTGTTGAAACATTATGAAATCAATGTTGGAACACGGTGGAGTGAAGATGTTAGTTTGAAACACGTTGCAGTGGAGATATTACTTTGAAACACAATGAAGTGGATATGTTACTTTGAAACACAGTACAGTGAAGATGTTACTTTGAAACACGTTGCTCTTTTGAAGACAAACCAACTGAACACCGATATATCGGTGTTAAGAGTTATAACACAGACGACCCCCAGCCAATCAACCAATTAGCTAACCAACCGGCCAGACAACAACCAATTAGCCAACCAGGTCTAGCTTTTCGCACCTATATCCAGAAACCAGAACATATTGATGCAGTTCGCCGCAATAGATGCACGCTGTGAGGAGACGTAAGTGAGGCTGCAGACCATTTCTTCGGCGCCAGAAATTCCTTAAACCCTCTCTGAGTAAAGCCTGTGACCACAAGCAGACAATTATTTTGAGGTGCCACTAGGAGACAGTTATCGTGGGGTGCCACTAGAAGACAGTATTCGCAAGGTGTCAGAAGAATACAGTTATAGTGAAGTTATATTGTAAGTTGCCTATAAAGACAGCTATCGTGAGGTGCATTAAGAGACAGTTATCATGAGGTGCTACTTTGAGACAGTTATTGCGTGATGTGACTATGAAAAAGTTTTGGAGAGTGTCACTAGGAGGCAGTAATAGTTAGGTGCCACTATATGCCAGCTATCATGAGATGCTATTGGGAGCCAGTTATCATGAGGTGCCACAAGGAGACAGTTATCGTAATGTGTCACTAGGACACAACTTTGGATATCTGTCACTAGAAGGCGGTCATGGTCAGGTGTTACTAGAAGACAGTTATTGTGAGGTGGCAATAGGAGACAGTTATGGTGAGGTGACACTAGAAGACAGTTATTGTGAGGCGTCACTAGAAGACAGTTAAGGTGAGGTGCCACTAGAAGACAGTTATTGTGAGGTGTCACTAGAAGACAGTTATTGTGAGGTGTCACTAGAAGACAGTTATGGTGAGGTGCCACTAGCAGACAGTTATGGTGAGGTGTTACTAGAAGACAGGTATGGTGAGGTGCCACTAGAAGACAGTTATTGTTAGGTGTCACTAGAAGACAGTTATTGTGAGGTGGCAATAGGAGACAGTTATGGTGAGGTGTTACTAGAAGACAGTTATGGTGAGGTGCCACTAGACGACAGTTATTGTGAGGTGTCACTAGAAGACAGTTATGGTGAGGTGCCACTAGCAGACAGTTATGGTGAGGTGTTACTAGAAGACAGGTATGGTGAGGTGCCACTAGAAGACAGTTATTGTGAGGTGTCACTAGAAGACAGTTATTGTGAGGTGGCAATAGGAGACAGTTATGGTGAGGTGTTACTAGAAGACAGTTATGGTGAGGTGCCACTAGACGACAGTTATTGTGAGGTGTCACTAGAAGACAGTTATGGTGAGGTGCCACTAGCAGACAGTTATGGTGAGGTGTTACTAGAAGACAGGTATGGTGAGGTACTACTAGAAGACAGTTATTGTGAGGTGTCACTAGAAGACAGTTATTGTGAGGTGGCAATAGAAGACAGTTATGGTGAGGTGCCACTAGCAGACACTTATGGTTAGGTGCCACTAGAAGACACTTATGGTGAGGTGCCACTAGCAGACAGTTATGGTTAGATGGCAATAGGAGACAGTTATGGTGAGGTGTTACTAGAAGACACTTATGGTGAGGTGCCACTAGATGACACTTATGGTGAGGTGGCACTAGATGACACTTATGGTGAGGTGGCAATAGGAGACAGTTATGGTGAGGTGTTACTAGAAGACAGTTATGGAGAGGTGCCACTAGAAGATAGTTATTGTGAGGTGCCACTAGAAGACAGATATTGTGAGGTGTCACTAGAAGACAGTTATTGTGAGGTGGCAATAGGAGACAGTTATGGTGAGGTGCCACTAGAAGACAGTTATTGTGAGGTGTCACTAGAAGACAGTTATTGTGAGGTGGCAATAGAAGACAGTTATGGTGAGGTGCCACTAGCAGACACTTATGGTTAGGTGCCACTAGAAGACACTTATGGTGAGGTGCCACTAGCAGACAGTTATGGTTAGATGGCAATAGGAGACAGTTATGGTGAGGTGTTACTAGAAGACACTTATGGTGAGGTGCCACTAGATGATACTTATGGTGAGGTGCCACTAGAAGACACTTATGGTGAGGTGCCACTAGCAGACAGTTATGGTGAGGTGCCACTAGAAGACAGTAATGGTGAGGTGCCACTAGAAGACAGTTATGGTGAGGTACCACTAGAAGACAGTTATTGTGAGGTGGCAATAGGAGACAGTTATGGTGAGGTGTTACTAGAAGACATTTATTGTGAGGTGCCACTAGAAGACAGTTATTGTGAGGTGGCAATAAGAGACAGTTATGGTGAGGTGTTACTAGAAGACAGTTATGGTGAGGTACCACTAGAAGACAGTTATTGTGAGGTGGCAATAGGAGACAGTTATTGTGAGGTGTCACTAGAAGACAATTATGGTGAGGTGCCACTAGAAGACAGTAATGGTGAGGTGTCACTAGAAGACAGTTATTGTGAGGTGGCAATATGAGACAATTATGGTGAGGTGTTACTAGAATACAGTTATGGTGAGGTGGCAATAGGAGACAGTTATGGTGAGGTGTTACTAGAAGACAGTTATGGTGAGGCGCCACTAGAAGACAGTTATTGTGAGGTGGCAATAGGAGACAGTTATGGTGATGTGTTACTAGAAGACAGTTATGATGAGGTGCCACTAGAAGACAGTTATTGTGAGGTGGCAATAGGAGACAGTTATGGTGAGGTGCCACTAGGAGACAGTTATTGAGGGGTGTCACTAGAAGACAGTTATTTGAGGTGTCACTAGGAGACAGTTATTTTGAGGTGACACCAGGAGAGGTTATTGTGAGATGCCACAAGGAGACAGGTTATCAAGAGCTTCCCCCAGCAGTCAGTTATTGCGAGGTGCCACGAGAAGACAGTTATCAAGATCTGCCCCTAGCAGACAGTTATCAAGAACTGTCACTAGCAGACAGTTATTGTGAGGTGTTACGAGAAGATGGTTATTAAGAATTGCCCCTAGCAGACTGTTATTGTGAGGTGTCACTAGAAGACAATTATCAAGAGCTGCCACTAGCAGACAGTTATCAAGATCTGTCACTAGAAGACAATTATCAAGAACTGCCCCTAGCAGACAGTTATCAAGAGCTACCACTAGAAGACAGTTATCAAGAGCTGCCCCAAGCAGACAGTTATTGTTATGTGCCATTAGAAGACAGTTATCAAGAACTGTCACTAGCAGACAGTTATTGTGAGGTGTCATTAGAAGACAGTTGTCAAGAGCTGCCACTAGCAGACAGTTGTCAAGAGCTGCCTCTAGGAGGCATAAGTGTGCACAGAAAACAATGCAACTCTCATGTTCATATCAAATTCTAGTCGATGTTGTGAAACAATGCGGGGCACACACTATACATAGTATACTACCTTTACTCAACATAAAGAACAAAGCACGTAGGGTGATTATTCTTAAAGTAAATTGCGAAAGCGGATTGCCTCAAGTAATATATATCTTGTCCGTTGTCTGGGAAATACTCTTATGTATACTTCACTTAAATCAATACTTAATTATTTATTTGTCTTTTCCAGTTAGTTGGCTTCAGCTGTCATGCGTATTTTCCCGTGTTAAGAATGCATTTGTATTGTTTTCGCGGCCTTTTCGAAAATTAAAAATCTGCCTTAACATGTTAACGTTATTTATTATATTCTTCTCCTGCTTCAAATCGCAATTTGCATATTTGAAATTGTAAAAACCATATTTAGGTCTGTCCCTCTAGTGTTTCCCTCTATGGCGATGTGTACTGAAGTAGTCTTATTGGTCTTTTTAACTACTCCTTGACATGTCGTGTCAGCACCGGACAGATAATCGCATTACACACAAGGGAATAGGGGAAGCGGGAAACCACAGATGCATACAAAGAAATGATTAATACTGTTTTTAAAGTATTGATTGGCGTGCATAAAGCAGTGTACGGGACTTTGGGAGAAGCAGAGAGCAAATGACACAATAGACAACAACAAAAAATGTGAAAGTTATTCGAACATTGGATTCGTCTTCATTTTGCGTTCATTCTCAGACTTTGGTTTGGACATCCTAGAGTTTCTCAAACTTCGATTGGGAAATCGTAGAGTTTCTCAGACTTCGATTAGGACATCCTAGAGTTTCTCAGACTTCGATTAGGATATCCTAGAGTTTCTCAGACTTCGATTCGGAAATCCTAGTTTCTCAGACTTCGATTCGGACATCCTAAATGAACTTGGATGTTGTTTTGAGTGTTTCGCGATCCCCAGACAGCCTTTAAATGGGATTGTTGAGGGCCAGGATTGTGTCCAAGGAGCCCTTTAACTGAGGTTTGTCAAGGTACAGAACTGTGTTAGTGGAGTTCTATATCTTTAAGTGAGATTTCATTAGTCCTTAAACTGTGCTCGAAGAGTTTTATATCTTTAAGTCAGGTTTGTCAAGGGACAGAACTGTGCAAGAAGAGTTCTGAATTTTTTAGTGAGATTTGTTGAGGGAAATAATTGTGAACGAAAAGTTCTATATCTTTATGTGAGATTTGTAGAGAGAAAGAATTGTGCTCGAAGAGTTCTAGATCATTAACTGAGGTTTGTCGGGGAACAGAACTGTGCTAGAAGAGTTCGATATTTGTAACCTAGGTCTCTTACTGTTCCAGCACTGCGCTCAATGAGGTATATATCTTTAAATAACGGTGTTGAGGGACATACCTGTGCTCGGGGGGATCCATCTATTTAACTCTGTAGATTTCTATTTGATCCACTCATCTTCTAATGTAGTTGATTGATTGATTGATTTAGGAACCGACATCGCAGCGTTCGGGGCATTCCCATAAGCGCTCCGTCCCCCTCCTCAGCAGCCACGGAAGTACCAGTGGCAATCTGATTATATATCCGACTCGCCTTTTCTCTGAGCGTCGATCGTCGGTCAGATCCCCTCGTCATTCCTCGCTGCCTCATTCTTGCCAGACCATGGTGATCCATTTGCTCCTCCGAGGTGTACACGTGCTCCCACAAGGAAGCAACCACGTCTGCCTTGTCATGCATCAATTCTCCACCAAGTTTTGAAGAGCCAGTCAATCTGTCCGCCTGTTCATTCCCCAGCACACCGGCATGCCCCGGAGAAAAGATCGAATGTAGTCTGTTCTCTAACCCATTCATCTCCTAATTGGGCATATGGTGCTAACCCCATATTTGTATAGATCACTGAGAGGTGACGTGGTCACTATCACACAAACCGCTTTCACTTTCCAAGATATTGAAGCCGGGTCCATCTGAAAGCCCACGTCAATGTTACAAATCCGTCTCGAATTCGAACCGTTGACACCCAGGCCGACCGGCGAGCATCTATCCACCACGCTAAAAAACTGCATGGTTGTTTAACTTTATAATTGTTGTCAGTTTCTTTAATCCACTAATCTTCGTCCAGTTGTTTCATTTTTTTCATAATTTACGTTACAGCTTGTTTGATTCATTTATCTTCGAATTATAATGTCCTTAATTTTTTGACGTGTTCATAATTTATGTCAAAATTTCTTTGGGACGTTCACATTCCATTGAGGTCTCCGCAGCTTATGAACAATGCCATAGCTTCGCCTGTTTTCTCTTGGAGTACGGATGTGGTGTCTCTATTGTTACTGCACTTTGGTAAGAAAAATACAAGTCACCACCCCAAGGAAGCTCATCCTTAGTGTTAGTTTCCAGGCTTCGCGATCATGTCTTCACAGTGGTACTTGGGAAAACGCTTGGCTGCATTCTTGTGAGGTCAGTACGGCGATTCTCATGTATTACATACGCTTATAAGATTAGATTGGAGATGGTGTATCTTAGAAATCAGCAACAGAATTGGACAAATTGAACACCATTGTACAACAATAACAACATTTGATTTAATAACTGTCTGTCTTTAGAAATTAGAACAACTTTTTTTTTTTAATTTACATAAATTAATTATGAAACCGGAACACTCGGGCATTCTTTCTGTTCTAATGTCTAGGGAAAATTCGCATGTACACTTTATTTAAATCAATATTTAATCATTTATTAACCTTTTCCAATTAGCTGGCTTCAGCTGGTCTCCACGTTATCCCGTCATCAATAATGTATTTGTATTGTTTTCGTGACCTTTAAGAGAATTAAAATTATGCCTTAACGTGTT
Source organism: Cepaea hortensis (assembly GCA_963921405.1). Classification (NCBI taxonomy): domain Eukaryota; kingdom Metazoa; phylum Mollusca; class Gastropoda; order Stylommatophora; family Helicidae; genus Cepaea; species Cepaea hortensis. The sequence goes on from OY992886.1 coordinate 59,885,749, forward strand.
GATGTTAATTTTCTATTCTGTCCTGCTTCATTTTACAGTTTTCACATTTGAGATGTCAGGAATTTTTTGTTGTTGTGTCCCTCGTGTGTTTCCCCATATGACAATGCGTACTGCAGTAGCCTGATGGAACGTTCTAACTCCTCATTGAGATGCCGTGTCAGCACCGCACAGATAATCGAATTACACACAGGAGAATGGTGGAACATGAAAACTACGGAGGCCAGCAAAGAAATGTTTTTTTTTTTTAAAACCATTAAAAGTATTGTTTGGCGTGTATAAAACAGGCTAAAATACTTTGAGGGAAGCGGAGAGCAGAGGACACAATGAACAACAGAGGACTGTGAAAGTTATTCGAGCACTGGATGTTTCTTCTTCATCTTCTTTCTTCTTCTTCTTCTTCTTCTTCTTCTTCTTCTTCTTCTTCTTCTTCTTCTTCTTCTTCTTCTTCTTCTTCTTCTTCTCTCTCTCTTTCTCTCTCTCTCTCTCTCTCTCTCTCTCTCTCTCTCTCTCTCTCTCTCTCTCCCTCTCTCTCTCTCTCTCTCTCTCTCTCTCAGACTGCTATTCCCTTGATAGCGTCTGAATAATCTCATCTCCATTGATTTCAATGTTGTTGTTTTCTAATTCAACATGTAATGGCCATGTCTCGTGTTGTAAACTTGTACTGCGATGACCAGTAAATATAAAACACGAGAATTGAAAGCGGGTACAGTTTAAATGGATGAAAACACATATGAAACGGAATTCGAATCTCTTAAAAGATTACCACTGAATGACATAAGTTGCTATTATAGATAACACGTTTCGTTATTGAATAATTTAAAAGCATAGTTTCTTGTTTATTTTGTCTTTGTTGATACATTCGTTAACTATTTGTATTAGGTGCTTCACACGAAGTCGGAGAAATTTATTCTGCAAATACCAATGAACTGGTTGGTCATTCCTCTTAACAGATTACTATAGAGTTTGTGCGTTTATTATTTACACTTTTCTGTGTTGACACTTCTGAATGTTGTTATTTATTAAATTTATTTTATTTATTTTTTTAAGATCTGTTCGAGGAAGATCATACTATCGAAACGTCGGATTCGCTGCGCTGTGGTTTAATTTATTTGTTATATAGTTGTTTAAAATTATTTTAGTATTAACATTATTATTATTGTTTTTTCTCTCACGATTCATCTCTCCACTGTGATTTTTCCTTACCGGAATTGTGTTCGTTGTAAGGTATGTGCATCGTGTCTGCGTTGATTATCTTCTCTTTCTCCCACAGCCACACAGACCTAACTGTTTTCACTTGATATTGTCAAGTCATGGTGCAGCCGCAATTGTTATAATACTATAGAGGTGTTTAAACAGTGTCTGTATTTTGCGTTGTCTTTCGAGAAGCGGTGAACAGTATCAGACACAGTGGTGATATGGTACAATGTTCATCTTGTCTGTGATAGGACGACATACGAGCTATTATACGGCCATCAATTTTCCAGCCACATTACTTTCTATAGAAATATGTTGTTTGTCCATCAAGAATGATGATGACCATTCATTTCATCCAGTGGGGTTGAAGGTATGGAGCCGTGGGTTCTAAGATGGCTGATAAGGCCTATTTTGGCTCTAAATGTTCTTTGACAATGTGGGCAAAGAATGCTTGACGTCTCTGGAGGAGGATTTCCTGCAGTGGTTTTTCTGTCCTGCCTTTTCTTCACAGCTCTTGCAGTCCTGGTTGCCTCACATATGACTGCACCTTTGCCCAATGATGCACGCCACGAATTTCGGTCTCTGGCTGCAGCCTCCCAGGTGTCATGATGAATTCCAAAAGCATTCAGTGAAATTTTCAGAGTGTCTTTAAAACGTTTCCTCTGGCCACCTTGGGAGCGTTTACCACAACGCAGTTCGCTGTAGAAAATTCGTTTAGGGAGCCTGTGATCTGGCATGCGGGTCAAGTGACCAGCCCAGCGAATCTGATTCTTCATCAGTAGAGTGTGGATACTGGGCATGGATGCTCTTTCTAGGACTTCAGTGTCTGGAATCTTGTCTTGCCATTTAATCTTCAGTAGCTTCCTTAGGCAGACTGTGTGGAAGTGGTTTAATTTCCTAGCGTGTCGCTGATAAACAGTCCAGGTTTCACAAGCATATAGCAGTGTGGATAATACAACTGCTTTGTAGACTTTTAGCTTTGTTTGCAGGCTTATTCCAGTTCTGTCCCATACATTCTTGTACAGTCTGCCAAAGGCTGCACTGGCCTTGGAGATTCTTGCATTCACTTCGTCATCGATTGTGGCAGCTTGTGACACAGTGCTGCCAAGATAGGTGAATTTGTCCACAACACTTAGTCTATGATCATTCACTTTGATATTCGGCACAGTGTGATTATTCCCTGGAGCTGGCTGGTACATAACTACAGTCTTCTCCAAGTTGATATTGAGCCCAAAGTTGGCACAGGCATGTGAGAAAGCTGAAACATTATGTTGCATGTCCGCCTCTGAGTTGGCGTATAGAGCGCAATCATCAGCAAACAGGAGCTCTCTGACGGTGCCGCTGTCAATTTTGGTTTTAGCTTTCAGCCTTCTGAGATTGAATAACTTTCCATCCATACGGTAGTTGATGTCTATTCCAATGTCGTCGTTCTCGAAGGCATTCATCAACATGGCTGAAAACATGAGGCTGAACAGTCTTGGTGCCAGGACACATCCTTGCTTCACTCCATTGGTTACAGGAAAGGGTTCAGACAGTTCACCATTTTCCTGTACTCTTGCCTGCATGCCGTCATGAAATAGCCACACTATTTGGACAAACTTTCGTGGACAGCCATATTTTGCCATAATCTTCCACAGTCCTTCTCTGCTGACTGTATCAATAGCCTTGGTAAGGTCAATGAAAGTGGAGAACATTTCGCAGTTCTGTTCCTGACATTTCTCTTGCAGCTGCCTTGCAGCGAAAATCATGTCAACAGTTCCACGTTCTTTTCTGAAGCCACATTGACTCTCAGGAAGAAGACCTTGATCGAGATGGGCTGTGAGGCGATTGAGAAGAATTCTGGCGAGTATCTTCCCTGCAATTGAGAGCAAGGAGATGAAAAAAGCGTCCTTAAAATCTTGTGGCATGGTCTCGTTCATCCATATGTTTATGAAGACTTGGTGAAGCTGCTCTGTTAGGACCGGCCCACCTGCCTTGTATATCTCTGCTGGGATGGAGTCAGGACCAGGTGCCTTGCCGCTGGAGAGTTGCTGGATGGCTTTGTTTAATAGAAATATATGGGAGCATTGTAAGGTCTTGACTCGACCCCAAGGCCGTTGTGGTTGACAAAAAGACTTGCCACTTCTGTCAGCTGAACCCTGAAGCACTGCAATACTTCAATAGAGAACTAACCACCGAGGTGCCTTGAGTTTCTTTTGCTGAACTGATTCAATGGCAAACAAAACGTTGGTTTGGACCAAACATGGTGCACAATCAAATGAACCACTATTATGTTGTCAATTTCCGTTCACAGAGCACTGAAATTGTGGAACATACCCCGAAACAAACCAAATAACACGATGATCCTAGTATGCGATATATCATCCTTCTGTCCGAATGGGAGGTCGCATTTGGCGATATATTATCCTTTGGCACTGAATCAGTTAATTTAATCCCGGGAAGGTTAACCCGGTCAACAAATGCCCGCAGAAGTCGGATGTGTCGGCCTAACGGCGCAAGAACGCAGCTCTGCTGTAAACAGGCACAACGCAGTCACATCCGGAAAAAAAATCCAGATGAACGCAGAAGAAGAAGAAGTTAATTTAATCTTTAATGTCTGCATTTTGTTGTTGTTGTAAATATTGCTGTTGTTTTGACTGTGAGTACTGAACTACATACCGATAACTAGGTTAATTACCTGCACAGACCAGCTGGACTTAAACGTTGACTTCTAGTGCCGAAAGCACTGGCCAACTCAATCAATCAATCATGTGCCATGCCGGAAAGCGTGGGCGGTCATGATTCGCCATTTCCCTCGATCACCAGAGTCGTGGATCAGCTCAGTGTTCCTGTCTCGTCCATGCCATGTGGCCAAGCCTTCCAGGTATTTTCCTCTCGGTCTTCCTCTTGGTCTGTTCCCTTCGATCTTGCCAGCTGTCACTAAGTTCTCCAGTCCATTTCTTCTCATAACATGTCCAAAAAATTTTGACTGTCTACGTCTAATTTCTCTTATCAATCTACGATTTTCATTTGTCTCTTGTAGTACTTGGTCATTGGTTTTTCTATCTGTCCATGATATTCTTTGTATTTTCCTCAGAAACCACATTTCTGCAGCCATCAGATGTTTTTCAGCTTGACTGCACATTGTCCAAGTTTCACATCCATACAAAAGAACAGGCTCTATGTATCCCCTCAACACTCTTTTTCTCGTTTCAATTGACATCATTTTATTGGTCAGAATGTTTTTCATCTTGCTAAAGGCTACTTTCGCAATGGCGATTATTGTTCTAATCTCTTCAAGGCATCTGCCATCAGATGTTATGACTGTTCCGAGATAATTTAACCGATTCACTTGTTGAAGAATATCCCCATTTACTTGTATATTACATTGTGGTACTTGGTTCTTGTTAGTGACGACCATAACCTGTGTCTTCCTACAATTTAATTCCAACCCCAGCTGCTCACTGTGTACAACAACCGCATCTACTAATTGTTGCAGATCCTGTGCATTGTCTGCAATCAATACTGTATCATCTGCATATCTAATGTTATTTATGTTATTTATATTATGTTTCGTTATATTATATTTCTTAATAGGTTGATATTGTCCTACTTCATTGTCAATCCTTATGGCAGCTTGTTGTTTCCAATATATGTTTTTTATAAGTCTAATGTCTTTCCCATCAATTTGTAGATCTGCAAGCATATCCACAATGTTGACATGTCTAACTCTATCAAAAGCCTTTGTGTAGTCAATAAAGCAAAGGTGTATATCCTTGTTTACTTCTAAAGCACGTTCAATAACTGTTCGCAGCATATACACAGCATTTACTGTACCCTTTCCTTCTACAAACCCACATTGTTCTTCCCCTATTTCAGGTTTTATTTTCTTCCTCACTCTTTGCATGATAATTCGTAACAAAATCTTTGTGATGTGAATCATTATACTAGTTGTTCTATGTTGGCCAACTACTGAACGTAAAATTTCCTAGAATATAAAACATGGGATTGATCGCAACGTCCTGCAAAGGGCACTCAACATTTTTAGCAACCTTCCTGTGATGACACGAAGTATTTCTTTCTGTCTTACTTCCTTCAAAGTAATAAACAATTTTCCAGTTGTTAACAGCGTGTCTTAAGAAACATGTCCTCAATTACTTTCTGTTCACATCTAGTAACTGCATGCTAGATTTCGTCAAACTTGTGTTTTTTGACTGAGAATGGAAGACGTTACTCGATGCTCTACGACAAACAACGCGACGTCAAAAATTGTTTCTAAAATAATCTCAAATTGTCGTGCTTGTAACAGTTATTACATTGTTGGAAAAGCACTATATTCGTATAACCTTATACAATTTGCAATCGCATTACTGTAATGTGTAAAAATTACGACGCGGGCGATGCAATTTTCTGCGAGGATAGAATTTATCTAGGTAATATCTCTAAGTCCCCAGTGACGTGCTCACTACGTGGGAAATTGCAGAAGTTGATCGAGCCCGTGTTAACAGTTTTCCCGCTGGGGCACCGCTGCTGCAAAATTGTTGAACAGTGGGTCTGTAGACCCGAAAATGTATGCTCGTTTTTGTTAACAATCGATGACACCGCTCCCGCCAAAAAGCAGACAAATTCTGCTAGCACCCACATTAGCACCCACGCTATACTGCGGAAATGTTACACGTGATCGTGTATGTCTCCCATGTCGTAGATTTCATTTTGGAATGTGGAGAGATATTCTTTCAGGAACCGCAGACTTCAAATGTCCCTGAATATGGGATGTTTTCTTTTATGATCGTGTTCGTAGTATTGTTCCACTCTCCCTCATATATATATATATATATATATATATATATATATATATATATATATATATATATATATATATATATATATATATATATATATATATATATATATATACATATGTATGGCTCTGAAACCTGGAGTACAACGAAAGGAGACGAAGCCTTGTTACAAACCTTTGAGAACAAAATTTTAAGACGCATTTTTGGACCCATTAGGGATACACAAAGTGGAGAGTGGAAAAGAAGAAGTAACAAAGTCCCCGCTAATCACTGGTAGCATGAAGGCTAATAGACTACAATGGCTGGGGCATATAGAAAGAATGGAAGATAATAGGGAAACAAAACTCGCTTACACTCAGGAAATAAATGACCGTAGACCTCGAGGTAGACCAAGAAGGCGGTGGAGAGATAATACATATACTGACCTACAAGCACTTGGAATCAACGACTGGCAAGAGAAGGTCCACCAGAGAGTCGAATGGAGACGGATTGTATCTGCAGCAAAGAACCTCAATGGCTCGGAACGCTGAAGAAGAAGATATATATATATCATTCAGTGGCACCTTGCAGTCTTGACAGACTATAATTTGTGGCATAACTTTTAACCATGGCGGTAGCGAATGTGACTGATAAGGACAATTCACGCTGTAAATGTTCGTTCACAGTGGGTGCATATGAACACGTGGTCATTTCCACCATCATGCACCATCTTACGTCTCACACGCTCGGTGTGTGACTTATCTGCAATAATTTTCTCCTTTGTCTTTATTCCATTTCTGATGTTTGCCCTCCATGCAACACGTTCAGCGGCGACTTGCTCCCAATGTGCATTACCAATGCCTGTATCAATCATGTCCCGATTACACACATCTTTGTATCGTAGCAGAGGCCGACCCTGAGATCTCTTACCCATCTGTAATTCACCAAAAAAGATATCCTTTGGTATTTTACCATCATCCATCCTCCAAAGATGTCCTATCCATTTAAGTATACGAACACTGAGCATGGAATAAACTGTCACACAACCTGATCTTTGCAATACTTCAGTATTTGTGATTTTGTCTTGCCCCTTAATACCAAGAATTCTTCTCAGACACCGCATATGAAAGCTGTTTAAACGTTTTTCTTGGTGTGAGTAAGTTGTCCGGGCTTCACTGCCATAAAGAATAGTACTAAGGACACAGGCTTGATAGACAAAGAATTTGGTTTGACAGTAAGCTTCATGTTCTCCCAGACTCTTTTTCTTAACCTGTTCATTGTTGTTGCTGCCTTACCAATCCGGATGTTGATTTCCTGATCTAAGGATAATTTGCTATTTACCACTCATCCTAGATATGTAAAATGGTCTACCATCTCTAGTTCGGCGTCATCAATAAAGATTGATGGTACCTGTGACGAAACGCGTTTATCTGTCTTGGGTCGTCAAGATCCCGCACTATTTTGGCGCGTCATCGGGGACTTTCCCAGCTAAAAATAGACTGAGGGAAACCGATGGAGGACTTATTATCTAGAATCTTCTCGAAACACCGGAATTCGAGTAACCCGTGATGCTGGGTATCGCTCTAAATTCTCGTGCAGAGAGATCTAGAAACTCTAGGCGGGGAATGACGGTTTCCCGAGAAAGTATCTTTTCTCAAGAAGCACTCGCTTCTAGTGCGCATTGAGTTGGCACGAAGCGGGAAATTGGCTAAACCAGTCATTCACTTACTTTTGTTCGAAGAGAACAGACGCAGGCCTGATGTGAGCCATTTTTGTGTTGCGTCTCACCTCAACCATGATTTGGCTGACTGTTATGGAAAGGAAGCTGAGAAGCCCTTGAACAGTTCGGAAGCTGACTGGAAGCTGAGTTCTCACCATTCAGGTAGATATTTGGTTAAATCATTTAACTTTGTACGTGTGTTCCACACGCCATTGTTCTAACCTCATTACCTATGCGGATGCCCTTGCATACTAATTAGCAAACCGATCGATAACGTAGTTAACGGTGAATTGTGGGTTTGTTTACCGTGTGCTCGCGAATCAGCTGTTAGGAACGCTGTAATGTGATGTGGGCGATTTGGGTTCCAAATATATGTACTATATATTGCCAATCGTTGCATCTATTAGGGTGCTGTGTTAGAATAAAACATAGTTACTTGTGCCGGATGGAAACTTAGATTATGTCAGTCAGTTGCTGAAGCCAGAAGAACGGTTAGAAAACCAGGTAAGTTGATAGGTGGAGATTCAGACAAAATTGTGCTTAGTTACTAAGTAAAGGAAGAACTTAGTTCTGTGCCACCAAGAATGATGTAACTATTGTGTAATAACTTAATAGGGAATTCATTGTGTGGAACAGCGGATTTCTGTGGACAGGTAAGTTGCTTCGGTGCTATATCTATATATATGTATATGATGTGACATTGTGTATATATATATTGGGTCATGGCATGTGATACTTCCTGGGGTAATTCCGAACGCCGAATAGATCGACGCGAGATAACACTGCGTGCCGTCGCGATATAAATATGCGTTCTGAAATCTTGTCTGAGCTATCCTGTTTCTTTCATACTGGCGCTAGTGCGAGTGAATGCTAAGGTGCTGGAAGTATGGAAGGATGCAAGGAGGCTGTATGAGACTGGGGACATATAGGATATGGGGGATGTGAAAGCAAGTTATGAAGGTACGTGTTGGTAGACCAAACCAACGATGAAGTTCAGTCCATGCCAAGGCTAAACCACTTGGGAGGACAGAACTGGAACCTTACCCTTGGAACATGTGGGGAACATGTATTCTCAAGAAAGCTTCTTGACTCTAAGGCAGAGTCTGATAAGAAGAGTTTGCTGTGGCGTGGGCAGGTGGTCCCACCAGCAAACAGGCTTGTGTACATAGTGGATGTGATCATGTACTATTCCTATATCCCGAGGGATGGTATATTGATCAAGATTATGTTTCTTAATGAACATTGATGATGTTAGGAACGAGTCTAGGGACTCTTTACCTATTTGTTTAGTTCGATTAAATTAGAACAACAACAGCCTTGTATCACTACTGACGTTAGCGACGACTGGTAGATGATTAGGGATAGGTGAGACCTATGATCAGACTCGTCATTCTGATTTCTTGCTCTGTTTGACGGGCTGTTCTGTGAGGCCAGCTGACATTTGTGAACCCATGCTTTACTACTCTCCATATAGAGATAATGCTTTGGTTATATGAATAACTAACTAGCATGACTGAGGGTTGAGTAGTTATTGGTAGGATGCATGTGGACTAATGTTTGGGCCAGTATACTCTCACCGGTCGCTCTTCCTTTTCAGGAGTTTGCCTGTTGAGGAACCAGTCAACTATAATTGTTGTTGGCCGGAAACCACTTCGTGTGACAGAGCGAAGGGTTCAGTTCTTTACTTATCACGCCAGACTCAACCACACCAGGTACCCAATGTGATTCACCATGCGTGAAGTTTGCTTCAAGACATACAACTGCCCTGAAGGTGCACGTGTGGGAAGTGATGGTTTGTGATCGTTTTAAAATAGAAGATACTCTGTTTTGCCAGGAACATTTCAGCATGTTGAGTAATCATGCTCAACGAAAGGAAACACCGGTCCGTCTATTATGACGGGGGTTCTGCCTAAACGCAGAAGTAACTGATCTTCAGACACTTGAATGGTTCTTTGGACAGCTCTAGGGGCAGGTCTTGAGAAGAACTACACCAGTTATTGACTTGGGACAAGTGAACCGGTGGAAGGGACTATGGATTATAGTCCAACCTGAATTGTTTCCGTGAAATAGATGTCTGATTCTATTAATGTACTGTCTCAGTATGAAGATATAAACTGTGTTCGAGTAGGACTCAGTAACATTTTTCAGTAGCCATATCTGATTCCACAAACAGCGTGACTGTAAGAGACCATTGAATTGGTCAGTGACATTTGTTCATTCATGTTCCGGTGATGTGATGAAGGGACCATTGAATTGGTCAGTGACATTTGTTCATTCATGTTCCGGTGATGTGATGAAGGGACCATTGAATTGGTCTATGCCATATCGGTTCTGCAGTGGGATTGTGCTATGAGTGACAGACCATTCGATTGGTCAGTGACTATTTAGTTCATCGAAGTAACGAATACTTGGAGCCAAGTCCAGGAGGATTGTCTCCCAACCCGGTAGTGTTCGAGAACTGTATTACCAGTGACTCCGTGGGAGTGATATAGATGCAGTTGGTCCAGTGAAGTGTGGTCCAGCAGTGACTCTATTGTTGTGGTTCCACGTTCAGGAGACGGAGTGGTCTCCAAGGTTCTAGTCATCTCACTGGAAGGAAGCCGGGTGAGTGGCGGACCGACTGGACGGGACATCTGCGTCCACTCTACTTCTCAACTCGATGAAGACACCTACATCTCTAATTCTGTCTCTACTCTATCTTCTATTTGTGTAAATAGATTCTTCTATCAGGATGTTCATTTCAGTTCTATATTCTCAAGGGTAGAATAAACTTTATGTAAGTTGACTTGCTCTTTGTATAATGATTGAGTGTGGTCTCGGACGATGCCTAAGTGTTCATTGTTCAACAGGTGTAGGTAGTTAGTGGGGGTCTAGAATCTGGAGGGGCTTGTAGACGTAATTAACTAACATGAGATCAACCACAGAGTAAAAATGTGTATCTGCTTGTCCAACCCCTGGGGCTAGAATACACGGGAGTGCCAGAGACCCCGCGGGTGTGGTTCACTCTCACTACCCAAGGGGAACTCAAAACACTCCGTTACAGAGTGGGGGCTCATCCGGGATTATTCCAAGATCTTTGTGTGTTGTAGACCTCTCACATAGGGATAGGGACTTTGTCCTTACTTCAGTCTACATAAGATTCTACTACTTCTACCTATCTCCTAACTGTCTGACGGACATTTGTGTTGTGGTGATTAGTTAGTACTATTGATTATTGATTCATTGTATTGCTTCACCCACACATACTTGAGTACCCACCTCTCATAGTCCACATGTCTACCCAAGAGTTAGACTTAGACAAAGTTCAGGAAACTGGACGTAAGTCTGGTCTTGAAGGAGATGCTTTGAAATCCTATGTGCAAGAGGTGGAAAGAAGTTTTCGCCAAGAGGAAAGAGAGAGGAGGAGAGCAGAAAGAGAACTGGAAGCCAGTAAAGTGGCTCTTGAGGAAAAGAGGATTGCGGCTGATACTGAAATGAAACGGCTTGAGTTGGAAGCCGAGAAAGAAAAACGTGACCATGAGTATCGAATGAAGCTACTTGAGGCACAAGTGCCTGCTACAGGTGTAACTGATGGAGCTATGGGAGGAGGTGTACCTCATGGCTCAGAGTCAACCAGTAGACGTGACTACCAGGCTATGAAATGGCCTTTACAGCCGTTCGAACCCGAGAAGGAACGGATAGACCAATACTTAGAGAAGTATGAAGCCATGTCTATTGCAATGGGTCTAGACAAACAGAAATGGTGTTTGAAACTCTCCCAGGGACTCCGTGCCGAAGGTTATGAAGTGTATGCACGCTTACCACCGGGTTTACAGAATGATTACCCGGCATTGAAAGCGGCTCTCTTGAAGAGATTCGAGATCACAGCGCACTCATACCGAAGGAAGTTTCGAACTGCGAAGCGAGAACCTGGTGAGCTGTTTTCAGCATACAGTGTGAGATTGAACTCATACCTTCTTAAATGGATGGCCTTGGCCGGATTTAAAGAGGAGTATGAAAGTTTGCGTGAGTTGATGGTTGTAGATCAGATGCGAATGCAAATGTCTAAACCCTTGCGAAACTTCTTAGGTGAGAATGGGGCTGAGAGATTGGATATAGTCACCAAGTTAGCCGAAAGATACGTTGAAGTCTATGGCGAGACTGGGGACACCAGTCCAACAGATCCGAGATCGAAAGATCCGGATCAAGGTAAGTCAAAGAAGAAGTCAAAGAAGACCAAAGGTTCTGATGAACCAAAGAAACAGGTAGACTCTTTAGAGAAGATCTCTAACGTCAACCAAGGTAAGAATAGCCCACCTAGTTCTCCAAAGAGGAAGTGGAGTGAACGATGGTGCAAATTCTGCAAGTCCAGCACTCACAATACGAGTGAGTGTAAGAGTAAACCCGAGGACTTTCACTTTGCTTGTCTTGCAGAGGTTAGGGATAGATCTTGCAGGAAAGTGAAGTCGGTTGATGGGAATGGAGAAACTAGACGACCTCCAGTGGTTGAGAGAGTAGAAGTGAATGGGCGACAGGTGTTGTGCCTCTACGACACGGGATTGCAATTTTCAGCTGTAATTGCATCCCACCTGACAGGCCCAGAGCAACTCACCGGGGAGATGACGGAGATACAGCCAGCCAGTAGGAGTGCTGTGGCGTTACGTTGCCCGATTGCCAATGTGGAGATTCGGAGCAAGTACGTTACTGGACGCATTCAGGCGGCCGTAGTACCGGATCCTCTCTATCCCCTAATTCTTGGCCGGAAGTACGTGTTTCTGGGCGAACCAGAACACCCTAGCATCCATAAGTCTAGGCAGGTCAGAGATACAGAGGAAGAGGGTCTCGAAAAGGTAAGTCTCCGAAATACTCACCGGGATAGAATGAGTAATGCTCGGAGCAAGGATGCGACGGAGTGTCCTTGTTCGGAATGGTTGCCCAAAAATGAAAACCCGTTAACTCAGGGTAAGTTCAACTCTGATAACCAGTCACCGTTAATTCAGACTGGAACAGAGAAAAGGCAGAGGGAACGTAAGTTGGTTCCTGAGAGCTTCAGAGCTAATCTGCTGCGAACGGTACATGGCAGGTCCCCAACCGGACATCTGACTGTAGGGACAACCAGTAAATGTCTATCCCGGTACTATTGGTGGCCGGGAATGACAGGCGACGTGCGCAGGTATATTAGGTCTTGTCCGGAGTGCCGTAAATGCACACCTGAGAAACGGACGAAGACGAAGATATCCTTAGAGGTTGGAGACCGAGTTCTAGTACTCCTCCCAATCGAGGGGAACGAATTCGAAATCGGGTGGCAGGGCCCATTCCTAGTGGATAAAGTGGGGCTCCACAAGCACTATGGAGTGGTGATCCTGGGAAAGTCTACTACTTTCCATTCCAGTCTCCTCATGCGCTATGAGGGGAAGCCCGATGATAAGTCCACCAGCCCAAGGGCGCAGAGATTCGCTGAAAGAACGGTTCGGGGTTCAGGTCAGGTAGCGGAAAGCCTGTCACACCATAGGAAGTCCTATATGTATGTGCAGGTACCTTCTTCGGTTCAGCCCGGTGCTCGGGGGAACATGACCGGCCAAAGGAACACCCGCAGTGCTAGCTACACTGAGAACCGTGGTCGGAAGAGGTGGGTTGTGTCGGAACGGACACAGACCCTTGGTCCCTCAATCCGACCGACTGCAGTCCAGCTGGGTCCTCGAAAGGGGAAGCTGGAGTTGCAGAAGTCCAGTAAACTCTGGCAGGAACGCTCGTTAAATCAGGTCGAGACGGGAGCTCTGGTCCGCAAGATACCGCGAGATGCCCGATCGCAGTAGCGGAGTAGGCGTTGATCACCCGTGATACTGAATAGCTTGTCACCCCACCGAATGTGGTAAAAGTATTCTATACAATATTGACGGGTTAGACTTCCTCACCCGCCATCCGGTCTCTTAGAAAGAAGAACGAACGACATAGACAGCTTCTGCGTAGAAGTGGAACGACGGGGTCGATCCTCTTAAAGTGGGGGCCTATGTGACGAAACGCGTTTATCTGTCTTGGGTCGTCAAGATCCCGCACTATTTTGGCGCGTCATCGGGGACTTTCCCAGCTAAAAATAGACTGAGGGAAACCGATGGAGGACTTATTATCTAGAATCTTCTCGAAACACCGGAATTCGAGTAACCCGTGATGCTGGGTATCGCTCTAAATTCTCGTGCAGAGAGATCTAGAAACTCTAGGCGGGGAATGACGGTTTCCCGAGAAAGTATCTTTTCTCAAGAAGCACTCGCTTCTAGTGCGCATTGAGTTGGCACGAAGCGGGAAATTGGCTAAACCAGTCATTCACTTACTTTTGTTCGAAGAGAACAGACGCAGGCCTGATGTGAGCCATTTTTGTGTTGCGTCTCACCTCAACCGTGATTTGGCTGACTGTTATGGAAAGGAAGCTGAGAAGCCCTTGAACAGTTCGGAAGCTGACTGGAAGCTGAGTTCTCACCATTCAGGTAGATATTTGGTTAAATCATTTAACTTTGTACGTGTGTTCCACACGCCATTGTTCTAACCTCATTACCTATGCGGATGCCCTTGCATACTAATTAGCAAACCGATCGATAACGTAGTTAACGGTGAATTGTGGGTTTGTTTACCGTGTGCTCGCGAATCAGCTGTTAGGAACGCTGTAATGTGATGTGGGCGATTTGGGTTCCAAATATATGTACTATATATTGCCAATCGTTGCATCTATTAGGGTGCTGTGTTAGAATAAAACATAGTTACTTGTGCCGGATGGAAACTTAGATTATGTCAGTCAGTTGCTGAAGCCAGAAGAACGGTTAGAAAACCAGGTAAGTTGATAGGTGGAGATTCAGACAAAATTGTGCTTAGTTACTAAGTAAAGGAAGAACTTAGTTCTGTGCCACCAAGAATGATGTAACTATTGTGTAATAACTTAATAGGGAATTCATTGTGTGGAACAGCGGATTTCTGTGGACAGGTAAGTTGCTTCGGTGCTATATCTATATATATGTATATGATGTGACATTGTGTATATATATATTGGGTCATGGCATGTGATACTTCCTGGGGTAATTCCGAACGCCGAATAGATCGACGCGAGATAACACTGCGTGCCGTCGCGATATAAATATGCGTTCTGAAATCTTGTCTGAGCTATCCTGTTTCTTTCATACTGGCGCTAGTGCGAGTGAATGCTAAGGTGCTGGAAGTATGGAAGGATGCAAGGAGGCTGTATGAGACTGGGGACATATAGGATATGGGGGATGTGAAAGCAAGTTATGAAGGTACGTGTTGGTAGACCAAACCAACGATGAAGTTCAGTCCATGCCAAGGCTAAACCACTTGGGAGGACAGAACTGGAACCTTACCCTTGGAACATGTGGGGAACATGTATTCTCAAGAAAGCTTCTTGACTCTAAGGCAGAGTCTGATAAGAAGAGTTTGCTGTGGCGTAGGCAGGTGGTCCCACCAGCAAACAGGCTTGTGTACATAGTGGATGTGATCATGTACTATTCCTATATCCCGAGGGATGGTATATTGATCAAGATTATGTTTCTTAATGAACATTGATGATGTTAGGAACGAGTCTAGGGACTCTTTACCTATTTGTTTAGTTCGATTAAATTAGAACAACAACAGCCTTGTATCACTACTGACGTTAGCGACGACTGGTAGATGATTAGGGATAGGTGAGACCTATGATCAGACTCGTCATTCTGATTTCTTGCTCTGTTTGACGGGCTGTTCTGTGAGGCCAGCTGACATTTGTGAACCCATGCTTTACTACTCTCCATATAGAGATAATGCTTTGGTTATATGAATAACTAACTAGCATGACTGAGGGTTGAGTAGTTATTGGTAGGATGCATGTGGACTAATGTTTGGGCCAGTATACTCTCACCGGTCGCTCTTCCTTTTCAGGAGTTTGCCTGTTGAGGAACCAGTCAACTATAATTGTTGTTGGCCGGAAACCACTTCGTGTGACAGAGCGAAGGGTTCAGTTCTTTACTTATCACGCCAGACTCAACCACACCAGGTACCCAATGTGATTCACCATGCGTGAAGTTTGCTTCAAGACATACAACTGCCCTGAAGGTGCACGTGTGGGAAGTGATGGTTTGTGATCGTTTTAAAATAGAAGATACTCTGTTTTGCCAGGAACATTTCAGCATGTTGAGTAATCATGCTCAACGAAAGGAAACACCGGTCCGTCTATTATGACGGGGGTTCTGCCTAAACGCAGAAGTAACTGATCTTCAGACACTTGAATGGTTCTTTGGACAGCTCTAGGGGCAGGTCTTGAGAAGAACTACACCAGTTATTGACTTGGGACAAGTGAACCGGTGGAAGGGACTATGGATTATAGTCCAACCTGAATTGTTTCCGTGAAATAGATGTCTGATTCTATTAATGTACTGTCTCAGTATGAAGATATAAACTGTGTTCGAGTAGGACTCAGTAACATTTTTCAGTAGCCATATCTGATTCCACAAACAGCGTGACTGTAAGAGACCATTGAATTGGTCAGTGACATTTGTTCATTCATGTTCCGGTGATGTGATGAAGGGACCATTGAATTGGTCAGTGACATTTGTTCATTCATGTTCCGGTGATGTGATGAAGGGACCATTGAATTGGTCTATGCCATATCGGTTCTGCAGTGGGATTGTGCTATGAGTGACAGACCATTCGATTGGTCAGTGACTATTTAGTTCATCGAAGTAACGAATACTTGGAGCCAAGTCCAGGAGGATTGTCTCCCAACCCGGTAGTGTTCGAGAACTGTATTACCAGTGACTCCGTGGGAGTGATATAGATGCAGTTGGTCCAGTGAAGTGTGGTCCAGCAGTGACTCTATTGTTGTGGTTCCACGTTCAGGAGACGGAGTGGTCTCCAAGGTTCTAGTCATCTCACTGGAAGGAAGCCGGGTGAGTGGCGGACCGACTGGACGGGACATCTGCGTCCACTCTACTTCTCAACTCGATGAAGACACCTACATCTCTAATTCTGTCTCTACTCTATCTTCTATTTGTGTAAATAGATTCTTCTATCAGGATGTTCATTTCAGTTCTATATTCTCAAGGGTAGAATAAACTTTATGTAAGTTGACTTGCTCTTTGTATAATGATTGAGTGTGGTCTCGGACGATGCCTAAGTGTTCATTGTTCAACAGGTGTAGGTAGTTAGTGGGGGTCTAGAATCTGGAGGGGCTTGTAGACGTAATTAACTAACATGAGATCAACCACAGAGTAAAAATGTGTATCTGCTTGTCCAACCCCTGGGGCTAGAATACACGGGAGTGCCAGAGACCCCGCGGGTGTGGTTCACTCTCACTACCCAAGGGGAACTCAAAACACTCCGTTACAGAGTGGGGGCTCATCCGGGATTATTCCAAGATCTTTGTGTGTTGTAGACCTCTCACATAGGGATAGGGACTTTGTCCTTACTTCAGTCTACATAAGATTCTACTACTTCTACCTATCTCCTAACTGTCTGACGGACATTTGTGTTGTGGTGATTAGTTAGTACTATTGATTATTGATTCATTGTATTGCTTCACCCACACATACTTGAGTACCCACCTCTCATAGTCCACATGTCTACCCAAGAGTTAGACTTAGACAAAGTTCAGGAAACTGGACGTAAGTCTGGTCTTGAAGGAGATGCTTTGAAATCCTATGTGCAAGAGGTGGAAAGAAGTTTTCGCCAAGAGGAAAGAGAGAGGAGGAGAGCAGAAAGAGAACTGGAAGCCAGTAAAGTGGCTCTTGAGGAAAAGAGGATTGCGGCTGATACTGAAATGAAACGGCTTGAGTTGGAAGCCGAGAAAGAAAAACGTGACCATGAGTATCGAATGAAGCTACTTGAGGCACAAGTGCCTGCTACATGTGTAACTGATGGAGCTATGGGAGGAGGTGTACCTCATGGCTCAGAGTCAACCAGTAGACGTGACTACCAGGCTATGAAATGGCCTTTACAGCCGTTCGAACCCGAGAAGGAACGGATAGACCAATACTTAGAGAAGTATGAAGCCATGTCTATTGCAATGGGTCTAGACAAACAGAAATGGTGTTTGAAACTCTCCCAGGGACTCCGTGCCGAAGGTTATGAAGTGTATGCACGCTTACCACCGGGTTTACAGAATGATTACCCGGCATTGAAAGCGGCTCTCTTGAAGAGATTCGAGATCACAGCGCACTCATACCGAAGGAAGTTTCGAACTGCGAAGCGAGAACCTGGTGAGCTGTTTTCAGCATACAGTGTGAGATTGAACTCATACCTTCTTAAATGGATGGCCTTGGCCGGATTTAAAGAGGAGTATGAAAGTTTGCGTGAGTTGGTGGTTGTAGATCAGATGCGAATGCAAATGTCTAAACCCTTGCGAAACTTCTTAGGTGAGAATGGGGCTGAGAGATTGGATATAGTCACCAAGTTAGCCGAAAGATACGTTGAAGTCTATGGCGAGACTGGGGACACCAGTCCAACAGATCCGAGATCGAAAGATCCGGATCAAGGTAAGTCAAAGAAGAAGTCAAAGAAGACCAAAGGTTCTGATGAACCAAAGAAACAGGTAGACTCTTTAGAGAAGATCTCTAACGTCAACCAAGGTAAGAATAGCCCACCTAGTTCTCCAAAGAGGAAGTGGAGTGAACGATGGTGCAAATTCTGCAAGTCCAGCACTCACAATACGAGTGAGTGTAAGAGTAAACCCGAGGACTTTCACTTTGCTTGTCTTGCAGAGGTTAGGGATAGATCTTGCAGGAAAGTGAAGTCGGTTGATGGGAATGGAGAAACTAGACGACCTCCAGTGGTTGAGAGAGTAGAAGTGAATGGGCGACAGGTGTTGTGCCTCTACGACACGGGATTGCAATTTTCAGCTGTAATTGCATCCCACCTGACAGGCCCAGAGCAACTCACCGGGGAGATGACGGAGATACAGCCAGCCAGTAGGAGTGCTGTGGCGTTACGTTGCCCGATTGCCAATGTGGAGATTCGGAGCAAGTACGTTACTGGACGCATTCAGGCGGCCGTAGTACCGGATCCTCTCTATCCCCTAATTCTTGGCCGGAAGTACGTGTTTCTGGGCGAACCAGAACACCCTAGCATCCATAAGTCTAGGCAGGTCAGAGATACAGAGGAAGAGGGTCTCGAAAAGGTAAGTCTCCGAAATACTCACCGGGATAGAATGAGTAATGCTCGGAGCAAGGATGCGACGGAGTGTCCTTGTTCGGAATGGTTGCCCAAAAATGAAAACCCGTTAACTCAGGGTAAGTTCAACTCTGATAACCAGTCACCGTTAATTCAGACTGGAACAGAGAAAAGGCAGAGGGAACGTAAGTTGGTTCCTGAGAGCTTCAGAGCTAATCTGCTGCGAACGGTACATGGCAGGTCCCCAACCGGACATCTGACTGTAGGGACAACCAGTAAATGTCTATCCCGGTACTATTGGTGGCCGGGAATGACAGGCGACGTGCGCAGGTATATTAGGTCTTGTCCGGAGTGCCGTAAATGCACACCTGAGAAACGGACGAAGACGAAGATATCCTTAGAGGTTGGAGACCGAGTTCTAGTACTCCTCCCAATCGAGGGGAACGAATTCGAAATCGGGTGGCAGGGCCCATTCCTAGTGGATAAAGTGGGGCTCCACAAGCACTATGGAGTGGTGATCCTGGGAAAGTCTACTACTTTCCATTCCAGTCTCCTCATGCGCTATGAGGGGAAGCCCGATGATAAGTCCACCAGCCCAAGGGCGCAGAGATTCGCTGAAAGAACGGTTCGGGGTTCAGGTCAGGTAGCGGAAAGCCTGTCACACCATAGGAAGTCCTATATGTATGTGCAGGTACCTTCTTCGGTTCAGCCCGGTGCTCGGGGGAACATGACCGGCCAAAGGAACACCCGCAGTGCTAGCTACACTGAGAACCGTGGTCGGAAGAGGTGGGTTGTGTCGGAACGGACACAGACCCTTGGTCCCTCAATCCGACCGACTGCAGTCCAGCTGGGTCCTCGAAAGGGGAAGCTGGAGTTGCAGAAGTCCAGTAAACTCTGGCAGGAACGCTCGTTAAATCAGGTCGAGACGGGAGCTCTGGTCCGCAAGATACCGCGAGATGCCCGATCGCAGTAGCGGAGTAGGCGTTGATCACCCGTGATACTGAATAGCTTGTCACCCCACCGAATGTGGTAAAAGTATTCTATACAATATTGACGGGTTAGACTTCCTCACCCGCCATCCGGTCTCTTAGAAAGAAGAACGAACGACATAGACAGCTTCGGCGTAGAAGTGGAACGACGGGGTCGATCCTCTTAAAGTGGGGGCCTATGTGACGAAACGCGTTTATCTGTCTTGGGTCGTCAAGATCCCGCACTATTTTGGCGCGTCATCGGGGACTTTCCCAGCTAAAAATAGACTGAGGGAAACCGATGGAGGACTTATTATCTAGAATCTTCTCGAAACACCGGAATTCGAGTAACCCGTGATGCTGGGTATCGCTCTAAATTCTCGTGCAGAGAGATCTAGAAACTCTAGGCGGGGAATGACGGTTTCCCGAGAAAGTATCTTTTCTCAAGAAGCACTCGCTTCTAGTGCGCATTGAGTTGGCACGAAGCGGGAAATTGGCTAAACCAGTCATTCACTTACTTTTGTTCGAAGAGAACAGACGCAGGCCTGATGTGAGCCATTTTTGTGTTGCGTCTCACCTCAACCATGATTTGGCTGACTGTTATGGAAAGGAAGCTGAGAAGCCCTTGAACAGTTCGGAAGCTGACTGGAAGCTGAGTTCTCACCATTCAGGTAGATATTTGGTTAAATCATTTAACTTTGTACGTGTGTTCCACACGCCATTGTTCTAACCTCATTACCTATGCGGATGCCCTTGCATACTAATTAGCAAACCGATCGATAACGTAGTTAACGGTGAATTGTGGGTTTGTTTACCGTGTGCTCGCGAATCAGCTGTTAGGAACGCTGTAATGTGATGTGGGCGATTTGGGTTCCAAATATATGTACTATATATTGCCAATCGTTGCATCTATTAGGGTGCTGTGTTAGAATAAAACATAGTTACTTGTGCCGGATGGAAACTTAGATTATGTCAGTCAGTTGCTGAAGCCAGAAGAACGGTTAGAAAACCAGGTAAGTTGATAGGTGGAGATTCAGACAAAATTGTGCTTAGTTACTAAGTAAAGGAAGAACTTAGTTCTGTGCCACCAAGAATGATGTAACTATTGTGTAATAACTTAATAGGGAATTCATTGTGTGGAACAGCGGATTTCTGTGGACAGGTAAGTTGCTTCGGTGCTATATCTATATATATGTATATGATGTGACATTGTGTATATATATATTGGGTCATGGCATGTGATACTTCCTGGGGTAATTCCGAACGCCGAATAGATCGACGCGAGATAACACTGCGTGCCGTCGCGATATAAATATGCGTTCTGAAATCTTGTCTGAGCTATCCTGTTTCTTTCATACTGGCGCTAGTGCGAGTGAATGCTAAGGTGCTGGAAGTATGGAAGGATGCAAGGAGGCTGTATGAGACTGGGGACATATAGGATATGGGGGATGTGAAAGCAAGTTATGAAGGTACGTGTTGGTAGACCAAACCAACGATGAAGTTCAGTCCATGCCAAGGCTAAACCACTTGGGAGGACAGAACTGGAACCTTACCCTTGGAACATGTGGGGAACATGTATTCTCAAGAAAGCTTCTTGACTCTAAGGCAGAGTCTGATAAGAAGAGTTTGCTGTGGCGTGGGCAGGTGGTCCCACCAGCAAACAGGCTTGTGTACATAGTGGATGTGATCATGTACTATTCCTATATCCCGAGGGATGGTATATTGATCAAGATTATGTTTCTTAATGAACATTGATGATGTTAGGAACGAGTCTAGGGACTCTTTACCTATTTGTTTAGTTCGATTAAATTAGAACAACAACAGCCTTGTATCACTACTGACGTTAGCGACGACTGGTAGATGATTAGGGATAGGTGAGACCTATGATCAGACTCGTCATTCTGATTTCTTGCTCTGTTTGACGGGCTGTTCTGTGAGGCCAGCTGATATTTGTGAACCCATGCTTTACTACTCTCCATATAGAGATAATGCTTTGGTTATATGAATAACTAACTAGCATGACTGAGGGTTGAGTAGTTATTGGTAGGATGCATGTGGACTAATGTTTGGGCCAGTATACTCTCACCGGTCGCTCTTCCTTTTCAGGAGTTTGCCTGTTGAGGAACCAGTCAACTATAATTGTTGTTGGCCGGAAACCACTTCGTGTGACAGAGCGAAGGGTTCAGTTCTTTACTTATCACGCCAGACTCAACCACACCAGGTACCCAATGTGATTCACCATGCGTGAAGTTTGCTTCAAGACATACAACTGCCCTGAAGGTGCACGTGTGGGAAGTGATGGTTTGTGATCGTTTTAAAATAGAAGATACTCTGTTTTGCCAGGAACATTTCAGCATGTTGAGTAATCATGCTCAACGAAAGGAAACACCGGTCCGTCTATTATGACGGGGGTTCTGCCTAAACGCAGAAGTAACTGATCTTCAGACACTTGAATGGTTCTTTGGACAGCTCTAGGGTCAGGTCTTGAGAAGAACTACACCAGTTATTGACTTGGGACAAGTGAACCGGTGGAAGGGACTATGGATTATAGTCCAACCTGAATTGTTTCCGTGAAATAGATGTCTGATTCTATTAATGTACTGTCTCAGTATGAAGATATAAACTGTGTTCGAGTAGGACTCAGTAACATTTTTCAGTAGCCATATCTGATTCCACAAACAGCGTGACTGTAAGAGACCATTGAATTGGTCAGTGACATTTGTTCATTCATGTTCCGGTGATGTGATGAAGGGACCATTGAATTGGTCAGTGACATTTGTTCATTCATGTTCCGGTGATGTGATGAAGGGACCATTGAATTGGTCTATGCCATATCGGTTCTGCAGTGGGATTGTGCTATGAGTGACAGACCATTCGATTGGTCAGTGACTATTTAGTTCATCGAAGTAACGAATACTTGGAGCCAAGTCCAGGAGGATTGTCTCCCAACCCGGTAGTGTTCGAGAACTGTATTACCAGTGACTCCGTGGGAGTGATATAGATGCAGTTGGTCCAGTGAAGTGTGGTCCAGCAGTGACTCTATTGTTGTGGTTCCACGTTCAGGAGACGGAGTGGTCTCCAAGGTTCTAGTCATCTCACTGGAAGGAAGCCGGGTGAGTGGCGGACCGACTGGACGGGACATCTGCGTCCACTCTACTTCTCAACTCGATGAAGACACCTACATCTCTAATTCTGTCTCTACTCTATCTTCTATTTGTGTAAATAGATTCTTCTATCAGGATGTTCATTTCAGTTCTATATTCTCAAGGGTAGAATAAACTTTATGTAAGTTGACTTGCTCTTTGTATAATGATTGAGTGTGGTCTCGGACGATGCCTAAGTGTTCATTGTTCAACAGGTGTAGGTAGTTAGTGGGGGTCTAGAATCTGGAGGGGCTTGTAGACGTAATTAACTAACATGAGATCAACCACAGAGTAAAAATGTGTATCTGCTTGTCCAACCCCTGTGGCTAGAATACACGGGAGTGCCAGAGACCCCGCGGGTGTGGTTCACTCTCACTACCCAAGGGGAACTCAAAACACTCCGTTACAGTACCCCATGTGCACCTTGTGACATAATATGTGTCTTATTTTTGCTAATTGTTAGACCAAATTCAAAACAAGCATTGGAGAATGCAGATAGTAGATATTGTAATTCTTCCTCAGAGTGGGTCGTAACTGCAGCATTATCTGCAAAAAGCAACTCTCAGATCAGTACCCTCCTAATTTTGGTCTTAGCCTTCAATCTCTGAGCATTGTAGAGGCCGCCATCTGAGCGTGAGTGAATGTCTATACCACCATCCTGATCACGAAAGGCATATTTCACTAGAAGTGAAAAGTATATTCCAAAGAGGGTGGGGGATAGTACACAACCTTGCTTAACCCCACTCTTGATTTCAAACTCTTCAGAAGTTGCACCATCAAACTTGATTATACCCTTCATGCCAGTGTGGAGTTGAGTTGAGTTGAGTCAAGAACCGACATCACTGCACTCAGCAAATTCCCATACGTGCTCAGTCCCCTCGTTCAACAGCCAGCGATGAGTCATACTACTAATCGTTCCCACCGCTATCTGATTACATTTTCTCCTGGTCTTCCCTCTCAGTTTTGAGATTCTTCTAGAACCCATGCCTATCCACAATGGATAGAAGAGTTGGTGGGCAGCCAATCTTCTTTAGTGCCTTGAACAGACCCTCACGACTGACCAGATCAAATGGCTTTGTGAGGTCGATGAAGGCAATAAACAGTGGCTGATTCTGTTCACGGCATTTTTCTTAAATTTGTCGCAATGAGAATATCATATCAATGGTAGACCGGTTCTGTCGAAAGCCACACTGTGATTCGGGGTAGACTTGATCTCCTAGGACTTGAAGTCTGCGCAGAACAATTCTGGCAAATACTTTTCCAACAATACACAGAAGTGAGATACCCCTATAGTTGTTGCAGTCGCTCCGATCGCCCTTGTTCTTGTTCAGTGTTACGATGCGTGAATCTTTAAAATCCTGTGGGACTTGTCCTTCTCGCCAGCATAGCTCTATTAGCTGGTGGATCTGTAGAGTGAGTGTGTCTTGGCCACTCCTGATAACCTCTATTGGAATCCCATCCTTACCTGGAGCCTTGCCAGATGCAAGTTCATTTATAGCACACTTAACTTCTGTTATGGTAGGAAGTGTTTCCAGTTGGTCAAGAGTTGGAAGGGCCTCTATGGCGTTGAGGTCATCATCCGCTAGTTGTCTCACTTGAGTAAAGCTCCAAATAGTGCTCTACCCATCTGTCCATCTGCTGTTTCTTATCAGTTATGATTTCTCCAGTCAAGGTTTTCAATGGTGCACTTATTGTGATCATTGGACCACAGGCTTTCTTTATTCCTTAATACATGCTTCTGATGTTTCCCTTATCACTTGCGATTTGAATGGACTCACATAACTTGATCCAATAATCATTTGCACACTGCCCGGCAGCCTTTTGCACATCCTTCATAGCTTGCTTTATCTCACTCAGAGTGTTACGTGTTGGTCTTTCCTTGTTTCTTAAGAGAGATATCTTCTTCTTATCAATAAAGAGCTGCAGAGTCTGGCTGTTTGCCGCAAACCAGTCCTGCCTCTTATGATCCACACTGCCGTAAACCCCTACGGCAGTTTTATAAAGAGTTTCATTAAGTTGACCCCACTTTTCACTTACTGTACAATTTTCTGGTGTATCAGTGAAAGCGTCTTCAAGTTGCTGTTGAAACTGAAAGCACTTTTCAGGATTGTGAGTGTTAATAATATTAATCCTGGGGCTAGATTTGTGTTTAGCTGTGTAGATTCTCTTTGGTCTCAGTCTAACCCTTGCAATAACAAAAGAATGATCCGTTCCAGTCAGTACTATGGTAACTTTGAGTTAATGATATATGGTTCAGATGTTGTCTCCGTGTGATGATGAAGTCCAGCTGATGCCAATGGCTGGATCTTGGATGTTTCCATGTGACCTTATGCAGCTCTTTTGTTTAAAAAAAGGAATTTGTAATACATAGGCCATTTCTGGTGCAATGCTCCAGCAACCTTTGCCCATTTTCATTCATGAGACCGACGTTGTATTTTCGAAGGCACACTGGCCATGAACTCGAGTCCTTGCCCACACGAGCATTGAAATCACCGAGCATATAAATGTAGTCAGATTTTTGAACTTCCTTGATCACGGAGTCTAACTTTCCATAGAACGAATCCTTCACATCATCAGTGGAATCGAGTCTCGGTGCATATGAAGTAATAATGGTAGCAAAACCACAAGAGGTTGCCAAGCACAGGGATAATAGTCTTTCATTCCCCCCTGCTGGAATTTCAATCATTCCCAGTAGCGAATTTTTTTCACTGCAAAGCCCACACCGTTTTGCCTTTTTTTCTAACTGTCCTCTACCCTTAAAAAAAAAAGGTGTAATTTTTTTCCCTGAGTGACCCTTCCTCAGCGAGACGAGTCTCCTGCAGGCCAGCAATATCAACGTTAAGACGATTGAGTTCGGCATCAATCACAGCCGTTTTTCTCACATCATCAAAATTAGTCAAGTCAGTGGAATATACTGGACACATGGTTCTTACGTTCCAGGTTGCAAGCCGTAGCTTGAGGTTTCTATTTTTCTTTTTATTAGTGCCTGGTGCATTGGTTTTACAGCCTGCGATTCAGATTGCCCTAGCCCCAAGAACCCATTGAAGCAGGCAGGCTGTGGCGGATCAGCATCCAATTGGCCGGGGGCTGCCCAGCTTGAGGCGGTCGGTTGCTGATCAGTGACACCTGTAGGTGTCTCACGCCGTCAGAGGCAACTCGTGGCGCCCCTTGTCTACGCCAATTGATAGGGACTTTTAACCCGTAACAGTTGCCTCTCGCTTTGATTCCGAGATAGGTTAAGACCAGGGATGGAGTTATTGCCTCTCCAGGGTTCCAAATGTTGCTGTATGTAGCCGAGGCGCGGTGTTGGGGTGAGCGCCCAACATTGCTCAAATACCTCAATGGCTCGTGAATACATAACGTATGCAGCAAAAGTCCAACTCCTGGCCTTCACGTGGCGGACCTGTTTAAACTAACAGGAGAAGGGGCGACGGCGAGTCTCTGGCGCCGGAAAATAACCAGTATGCTCTAGATGTGTATGCACGTACATGCATGCGCAGACAGGTGTGTGCGCGCGTACACATCTACACTCGAGTGAGACCACAGTCTGCTCTAGCAAAGAAAGGTGCTGAAGACGGAAGCAACCAGCCAAGAGGCGCACCACAGAAATCAGGATGCCACGCAATCACGCAAAATGGAATATGTCGACTACTGCTAATCGTTATGGTGCTCGCCCTGCTTTGGACCCCCAGGCAAGTGCAGTGCCGGGCCCTATGTCTCGAAAGGGTCCAACCCCAACTACTGGAGGTCCTTCTCAGATGTCCTGTGGAGCCAGGGGACATGAGAATAGGACGACTGGCCATACTAAACGAAGACTTAAAATAATGCACTGGAATGCGGAGGGAGTCAGCAACAAAAAAATAGGATTAGAAAAAATCTTGGACCAAGAAAAAGTAAGCATATGTTGCTTGCAAGAAACTCACCTCAATGAAAATATAGCCTTCAAAATCAGAGGCTACCAGTGTTACCGATCTGACCGAAAGAATAGGCGAAAAGGTGGGATACTGACCCTTGTAAGAAATAACATCATGGCTTCCCAAATCAAAGTCTACATGGAAGGGGCTGAGTATCAGACACTTAAACTTAAAGACATGTAATACAGATCTACATCTGATCAATTACTACTGTCCAAGTGACCGCCCACAGGCACTGGACACTCTACCACTAAAAGAAAAAATGATTGTGTGTGGCGATTTCAACAGCCACTCGCAGAGCTGGGGCTATGATCACATGGACCAGAGAGGAGAGAGTCTGGAAGACTTGCAGGATGAGAATAGATTCATGTTGATTAACAAGCCGTCCGATCCACATACTTTCTACTCGAGATCATGGCACTCTACAACTACACCTGACCTGGCTTTTCATTCACCAGACCTGGAGTGGAACATTACACGAACTGTTGGGAAACAACTTGGTGGCAGTGACCATCGGCCAGTCTTTCTAACCGTAGAAAATGAGCTTGTAAGTGAAAGCAGCACCCTCTCGAGGTGGAACTACAAGAAAGCAGACTGGGCAATGTACAAGCATCGCACCAGCATACTGGTTAGAAACTGACGAAGGCTTTGGCCGCAACGCTCATTGTATTTTGTAGTTGTCTTTGGTAAAGCTCTCAACCTACTTCTCGTTTTTCAGTGATTCATTCATTGGTTAGAAACCTGAACACTGAGAAAGACATAAATAAAGCAGTTGAAGAGTTTGGGAAATGCATACTACAGGCAGCGCGAGAAACAGTACCAAAAGGAGCCCGTAAACAATATAAACCCTACTGGAGTAGTGAACTGGAACAGTTGCATAATGATGTTGAAGTGTGTAGAAAGCAAGCAGAGGCCACACCCAGCAAAGAGCACCACAATAAATTCCAGCATGCAAAAGCCAAATTTCAAAGGGCCAAGCTGCAGGCTAGACGGAAAAGCTGGCAGGAGAAAACAGAGTCTCTGAACTTTGAAAGAGACACAAGGAAATCGTGGAAGCTAATAAAACAGCTTAATGACGAGGGCACAGGGAGAAACTCAAAAATTGCACTACATAAAGATGGAAAAATCTTAACAAGAAAGCAAGCAGCTGACCATTTTGCGGACTCGTTCGCACAAGATAGCAAAATCAAAATTAGTCCAGAGAAACAACAAGAGATTCGAGAGAAACGACAACATACAGGACAGAAGGAAATAGTACATGAGGTTCTGGAGGCACCCATCACAATCAGCGAACTGGAGCTAGCCATATCAAAACTGAAAATGAGAAAGTCACCAGGAACTGATGGTATCTCCAATGAAATGATCAGGAACCTAGGAACAGAGGCCAAAACAAAGCTGTTGCAGATCTTCAATAACAGCTGGACCTTAGGCAGTGTTCCACAAGCCTGGAGAGAAGCAATCATGATACCCCTCCTAAAATCAGGGAAAGATGGTTCCATTGCCTCTAGCTACAGACCAATTAGCCTCACCAGCTGTCTCTGCAAAACACTGGAGCGCATCATCAATCACAGACTGCAGTGGTACATTGAAAGTAAAAACATCCTTGTGCCACATCAGGCTGGCTTTAGGCAGTGCTACTCTACGGAAGATCAGACGACCTACCTCTCTCAAGAAATTGAGGATGCATTCCAAGAGAAGAAGCTGGTGCTTGCGGCATGGATAGATCTGAAGAAAGCCTTTGACAAAGTCTGGAAAGAAGGTCTGATGAAGAAACTGAGAAACTGCAAAGTCAATGGAAGAATGTACAAATGGGTGAAAGCATACTTGCACAACAGAAGAGCCCGAGTACAGATAGACGGACTCAAGAGCAAGAAAGTACTACTGCGTCACGGTGTCCCCCAGGGCGGAGTCTTGTCCCCCACACTTTTTCTAATCTTCATCAATAATCTTGTTGCTCACCTACCGCATGGAATTAAAGCGGCAATGTACGCCGATGACCTGGTTCTATGGAGCACAAATGAATATGCATCAGTGGCCATCAGATTGCTACAAAGAGCTGTAGATACATTTGCTGCATGGGCAAATAGATGGTGTGTCAGCATAAACACTGACAAGTGCAGCACAACCCTATTTACCCTCTCTCCAAAACAAAAGGCAGGGATCATCCAGATAAATGGAACACCCCTAAGAGAAGATAAAGAACCAACATACCTTGGAGTAACATTTGATGGCAAGCTGACATGGAGAAAGCACATCAACAAAGCAGTAGCAAAAGCCAGAAGGAAAATAGCCATCCTGAGAAAGCTAAGTGGAACCACATGGGGAGCCAGTACGAAAATACTTAGCAAAGTTTACCAACAGAGCATACGACCACACCTGGAATATGGGTCAACTGCGTGGTGTTCAGCATCAAATACCACACTACAAGAGCTGGACAAGGTGCAAAATCAAGCACTTAGAGTCACCACAGGAGGGATGAGATCAACCCCTATAGTGGAAATGGAGAAGATGGGGAGGACACAGGCACTGAGTGAGCGCAGAGATACGAAAACGCTAATACAAGCAGAAAAGTTCCTCAGCTTGCCAGGCCACCCTATGAAGAACAGATTTGAAAACCTAGCTATGGGGCGGTTGAAAAGAAGTAGTTTTATCCACCAGGCCAAACGACTCTGCAGAGAAACCACTGATCTGCCCACAGTTGGTATCCCCCTAACAACTATTCCAGAGCGAACTCCATGGAAAGATGAGCATAGACTATCGTTACAAATCCAGACAAAAGTGAGAGGAATATTTGACAAGGAAGAACAGAACAGTGTGCAGCGCAGAACAGCCACTCTCAGCTTCCTTGATGAAGAATACCCACAGGACCTCTGGATCCGAGTCTACACAGATGGGTCAGCACAAAATGCTGTTCGAAATGGAGGAGCGGGAGTGTACATAGAATACCCAAATAATACTAGGGACACAGCCAGAGTACCGACAGGAAAGTACTGCCATAACTATGATGCCGAAATTGAGGCAATCAAGATAGCAACAGAGAAATTACTAAATAACAGCAATGGTACTCAACCTGTGGTGCTACTAACAGATGCAAAATCAGTACTCGAGGCGCTCCTCTCTGGGAAATTGCCAGTACTAAGGACACTACTTTCTGAACTTAGCAGTCAGCATAAAGTCACCATACAGTGGATACCATCCCACTGTGGAGTACCCGGAAACGACAGAGCTGATCAATTGGCTAAGGAAGGAGCCAACGAGGAACAGCCTGATGTGCCCGTTACATACCACCAAAAGAAAAGAATGATCAAATCAGTCAGAAAGCCACCAAAACCTGCTCAAGATGACTACCACATTATGGACAGACCAGAACAAGTAATTATTCTGCGCCTCAGAACAGGACACAATAGATTACGCAACCACATGTATACAAAATTCAAGATTGGTGAAACAGCCATGTGCACATGTGGATTGGCGTCGCAGACAGCAGAGCACATACTCCAAGACTGCCCAAAATATAACATATCTAGGCAAACCTTCTGGCCTAGAGAGACGACAGTGGAAGATAAACTCTATGGACCACTGTGTGAACTGAAAAAAACAGTTCAATTCATGCAAGAGACGACATTGCAGATATAGACATATTTCAAGCGAACGAAAGAAAAAGAAGAATTGCCTCTCCATAGCACAAAGACTGGGCTAAAATATAGAGACCATGTGTTGCCCATGCAGCATGATCCCTCTCTCGGCCTGCCTAGTTCGCTCCAGAGGAAAGGTAACACCTGTACATCTGGAATAAGACAAGCTGCAGAAGCTGCTTAGGGCCTGGTCTGCCCTGCCATGACATTTTGTCTTTAGATTGCATTTCCTAGCACCAAGGTAAGGCTTGTACCCTCCCAATTGCGCTCTTCCGCCCGACGCCGTTGGCACAATGTGGGGTGTCGGGTTTGGTAAGCGCCGCCAAACGTTTGGCGCTAATAGAAAGCAGGTAGTACCGTCTACTGTTATACGGTAGCTCAGCCATATATATATATATATATATATATATATATATATATATATATATATATATATATATATATATATATATGTGTGTGTGTGTGTGTGTGTGTGTTGTGAAGAGAGAGAGTGACACACATACACACACATACAGAGAGAGAGAGAGAGAGAGAGAGAGAGAGAGGGTGGGGGGAGAGAATAAGACCAGATTTAAATATATATAATTCTATGTGTGTGCATGACGTAAGACAAGAGAGAGAGAGAGAGAGAGAGAGAGAGAGAGAGAGAGAGAGAGAGAGAGAGAGAGAGAGAGAGAGAGATACAGAGAGACGGCTAACTAGCTAGACAGACATACAGATAGACGGACTGACGGACAGATAGACAGACGTTTGAAAGAGTGAAGATAATTTGGTAAATTAGTTCCCGTAAGGATTCGCCCTTGTCTAGCTGGTAGGGAAGAACTTCCATATACCAACCTCACCCCTTTTCTGTATTCAACTGGCCAGAACGTCGGGGCATCGGACGCAGAACAAAGTCACTCAGAAGTGTTCCAGCCACAACCAATCACTCAGCCTGCCAACCAGTTAATTAACCTTCCAATAGATCAGGCAGCCAACCAGTCAATAAACCAATTAACCAACCAACCATTAAACCAATCAACCAGCCAACCTATTAATCGCCCAACCAGCCATGCAATCAATAGTTAGCTAGTTAGTCGATTTTCCAACTTCACGGCAACGGGTCGTCCCCATTATGCTCCGTTCCTGTGCCAGTGAATATCACACAAAATGCTTCCCACTGTCTAGTGTGAAAAGTGGAATAGGCAGGAGTCTCTGCAATTCAACCGCCCGCATAATGCCGCCGCCAGAATGCCAACACAAAATTAATCCACGAAAACCACAGTTCATCGTCGATGGACTCGGCAGTCACCAGAAAGATCTCATTGACCCGGGTTTTCTCACATAGCTCGGTCTTTTACCGCAGGGCGACCCGCCGAAAGTGTCGCATAAAGCACGAACTACGCAGCTTCGGCGCCGACTCCAGGGAGTCACTTGAAAAATGCACCCGTGAACCGAAAAGGCAATTCAGTCAATTCAGCAACAGCCGGTAGCCATTGTTCCGAACATGCAGGTTACTGTACAGGACAGATGTAAAAGCATTCCCCGCAAATTTCACAGCTCACAGTGTCGCCCACGCACGCACTCAGTAGCAATGCGACGGAACAATGTACTACCAGTCCAACATGAGGGAATGCGATTGCAAACTGTAGCTGCAAGCACAAACACGCCACAGGCCTTAACGGTTCAACACCTAACCGCCATGTTGGCGACCGGAAGTATGATTATCAGTTAACCAACTAACCAGTCAACCAACGAATACAAGCAAGCAATCAGCAAATCGACCAACTAACCAGAACCAACCAACCAATCAACAAACAATTAATAAATAAATCGTTCCGTCAACCAACCAACCATTCAATAGACCAAGCACACAATCGACCAATCAACAAACCTGCCAACAAACCAATCAACCAACCAACTAATTAATAAACCAACCCAAACAACCAATTAATCAATCAACCCCTCAACTAACCGATAAATCATTCAACAAACCAACTAACCAACCAATCAATCATCCAGCTAATCAACCAGTCAATCAAACCCAGGTGGAGAATAACACTGTCTTTGCTCTAGAGAGCTCACGAATGCTTGTAACATTTATGGTTCATTGTTACAGAATCTTTCTTCATTTGACTTGCACAAAGTACAGATCTCTATAGCGTTGGTAGTTTCATTCTCTTTACACTGTTCTTTCTCATCTTGCACTATTGATGAACGAAAGATGAATGATTGGAAAGGCCAAATGTAAGACGGGCCTGCATGCCCAATTTGTGACCCTTTGAAAACAAAGTTCGTTCATTCGTTCTCTCTCTCTCTCTCTCTTCCTCTCTCTCTCTCTCTCTCTCTCTCTCTCTCTCTCTGTGTGTCTCTTTCTCTGTCTCTCTCTCTTTCTCTCTCTATCTATCTCTCTCTGTCTCTCTCTGACTCTCTCTCTTTCTCTCTCTATCTATATATCTACTTCTCTCTCTCTCTCTCTCTCTCTCTCTCTCTCTCTCTCTCTCTCTCTCTCTCTCTCTCTCTCTCGCTCTGATGTCTATGTTCACATCTTTAAAGTTTTATTCCTGGAAATAAGGTCGCATATTGATTTGTTTAGTTAAGGAAATGCCTTGAAGACATCACAGTAATCAGAAAACTTCAGGTAATAATATTGATTGTTACAGACAAAGCTAGTCGGAACGCAATGGTAAAACAAATTTGACATCAGAGAACACACTTCACAACAGAAAGACTGAAAGCTTTAGGGACTAGTGCCAATTACAAAACAAACAAACAAACAAATAATAGAACAACATGTCCCAAAGTAGGGAACTGCTATGTGTCTGTGAAGTGACAGAATCATCACATTTTGTAGGCCTGCATACAAGGAGGAATAGATAAGGAGTCTTTCCCTCACTAAGCAAGACGACTAGCCCTCGTGCTAGAGCGCTCCTAACATTATCAGCCTCGCTCCTTGTCAGTTATACTAACGCGACCGCTATAGTGCCAAAAAGACCAGGAACAATTGAATGTGAAGATTTTCGTACAATTAACCTCATAAACCATGTCACTAAGCTTCTACTCAGAATTATAATGAGAAGAACAAGAAAGAAAACAAACATGGAAATTGGTGAAGAACAGTATGGATTTGTGGAAGGAAAGGGTGCATACAGCGCAATAGATACATTACGGACACTAATACTAATAGAAAGGTCAATAGAGACACAAAATGACATATATTTGTGCTTCATATATTATACTAAGGGATTTGATGAAGTAAACCATGATGAACTGATTAAAATGTTGGAAGATATTAACATTGATGGGAAAGATCTCAGAATAATAATGAATATTTACTGGAACCAAGTAGCAGTAATTAAAATGGGACATAAAGAGGTCAATTATGGACAACCAGTCTCCGTTGCAAAGGTGTTACGGACGCAGTTCGTAATTCCGCTTATCTGCTTTCGAAACACAGCTGCGACCATTAGCAGACCGTGTAGCGCTGGGTTTTAATGTGATGGTATGGGAGCAGTGCTGGTGTTGATAGCGATGTCCTGTAAATAGGATATGCAAAACGAAAAAAATAAAAATAAAAATTATGAACAAATAAAGCTAGGAGTACGACAGGGATGTGTCATGTCACCGGATCTCTTCTCCCTCTATAGCGAAGCAATAATAAGAGAGATCAAAGAGAAGCCAGGAGGGCTATTCGGAGGTTATAATATAAACAATACACGCTATGCAGATGACACAGTATAGGTGGCGGATAATGCAACACATCTATAATAATTATTGGACATTGTAGTAACAGAGAGTGCAAAGAAATGACTCTCCTTGAATATCAAGGAAACATTAACAATGGTGATATCAAAGAAAAAGGTGACCAAATTGTGAAATAGAAATAGAAAGGAAAGTTCTTAATTAAGTGGATAGTTTTAAATAGCTAGGGGAATTTATAACATCAGATAGACGATGCACAACATAGATTAAGAGCAGAATAGGGCAAGCAAAAGCTGCATTTCAGAAAATAAAGGGTATCTTATGCAATACGTCACTATCATTGAATGTAAGAAAGAGAGTGCTGAAGTGCTATATACAACCTGATTTCCAATATGGCTATTACTCTTAGAATGTAAATAAACAATTTAGGAAGAACTTGGAAGCAACAGAGATGTGGTTCCTGAGACGAATGTTTTCGAATTCCTTGGACTGCCAAAGTAAATAACAACGATTGTCTGATAGAGGCTAATGAAACTAGAACATTATATACAACAATAAAAAAGAGACAAACAGCTTTCTTTGGTAATGTGATGAGAAGAGAGACATTGGAGAACATTGTGACAACTAGAAAGATCGAGGGGAAGAGAGGCAGAGGCCGACCAAAAGAAATTATGCTGGATGGATTGGGGCGGTGGCATGGAGGAATATCATCAGTAGAATTGATCCAGAACACCAAAGACCGAGATCTGTGGAAAGTCATAAACGCCTACGCCAGCCGGCATGACACTTGATGATGATGATGATGATGATGATGATGATGATGATGATGATGATGATGATGATGATGATGATGATGATGATGATGATGATGATGATGATGATGATGATGATTGTCGGATGTATGGTAGTTGTTTGGACAACCACAAAGAGATAAAGGATACTAAGTTCCTCCTTCTCATATGTGACCCTGCCCGTTATAATTAATTTAACTGTTACTCGCTTCGTGGTTTGAGACCATTAAATAGAGTTTCGGAGAACCAAAGAGTATCTCCAGGAAAACAATAAAGTTTTTACTAAGTATCCAAAATATCCTTTTGGTGGTTCCCTGCCTCTCCTCTACCAACTAAATAATTATTAATCTAGGGTTGTTACTTAAAACAATTTTACTACGACAAGAGAACTCTCAAAAAGAGGCAATGACCCTTATTTTCAAATTTATTAAACTTAACTAGTGTTATGGAACAATAATGTCATAAGCATACATAATCAGTGCATTAACAAAACAAGATCACATACATATTCATCTCTATCTATATATCTATTTCCTGGCTGTGCCCACTGTACAATCCATCACCATCAGTGCTGTCTCAGTTTTCTATTATAATTATTATGCATTTTGTTGTGGCCTATTTATAATCCGTGGATTAAAAAAACTGGATACACTTTGATTGGTCCACCATCAAGTTCTGCGGCAATCAATCAGTGCTAATTATATGTGATAATTTCTTGAGTTCCTTTGTTCCAGGATCCGGGTTAGTGGCTCAATGGTTTTCCCCACTTATACGGATAGAACTAAGTAATATGGGATACCTGTCCTTTAATGGTGGAGAAATTTGCAGGAAGTTTCTTTTGACTAGTATTTGGCTTCACTATATCAGCTGCCTCACTCAGTCAAACTGTACATTCACCAAAGTCTGGTCTGGATCTAATTGGATCAGGCCACTCCCTTGATTCTTTTCGAATGGATCCAATCACCACATGTCACACCTAGATGTCAGGTCCTAGATTTGGTTGGATTTCCAAATACAATATAATATACACAGTTGGCCTTATTCTCGTGACGACAAGGTGTGGTCCGACCATGATCCGGTCGTTGCTTCTTTTTATCCTAACTTTCCCCCGTTCAAGATTTTGGCTTTTCCGTCGAAAATAAATCGTTGTAAATTTAGGATTTTAGAAGCGGGGAACAAACCAGCCCTGTTGCGGTGTCACTCTTGCATTGTTTTATGGGGAATATTCTCAGCGACGTTGTCGGCTTGCGAAAATATATCACAATGATGATGATGATGATGATGATGATGATGATGATGATGATGATGATGATGATGATGATGATGATGATGATGATGATGATGATGATGATGATTAGTTAGTTAGTTAGTTAGTCGCAGTTCCAACTTCACA
This sequence comes from Cepaea hortensis, assembly GCA_963921405.1. Taxonomy (NCBI): domain Eukaryota; kingdom Metazoa; phylum Mollusca; class Gastropoda; order Stylommatophora; family Helicidae; genus Cepaea; species Cepaea hortensis. The sequence continues at coordinate 59,922,069 of OY992886.1, forward strand.
GCAACGGGTCGTCCCCATTATGCTCCGTTACTGTGCCAGTGAATATCACACAAAACGCTCCCCACTGCCCAATGTGAAAAGTGTAAAAGACAGGAGTCTCGACAAACAACAGCCCGCACAGATACACTGTGCATAATGCCGCCGCCAGAATGTCAACACACCAGTTCCCCACGAAACACCCAATTCATCTCTGATGGAATCGGCAGTCATTTTCCTATCTGGATGTTTCCTAGATGTTCACCTACACAGTCCACGAAAATACAGTTCATCACCGACGGCAGTGGCAGTCAACCAGAAGCCCAGCAGGCACGCATTTCTGCATAAGGCAAAAACCGGTCAACTCTGGGACATAGCCACCTGCCATCGCTCCGAACATGCAGTCACGTTCCACACAAAAAAAAAACTTGGGCAGATTCAAAAGCACTTCACACGAAACACACAGCTCACAGTGTCGCGCCACGCACTCACTCAGTAGCAGGGTGACGGAACCATCAAGCCTCCTTAGTCGCCTCTTACGTGGTAGGCTACAGTGATAGTGCCAATGAAAGCCTGCATGCTATTCTATATATTTTTTCAGCTTTGTGGCAAGATATGTATTATTATCTTATAGCCAGTTCTTTGTAGAACAACGATCTCAACACAGCCTGTCGTGATAACTTGTGTATACAATAATGTTTATCCCTTTATCTTTGTAGAACAATCGGTACTCAATGGGTGATGTGGTCAGTATACAATACCAATCACCAACACAGGGGAATACAAGCGCGCGCGCTCGCGCACGAACACAGAGAGAGAGAGAGAGAGAGAGAGAGAGAGAGAGAGAGAGAGAGAGAGAGAGAGAGAGAGACACTCACATAGAAAGAAAGAGGGAGAAAGAGAGATTAAACGTAATATCTCTGCACCTAACTAGAATGAGTTCAGCAGCTTCTATGTTTGATGTACCGTGTTAGTGTAAGAATGTCAGCTTCTTTGTTTGTACATCGCACAATGTCATGCAATAGCTTTGACATATACATAACATCCATCAGCAGGGATACTGTTACCAAGTCATCAGACAAACACTGTACGTCACGTTCCGGCAAATCTCACAGGAGACAGTATTATCACGGCAGTTATTGACACTGGGGCAAGCGAGGTAGCAGACGTTTGTCTGCCCGGCGGACAGGTGTTCGAATCCTCTTGGAAGCGTGGATTGGTTCAGGGACCTGAGCTCACAGGCCGGTAGACAGGAAGTTCAGGACACTTGTACACGCTTTGATGTGCATTGGACATACCTTACTGGACCTGTAGTTTTATAGACCACTCGGCACTCGATGGGCCATGTGATTAGTATCTCGACGGTCGACTTTGCTTCCCAAGACATGTCCTGGTGCTTATTTCAGGCTAGATCGACTTGGGAGCGAATGTCATTTTTAACATTCTAATACACCCTGATAAGAATCAAACCCCTGAACTCCCGGCAGGCAGACGAGGAGTCTAGCCACTGCGCCACCGTGGCTCCCATACGAGGTCGGTCCAGCCTAATACAGTATAAGAACATTTCCTGGGAAGAAGGGGCGACCGGCATGATATTAATCACATCACCCATTGAGGGGTGATCCGTCTAAAATTAATTAATCACATCACCCATTTAGGAGTGATCCGTCTAAAATTAATTAATCATGATCCGTCTAAAATTAATTAATCACATCACCCATTGAGGTGTGATCCGTCTAAAATTAATTAATCACATCATACATTGAGGTGTGATCCGTCTAAAATTAATTAATCACATCACCCATTGAGGGGTGATCCGTCTAAAATTAATTAATCACATCACCCATTGAGGGGTGATCCGTCTAAAATTAATTAATCACATCACCTATTGAGGGGTGATCCGTCTAAAATTAATTAATCACATCACCCATTGAGGGGTGATCCGTCTAAAATTAATTAATCACATCACCCATTGAGGGGTGATCCGTCTAAAATTAATTAATCACATCACCCATTGAGGGGTGATCCGTCTAAAATTAATTAATCACATCACCCATTGAGGGGTGATCCGTCTAAACGTACGGGTTTAGCACCATGTACCCAACGTACCTCCTAGGGTGAACAGACGTCCTTGACTCAGTGAACAAGCTGTTGTATGAGTTAGAATAGAATTTAAATACAATGTTTGTTAGTAGTGAATTTGAATATAACGAAGACACAAACAATAGATTGCACGATTTGTTGCCTGGCATATTTCGCTGAATCTCGTTACGTGCATACTGCAGAATTCACACAACATACACTAAAGCAAATGAGATAACTCCTTCAAGCTTAAACACACTCAACCCCACACACACACACACACACAACCCCACACACACACACACACACACACACACACACACACACACACACACACACACTTCCACCGTAATTTAAATGGTCTATAATAGAATTGTTATTCTTATCATCAAGGAGTCTGTTTCCGGTTTGTTTGTTTGTTCGTCTGTTTAAATTGCTTCTTGTTTATGGAATGGCATGCATAAAAAAAGCACTCTACACATGTGAAGACCTGCAATGTTTGCCTTCATTACTAACAAACTGGTTCTGCCAACCAAACTCCAGGATCAAACGACAGCACTTTGCTGTATTTCCAACTCCAGACAAATGAGTTGCTAATGGCAACATTCGGCGCTTTTTCATTACACGTGTATATTTTCCATTCACAAAAGTATTTTGTGAAAGAAGTGGGAGAGTTGGGCGTAAGAGGATTTTGTGGGAGAAGATTAAACAAACAAATAAACCAACACGGAGAAGCTATGGCTTACGAAGCTTATGGGCTAGGGTGACCTCCTCAGGCTCTTGTACATGTTTTATCACTCATTCCCATTCAGACTGCCATATGTTAACTCGCGAGAGCAAAGGTACAGTTGATTTAAGAATGAGTCATCCTAGGCATGAAGAATGCACAAGGGGTTTGGGTTTGCGAATTTGCATTGAGTGTACTATACATTCATCAAGCATACGCAACCAGTCACAACAAGGGATTGATATGCACTTGGAGTATACAGCGTGAAAGACCTGACAGGTTTGTAGAAGCAGTGTTCAGAATACTGGCGCACAGAAGTTCTGTTTTCACCTTCACATGTTCTTCATAAAATACTCTTATATTCTTCTCTTTCGTTCACCAGGCATAAATACAACATTTAAGTATGTTTTAATATGGTACCTGGTATCCAGAGAACAATATATTATCGAATCTTTAAGGGCATTGTTGGGTCATCACATCACAAACTAGCGACCGCTCCTGGTGAAATCCCCGCTCAAACTAATTAGATTTTAAAATATGGCCCAGGAATAGCGTGGGCTCATTACTTATTAACCAATGAAAAACAAGCGCATACCTCTGCCCTCCCCCAACTCGTTCCAGAACATTCGATCTAAGAATAGCCCTTCTATTTGGGATGGTCCCCGTTAAGACTTAAAGTATTTTTATGAATGTATCGGGCTGGGAATGGGGAGTTCTGATTCATCATGCTACAATCATCATTCTTGAGGACAAACAACAATTCACTAGTTCACATTCTCCCCTATGTTACATTTTTTCACAGGAATGTCTCAGTATTTGTATTAGCATGATTGTTAAATTGCGACAGAAGTATGATGAGAACACTGTCAACGGATAAAAAGAGCAATGAATCTGTTTTGAAAGAAATTAACACACAAAGAGATTATTTGCAACAGACGAAGACAGTCTACATTCTGATGCCATGTTACGAGAAGGAGAAAGCTGGAGTATGTTGTCACAACAGGAAAACTGGAGGGAAGAAGCGTTTGGGGAGACCACTAGAGAAGTTGTTATACAATATGGCATCATGGTGTGTAGGAACGTCAGTGTCAGAGATGATTTGGCAGCACACGAGACAGAAGACCGAAGACAGACATGATCACCAACGCCACAAAGCATGGACTATAACAAGAAGAAATTGGTATGGTTGCGTTTTCATCATGTTCTCTACATTTGAGGCATACACATCCAAAAATAGCGAAATAGCAACAGATAAAAACCAAAGTTGCTCAAGCCGACACACTAAATAACACATATAATGTTGGACGTTTTGGTTGGGTGGTTGTGAATCAAGTCCGATGAGCTCTGAAAAAGATTAGCATCTACAAGATGAGGTTAATGGGCAACTTTTCTCACGACCTGGTACCAAAGAGTCATCGCCAAGGGAACTGTGTTACACAGCTTCCCTTCCCTTCTTGAAGTTTAGAAACCAGCGAAGTGCAGGAACGTTACTGACATTTCATATCTGCACAGAGGCATATTAGGATGCAACCATGTCATGATTCAGCACAGCATGTACGGACTGGGATTCACCTGGGTTGGGTTTTGTTTCCAGCACAAAGTGTGGGCATGTCATTGTCGACAGATTGGAACCCCATGCCCAGATAGAACACACATATCCCTCTTCTTCAAGCGTCAACATGAATATATTTACAGAAAGAGCATCTAATTTGAGGTCACTGACAGCTCCATACAGTTTGTCCTCAAATTGAGAAGGTGACAGAAGTCTCTGTGGCCAAGCTATCTGCCTCATGCTTCAAAGGATATGGGTTCGATTCCTGGCTACGTCTTTCGGTTCATGAGTGCATTTTTCTCGGAGACTCCTGGGGGTCGTCGATGGAGCTACGGAGTTCGTGCTTTGTGCGACGTTTTCAGCAAACCGGCCTGCGGAAAGAGACAGAGCCATATAGGATAAAACCTTGCAGATCCTCTCGACTTTTAAGACTTTAGGAGCAGATGTAGATCAAAATAATATTATGCTTTGCATATGTTGAGTACTTGTGCAGTAAATGTTTATCCGTCAGGTTATCAAATGCAGTTACCTTCATCAGCATATCCTGTTTTTATGATTTTGAACACGTGGTGTTTCAGTTTATTTCCTGTGCGGAGTCCGAAGACAGCTACTTGTTCACTTCATTCGCAGGGGTATATATGCATCTTCTTTCTAGTGGCCGGGATGATCTGATTTCCACTTAGTTCTATTAATTAGCGGACTCGCTAGCCTAGTTGATAGCCAACTGTGCTGGTAATGTCATGAGCACGGTTGGGCGTGGCTTCGACACCTGCGTTCGTCGCTTGCCAAAGTGAGAAGAAGACTGTCCACCTTGCTCTCGGCCTGCAAAATGTGATGGCATATCACGTCATAGTAGATGCGGTTGTTGCACACAGTGAACAACTAGGGTTAGAACTGAATAGTAAGAAGATACCGATTATGGTCGTCACTGGGAAGAAGGAAATACCACAATGTGATATACGAGTAAATGGGCATATTCTTAAGCAAGCGAATCGATACAGTTATCTCGGCACAGTCATAACATCTGATGGAAGATGCCTCGAAGAGATTAGAACAAGAATTGCCATTGCGAAGGTAGCCTTTTGCAAGAAGGAAAACATACTGACCAATAAAAAGATATCAACTGAAATGAGAAAAAGAGTGTTGAAGTGCTACATAGAACCTATACTTTTGTATGGATGTGAAGCGTGGACAAATGAGCAGCCAAACTGAAAAACATCTAATGGCTGTGGAAATGTGGTTTCTGAAGAAAATGCAAAGAATACCATGGACAGACAGAAAAACCAATGAACAAGTCCTTCAAGAAACAAATGAAGATCGTAAACTGATTAGAGCCATTAGACGTAGACAGTCAAAATTTTTTGGACATGTTATGAGAAGAAATGACTTGGAGAACTTGGTGACAATTGGCAAGATCGAAGGGAAGAGACCAAGGGGAAGACCGAGAAGTAAATACCTGGATGGCTTGGCCGCATGGCACGGTCGAGACAGGAACACGGAGCTGATCCACGACTCTGGTGAACAAGTGAGATGGCAGAACATGACGCCCACGCTTATCGGCATGGCCCATGATGGATGATATAAGTGTTTTGTATAAACCTCTTGCCATCATCGTAGTTTGACTATATCATTATCAGACTGAGGGGTCTTCCACTATGTCAGCCTCTTCATTTCCAGGTATCTGTACACCGAATTGCCATACTGTTGCTTGAGAAGATTTGAATATACTGGCTCGTTGATTGAAGGACAATAGACAATTCTGATTGATGACAGCTGAGACAAAATGACTCCACAACACTTGCGTCGCAGTGCACATTAAACTTTAATGGTGACTCCCGGTGATCAAATTCCAAGCACCACCAATGTCTGACCTCCACTCGATGTGTAATTCTGCGTGATACGTGTTTACGTGCATGGCAATCTGTCCCAGGGTCCCTAGCTATCGTGTGGCCCTTGTCGTCAGAGTGTTAGTTGCCATCTTACCGCTGTCAACACTTGAATGTCTATAGTCAAATATAAAACGTATACAACTTACGTTGGGTTCTGGTTCGAACACATTAACTACATATCGAATTAGCTTCCTGAGAATCTAGGTTAAACAGTGTCACATCGTCTTCAATGATTACAGAATCTAACTGAAGTAGTTGTTAGATGGTTGTTGATTCACTTGCTAACTCGCAGCCTCACTCAATCAATCAATCACTCGCTGATATAATAATTCGTACAGTCCATTCTTTCGTAGATACAGCTAGAATAATACAATGTCGTCTATCGCTGTTAACCAACACATTGAATCTCCCCGGCCGAATGGCATTAGAAACCCGTTTTCGCGTCATATCACGTGACCGTTCATAAATAGGCCGGTGTCTCATTAATCATTACTCATCTCAGCCCGTTTGTTCAACTTTCAGCGACTGTTTCTCCCACTTGTGGATTAACTCTCTCAAGTTCTGTGAATCTAACTAATCACCCTTTCCCCCTCTATTAAATCTCTTAAGGTTACTTTCGGGTTATGGCAGGTACTGTATGACAGGATCCAGTGTGGATCTTTTGGACTTATGATATAGTCCTTAGAGTGCTGTTCTTAGGTCAGCTAGCTCTGCAGTTTTAGCTCTTCAGTACCGACACAACAGACTTCACATCTGTGAATAGAGCCATGCATTTTTTAAATTTCATCATCAGCATTTTTCAAAGCTTCTATCTCTGTTATGAAGTTACTTGAGAATTTTCCAGTTACCAGTGACTTTTCTTTGCTCCATTTCTTAGACTTAGAATTCCTCCACCTCTCATGGTTGAGTTTGTTGTTAATCCATCTGTACATGCATGGGTCCAGTGCCACTTGGGTAGTATTCTTCTATGTGACTCACAGGAAATAAAAATAATACTTGGAGATTTTAATGCAAAAGTAGGAAAGGGGAAAATAGGGGATGTAGTGGGGAATTATGGTTTAGGTACAAGAAATTAAAGAGGGGAAAAGCTAATAGAATGAGCAAATATCAATGATATGATAATTGGAAACACATGTTTTAAACGCCATAAAAGACACCTATACACATGGAAAAGCCCTGATAAGAAAATATGCAACCATATTGACTACGTACTAATTAACAAAAGATTTAGAAATGCTTTAATTAATGTAAAGACGATGCCTGGTGCTGACTGTAATAGTGATCATGTACCACTATATGGACAAATAAAAGTAAGATTAAAGAGGGGGGGGGGGGGGGGAATGGTTAAGAACATGAGACTTAATAAAGGGGTTCTGAAAGTAGATAAAGAAATTAAGAACAATACAGAGTGACTGTGAAAAATAGGTACAATGCAATAGCTAAAATACAGAGTATAAGTGAACAATGGGAAATGTTAAGGGACTCCATTCATCAAACTAGCAAAGAAATATTACCAGAGAGAAGCCAAAAAGCTAGGAAAAAATTAATGAATGAAGAAATCTTAATGCTAATGGACAAAAGAAAACAGAGTAAAAATGACAAACAAGAATACGCTAAGATAAATAAAGAAATAAAAGATAAATGTAGGAAGGCAAAAGAAAGTTGTTTAAACGAGTAGTGCAAAACAACTTAGTTAAATGCCATTAAAGATACAAACAATATACACAGACAAATCAGTGAGCTCAAAGGGAAGAAAAATAAGAATAAATACAGGGTGTTTGAAATCAAAAACAGGAAAGAAATTATTGGAGGAAGGTGCTATAATGAAGAGGTGGAATGAGTATACAAGAGAATTATATGATGGAGAAAACTAAGAATTAACAGAAGAAAGTAACTTAGAAGATCCACCTATTCTAAAAGAAGTCACTGATGCTATGAAACATATGAAGAAAGAAAAAACAGCTGGGCCAGATTAAATCACAATAGTGATTTATTATTACTTTATTAAGTCTCATGTTCTTAACTATTAGAAGTATTGGGAGAGTTTGGAGTAGATATATTAATCAAAATGTCGAATGATATTTACCCAGTGATATGCTGAAATCTGTATTTATAGCTATACCAAAAAAAGACCAAGAGCAATTGAATGTGAAGATTTTCGTACAATTAACCTCATACTGATGAGCGTAATCTAGCCTAGGAATCAACATACAGCTGAAAGATGCTGGTGTTGACCGCAATATCCTGAAACAGGATGGAAACGCGGAAAAAAAAAAAAAAAAAACCTCATAAACCATATCACTAAGCTTCTACTCAGAATTATAATTATAACAAGAAAGATAATGAAAATGGAAATTAGTGAGAACAGTACGAATTTGTGGAGGGAAAGAGTACAAACAATGCAATATATACATTACAGACACTAATAGAAAGGTCAATAGAGAAACAGAAAGACATATATTTGTGCTTCATAGATTATACTAAGGCATTTGATAAAGTAACACATGATGAGCTGATTAAAATGTTGGAAGATATCAACATTGATGGGAAAGATTTAAGAATAATAAAGAATATTTACTGGAACCAAGTAGCAGCAATTAAAATGGGAAATAAAGAGGGTAGTTACAAACAGATAAAGCTAGGAGTACAACAGGGGTGTGTCTTGTCACCAGAACTCTTCTCCCTTTATAGCGAAGTAATAATGAGAGAGATCAAAGCGATGCCAGGAATATTAGTTGGAGGTTATAATATAAATAATATATACTATGCAGATGACACAGTATTGGTGGCGGATAAATCAACAGACCTACAACAATTGTTGGACACTGTAGTAACAGAGAATGGAAGGAAAGGACTCTCCTTGAACACAGTAACAATGGTGATATCAAAGAAAATGGTGACACCAAAATGTGACATAGAAATAGAAGGAATAATCCTTAACCAAGTTGATAATTTTAGATACCTAGGGGCATTTATAACATCAGATGGAAGGTGTACAACAGAGATTAAGAGCAGAATAGGGCAAGCAAAAGCCGCATTTCAGAAAATGAGTATCTTATGCAATAAGTCCCTATCACTGAAAGTAATAAAGAGAGTGCTGAAATGCTATGTAGAACCAGTTTTGCTGTATGGCAGTGAATCTTTGCATGTAAATGAACAAATTAAGAAGAAATTAGAAGCAACAGAGATGTGGTTCCTGAGAGGAATTCCTTGGACTGCCAGCGTAACTAACGACTGCCTGAAACAGGCTAATCAAACTAGAACATTATATACAACAATAAGAAAGAGACAAACATCTTTCTTCGGTCATGTAATGAGAAGAGAGGCATTGGAGAACATCATGACAACTGGAAAGATCGAGGGGAGGAGAGGCAGAGGCAGTCAAAGAGAAATTATGCTGGATGGATTGAGATGGTGGCATGGAGGAATATCAGCAGCAGAGTTGATCCAGAAAACCAAAGACCGAGATCTGTGGAGAGCCATGAATGCCTATGCCAGCTGGCAGGGCACTTGATGATGATGGTGATGAGGCGATTTACGAGGGTAAGTCAATAAGTAAGTCACAAATGGCTGTAGAAAAATAATTAAATATGAGAACTTGAAACCAGTTTATTTGTATACATACATTGTCCCTTTATTTCTCAACATAACTTCCACCAACATTGATGTACTTATCCCATCGTTTTATCAGTCCTCCCAAACCGGCTGCATAGAACTGCATGCTCTGTTTTCTAAACCACGTTTTCACTTCACATTCAACTTCGGTGTCACTCGCGAAATGTCTCCCGCCAAGGTGGGTTTTCAATGGACCAAAAAGGTGGAAATTGCTAGGGGCTAAGTCCGGGCTGTAAGGTGGATGTTCCAGAACTTCCCACCTTAGTTGGTTAATTTTCTCCTGAGTTAATCGAGCCGTATGTGGTCTGGCATTGTCATGAAGAAGAAACACTCCTCTAGTCAGCAGTCCTGGACGTTTTCTTCCAATTGCACCATGAAGCATCGATAGAACTTCACTGTACGATTCAGAATTTACATTGTCACCTTTCTTCTTGAAATTGGTTAAAAGCACTCCTTGACAATCTCAGAACACTGTCAGCAAAACAATCCCCGCTGATGGCGTAACCTTGAATTTTTGGACACAAGGCGAAAAAAGATGTTTTCTACTCAGCTATGCACCGCTTTATGGGACAAACATTTGTCAGCATAAACAGGAAGCATTTCCTTATGAATGTCCTTTGCAGGCAGTCCTTTTGCCCACAAAAAAACGATTGCTCTTTGGTTGTACACTCCGTAAGTACAGCCGCCATTTTGTTTATGCGCTGCACATGAGACACTCATGTTCTGAGTACCAGATTTATTTTCCATCTATGGCTGACACCTGTTGTCTCCAAGCTGGAAACCTGTGCGTATTGCAGATGGGTTTTGTTATTGATGTTATGTACAGCCAGAATGGTTTCTCATGTACAAGGTAACGTGTCACAGTAAATTGGTGAGCTCAATTGTGACACTGAAGACTGACATTTAGCACCTAATTTAGTTAGGGTCAAGATGTTTATCTGTACTTGTGTTCTATGTACATACAAGCGGTTAAATGCCGATTTTACGTAGCAGTTGTGGTATCATTCTAGAGTGTAAGCAACTGTAGCAGTAGTGTTTGTGCAAAAAAAATTGTTTTATGCACAATTTTATTGTTTTGCAAATTTATGTGAATACAGGTGTGAAATGAGGTGGCTCACTCCCTTATTTGCAGTAATTTCTTCCCCTATAAATGACTGCTGTTTGTATTATGCGATGGATGGCTACCCCAGAGAGACTGCAGACGACTGGACTTAACTACTGTACTGGCCAGATAGAACGCTATACACCACATCACCAAGTATGGCTATAATTGCATGCATGTTTCCAAAGGTCAACTGGAAAGACAGACAGCCAGTCACTCTCAACAAACAGACACAGATGGAGGTTACCGCTGTTTTAATGGCAACATTTAACCAGGAAAACAAAAACACACTAAAACTGTACAATCTTCTCAACAGACCATTTGCCATTACAACCTTCATTTATAAATCATGTGTTTATTATTGTCATTTACCATTCACATTTCTGACAAAATATGTCTGTAACAGGACATCACACAAGTTCACACCTATATTGTAACAAACAAATGTTACATAATATTAACGGCCAGATAGTTTAGTTATGCAACTGGAAATTCTCTACAAGATAGTCCTACTAGTACACATCGACAGTTGGCTGTAACAGATCTCATAAATTGTCTATCTCTCACAGTGATGGCTTAACATTATAATTCCAGTGCATCTTTGGATATCATTTTCCTATTTAAACAGTTGCCTTGTGCTTGTACCACACCTGCTATATTTCACCCTGGCATGGTATTCAGCAAGCATAAAACACCTTTAAAAAACTGAACAGTGGCTGTTCTGTAATCAATGGGGTTTACCAAGGCATGCCTTTCATTAGGCAACATTAAATTAATAAAAGCCTACAGAAAAAGAAACAAGAGCAGTTGTGACCTAGGAGGAAAATTGATGCTGGTGATATGACCCTGAAAGCAATGTGGGCACAGTGGATGAATGGACGAACGAACAAAGTTTATATTCAATTGGTCATAAATTGGGCATGCAGGCCCGTCTTACTTATCTAGTATCTATTGTGCATGTAATATTCACATAAGATAAAAAATATTGTCACATAAATGTTGTGAACTAAATTATGCATATTACGAATGCTTGCAGGCCTGCCTGCCTACATACATACATGCATCATTTACACAAACTCTGAGCTAGGAGGGCAAGTGGGAGCTAGTGTTTTGACCCATGAGATGGGAGTCACTGGGGATGTGAGCTAGGGTGGCAAGTGATATGACCCATGAGATGGGTGTCACTGGGGATGTGAGCTAGGATGGCAAGTGATATGACCCATGAGATGGGAGTCACTGGGGATGTGAGCTAGGATGGCAAGTGATAAGACCCATGAGATGGGAGTCACTGGGGATGTGAGCTAGGATGGCAAGTGATATGACCCATGAGATGGGAGTCACTGGGGACGTGAGCTAGGATGGCAAGTGATATGACCCATGAGATGGGAGTCACTGGGGACGTGAGCTAGGATGGCAAGTGATACGACCCATGAGATGGGAGTCACTGGGGATGTGAGCTAGGATGGCAAGTGATACGACCCATGAGATGGGAGTCACCGGGGATGTGAGCTAGGATGGCAAGTGATATGACCCATGAGATGGGAGTCACTGGGGATGTGAGCTATGATGGCAAGTGATATGACCCATGAGATGGGAGTCACTGGGGATGTGAGCTAGGATGGCAAGTGATATGACCCATGAGATGGGAGTCACTGGGGATGTGAGCTATGATGGCAAGTGATATGACCCATGAGATGGGAGTCACTGGGGATGTGAGCTAGGATGGCAAGTGATATGACCCATGAGATGGAAGTCACTGGGGATGTGAGCTAGGATGGCAAGTGATATGACCCATGAGATGGGAGTCACTGGGGACGTGAGCTAGGATGGCAAGTGATATGACCCATGAGATGGGAGTCACTGGGGACGTGAGCTAGGATGGCAAGTGATACGACCCATGAGATGGGAGTCACTGGGGATGTGAGCTAGGATGGCAAGTGATACGACCCATGAGATGGGAGTCACCGGGGATGTGAGCTAGGATGGCAAGTGATATGACCCATGAGATGGGAGTCACTGGGGATGTGAGCTATGATGGCAAGTGATATGACCCATGAGATGGGAGTCACTGGGGATGTGAGCTAGGATGGCAAGTGATATGACCCATGAGATGGGAGTCACTGGGGATGTGAGCTAGGATGGCAAGTGATATGACCCATGAGATGGGAGTCACTGGGGATGTGAGCTAGGATGGCAAGTGATATGACCCATGAGATGGGAGTCTATGGGGATGTGAGCTAGGATGGCAAGTGATATGACCCATGAGATGGGAGTCTATGTGGATGTGAGCTAGGATGGCAAGTGATATGACCCATGAGATGGGAGTCACTGGGGATGTGAGCTAGGATGGCAAGTGATATGACCCATGAGATGGGAGTCACCGGGGATGTGAGCTAGGATGGCAAGTGATATGACCCATGAGATGGGAGTCACTGGGGACGTGAGCTAGGATGGCAAGTGATATGACCCATGAGATGGGAGTCACTGGGGATGTGAGCTAGGATGGTAAGTGATATGACCCATGAGATGGGAGTCACTGGGGATGTGAGCTAGGATGGCAAGTGATATGACCCATGAGATGGGAGTCACTGGGGATGTGAGCTAGGATGGCAAGTGATATGACCCATGAGATGGGAGTCACTGGGGATGTGAGCTAGGATGGCAAGTGATATGACCCATGAGATGGAAGTCACTGGGGATGTGAGCTAGGATGGCAAGTGATATGACCCATGAGATGGGAGTCACTGGGGATGTGAGCTAGGATGGCAAGTGATATGACCCATGAGATGGGAGTCACTGGAGATGTGAGCTAGGATGGCAAGTGATATGACCCATGAGATGGGAGTCACTGGGGATGTGAGCTAGGATGGCAAGTGATACGACCCATGAGATGGGAGTCACTGGGGATGTGAGCTAGGATGGCAAGTGATATGACCCATGAGATGGGAGTCACTGGGGATGTGAGCTAGGATGGCAAGTGATATGACCCATGAGATGGGAGTCACTGGGGATGTGAGCTAGGATGGCAAGTGATATGACCCATGAGATGGGAGTCACTGGAGATGTGAGCTAGGATGGCAAGTGATATGACCCATGAGATGGGAGTCACTGGGGATGTGAGCTAGGATGGCAAGTGATACGACCCATGAGATGGGAGTCACTGGGGATGTGAGCTAGGATGGCAAGTAATATGACCCATGAGATGGGAGTCACTGGGGATGTGAGCTAGGATGGCAAGTGATATGACCCACGAGATGGGAGTCACTGCAGATGTGAGGTAGGAAGTAAAGGGTCCAGCAACCCATACAATGTAGCAGCCACTTTTAGAATAAAAACCTTGAAGTGTTTTCAATGTCTGAGGAATTACTACTATATACAATTGTTTAAAAATGCTGGTGATAAAATACACTGCTTTACACATGATCATAATATCCTTAACACTGGAAAGTCATATTTTATCACTTACTTTATGTGTTTATAACAACAAATCACTAAAACTTCTGATATGAATCACCAGCACATCACCCGAAGAAGATGCATTCTACTGTAAACATAATGCCTAACATATAAGAATGAAAACAGTGATTTCTGCATCTTAAGTCCAACTGTACAAATGTTATATTTCTTTACGTTAACCATATAAATGTCACATTTCTGTATGTCAATAATATAAAACAAACATAGAGCAACATATGCACAACATGGGTTTCTAATCAATCTGTCCCTAGAACATAGCTGGAATTGGAGCCCCGACAGTGTAAAGTCAGCCCCAAACAGCCCATGTTTGATGTTGCCTCTGAGGTGTTGCTCATGAAACCTGAAGGTGTTGCCGACACATGTCCAGTGACAGACACCCTGCTGAAAGTAGTAGCAGTGAGAAATGCTGGGAACCGTTTCATGAGATCTTGAAGCTGAACTCACTGGCCAAAGACATGGCATGGTCCATGGCGTGGATGTTGATGAGATGTTTGCTGATCTGCTTCACAAGCTCTCTGAGATGGAAGAAAACATGTCAGGTTATAGAAATGCTTTCTTATTTCCCCTTTCTGTAGTGTAGCCAAAACTGAGTTAAGTACAGCATAACAGCATGTGATAAGCAAAATGCAATGTCACACATTAGATTTGATACTCAAATGCAAACAAATAAAGGTTACAAAATGTTTATGATAACTAAGGCCTGAAGAGGCTCCAAGAATAGTGCAGAGTCTACCAGTCGAGCAGTTCTTATTTGGGCCCCCCCTACCCCCAGCAAAGTGGGCTTTCCCCTTGACTGCATATGACTGGTGTTTATGTATAGATCATATGGTGGATATATATTCATATCATAATGTGAAGTTCCCCCATCACTGAACACTTATATGACAGTACCAAACATGTACTTTACCTTATGATGACTGAATTCAGAGCTGGCTGCAGTGTTTAGTTCTAAACACTTGAATATCTACTAAACATTCCGGGTAAAAGAAATAGAGGAAGACCCAAAAACACCAGAAGAAGAGAAGTAAAGACAGAAATGAATAAGATGGGGAGAATATGGATGCAGCTGCATGAGATAGGACTTCTTGGTTGACTGTCTGTGCTCTCTGGAGCACAGACATTCAATCTTATAAGCAAAGTCCTTCCATCTTCTTGTTATTTCAATGTCTGCCTTGTACTACTATTCAATGATTCTATCTAATACCACAATTCAATTATGTCTGTTTCATACTACTATTTAATTATGTCTGTCTCATACTACTATCCAATGATGTCTGTCTCATACTCCTATTCAATTATTTTTCTAATGTATGTCTCATTACAACTCAGTAATGTCTCTTCATTATTTTTGCTGATGGTAGTAAAATGAGAAATAGTAAACAGTGTTTATATTCTAACCCTTTGTTGTCAACATCAAACTTAGTTACCCTCAACATCCCACAAGAGAAAATGTGTCACATGAGAGATGAAATGCTTAAGAAAATCTGCTAAACGTCCAGATTACACAGAATGCAAACTGACAATATCAGAAATATGATAGGTATACCACTTGACATCTTAGAAGAATTTAAAATTGAAAAACTGTTTCCTTACAATTTAGTTTTAACCTTAATTGTTCATTGTGTACAATAACTAAAGGCAGTAGATCCTATTCATTGTCTTCAACTGTAACCTACCAGGAATGTTGGGGAGATGAATAATATGGGTAGGACATGGTGTGAGCTGTAGAAAACTGGATACGCTAAGATGCTTGATGTGAGTTGGCTAAGGGCCAATATTCAACACAGAATAATGGGCAAAAGAAGAATGTTGTTTCAAATATATTTTCAAGTCTAAAATTTCCATCAATTTTGATTAACATGTTGAAATGTCCTACCCTTTGAGTAATCAATGAAGCATAAATAGTAGAGGTTCATCTTATAAAGATAAGATTTGCCTCTGTCAACTAGTGTAATTAAAACAATAAGTTACATTACTTTGAAGTTTCCCCAACAAAAACATTAAATAACCAAGTTATAAATTAAAATTAATCAAGTGTTATAAATGCAATGTTTACTGCTACAGAAATATGGACAATAAACATATGGTATGAGACTAACATGAAGTTTTAGAAATGCATTTGAATCATTGTGCAGGTAGAACTCCAGGCCGGGAAGGTTAACCTGATCAACAAATGGCCGCAGAAGTTGGATGTGTCGGCCTAAAGGTGCAAGTATTGCAGCTCTGCTGTAAACAGGTACAACGCAATAACGTCTGAAAAAACACTCCGGATGAACGCAGAAGAAGAAGAAGAAGAAGAACTCCAGGAAACGAAAACATGTTTACAAAAACTGGAACTAAAGAAAACATCCAGAATGAAACCAATATACAGAGACCTATAAAGAGACATCTCCTTGTTGAAGAATGTGATGGAGAGAGAGCTGAGGGCAAACATGCAAGAGGAAGACATTACATGTGGATGGACAACACCATGAGATGGACTAGAGGAAATTTGTTTGAATGTACTCTACAGTTGCAAGGCAGAAAATACTGGAGATTCAATGAGCCAAATATCAGTGCAGAGATGCCATTGTGTGGCGATGATAAACAGTTAACACTACCACCTGTTTGAACAAAAGAATCTCTCTGTCTGGAAACTACATGGCTTACCTTCCTTCTAATCGTTCATTATCCTTCTCAAGTGCCGTGGCTTTGTGTAGAGCCTTGGCTGCAGATACTAGATAGCGGCAGAGATTCTCCAACTGCGGAAATGTTGAGTCCCCTTCTAAACTGCTGAACCAGTCTTTGGGGAAGGTTGAAATGATCTGTTCAGTAAGAGAAAAAAAATTAGTCAACACTGAATATGCCCACAGAATATATGCAAACTTTAGTCAGATTGCTTATAGACCAATCAGACATTAGTGTGATTGATTATGAAACATTTACATGTTAGTCAGCCTGTTCATACAACATTACCATTCTAACCACATTCTTTACAGAATATTCTCATTTCTAGTCAGATTGTTTAAAGAACAATCATACTTCTGTGAGATTATTCATGAAACATTGAAACTCCTGTCACCGGGCTCATGAAACATACAAATGTCTGTCACAGTGTTTATGAAACACAAACTTCAGTGAGACAGTGTAAAGAACAAATAACTTGTGTGAGATTGTTTATAGAGCATTCACACTTGAGCAATACTGCATGTCAGGAAAAGGTAGCACTATGGCAGAAACAGTTGTTGGGGTGCGAAGTGTTAGAACATCACATGTTCTAGGCCATAGCACAATGAGGTGAAGTGGCCAGTACCCTTCCTCAATGTATTCCTTTCCCAGACTATGATTAAATATTTCTGAGAATTGCCTAGCACTCATTTTGAGGCCAGGTCAATCTCAGAGTTGTATTTGTCAGAAAAAAAAAACCTTTCACTGCTGGGGACTACACCCACACAACTGTCTTGGCAAGCAAGCATGCTATCCACTAAGCCACTGCTTACAGAACCCTCAAATGTTAGCAAAATGGTTTAAAGACCATTCAAACCGGCCAGATTCTAATGCTTTTAGTACATTAAAACTCTAGCCAGATAACTGAAAATGACGCCACCAACAATTACTTTAATCTTAAAATACCATAAAATAACACTCAATCAATCAATCAATCAGGTGCCCTCCCGACAATGAAGGTTGGCTGCAATGGATCTCCACGGTCTGTCTCTTGCCCTGACTGTACATTCTGTCAGGCTGATGTTCGTCCATCTCTTGATGTTCTCTTCCCACTTGTATCGTTGTCTACTTCTTGCTCGCTTGCCCTCCAGTATGCTTTTTAGAAGAGTCCATCCATCATGTGCCTCTCGATCAACAGAGTCGTGGATCAGCTCCGTGTTCCTGTCTCGACCATGCCATGTGACCAAGAAGAGTATCATGTCTTTTAATGTGGTTGAAATATTTCACTTGCCTCCTCTTTATTTCTTTCAACTCTCGCTTTATTCTGTTTTTCTAGAGCCTCTGCATTTGATTGCTTTTGTTTCCATGAAATTTAACATATTCGACTGTATATCCACATCTGCAGGGCCTCCATATGACTTTCTAGTTGCTTGTTCAATGTCCAGGCTTCTGCGCCATACACGGAAAAGCAACACTGCCAAAGTCTGAATATTTTTACAATGTTATCTGGTTGCCTGAATGTCCTCCAAATAATCCAGCTTATGTCTTAATGTCTCTGGCAAATGTCTGAGTGTCCCACAAATAACCTGATTACTTGATTCAGGTGACCTGATTAACATCTGAACATTCAAAAGGCAACATGATATTGTGCCCAAATGTTTTACAAGCTAATATAATGTCTCACAAGCAATCCAGCTAAAGATTGAATAGCTTACAAAGAAGCAAGTCTAATGTTTGCTTGCTATTAACTATTTGATTAAATACTAAGTTGAGTTGAGTCAAGAACTGACATCACAGCACTCAGGACATTCCCATACATGCTTGGTCATCATCTTCAACAGTCAATGAAGAGTACCAATACTAATGGTACCAGCTGCAGTTTGATTATGTCTCTGGTCTAGCTTTTCCTCAGAGTACTCAGTGTTGGCCAGATCCTCTGATAACTCTCCACAACACCATTCTTTCTAGGCCATGATGATTGATCTGTTCTTTCACACTAAAACCATGATTCCAAAACATCACATCTGCACCAATCATAAGCTAATCTTTGAATATCCCACATGTCCTGTACGCAAGATCAAACTAGCTGCATGATAATCTCTAAATCGATGAACTGGCAAAAATATTAACAAGCTATATCAATTTAAAAAAAAACAAAAAAACTGGCTATTATATTATGAAAACATTCAGAAGTAATAAACATGTTATGATACCCCATGACACTGTTTGTAAACATGAGCATATTTAACTTTATTAAATTACCTATGAACTCTTTTTCTGAACTCTGGTGTAGAAGGAGAGTAACAAAGGCAAAAGTTAACAGACTAGATGGAATCAGCAACATAATTTGGCTCATCTGCCAGCCTGAGATACTTACTGCCTGACACTTATGCAGAGCTTCTCTGTTGATACATGAAGACACCAGTCCCACCACGATGTATCTGTTCAGTAAGCCAGACAATGCTAGCTTCTGTAACACTGGACCTGATATCAGTTGATGCCAGGATAAAATGTTCCCAAGCAACTGAAAATACAAGTTTGAAAATAAATATGCATGCGTCTGTGTGTATGCATGTGCACTTGCGTGTGCAAGCAAACATGAGAGGAAGGAAGGAAGGAAGGAGAGAGAGAGAGAGAGAGAGAGAGAGAGAGAGAGAGAGAGAGAGAGAGAGAGAGAGAGAGAGAGAGAGAGAGAGAGAGAGAGAGAAAACGAGAATGCAAGACAGCATACAATAACAACAATTTATATGGGTACAGAGATAGAGGAAGACCAAGAAAATGAGAGAGAAAGAAAGAGACAGACAGAGAGAGAGAGAGAACGAACGAACAAACTTTATTTTCAAAGGGTAACAAATTGGGCACGCAGGCCCGTCTTACATTCGGCCCTTCCAATCACTCATCTTTTGTTCATCAATAATGCATAATATATTCACACAGGAAAAACACATTGTCAAATAATGTTGTAAACATAAACAATGCATATTACCATGTTATGAGACACACCCCCCCCCCCCACACATACATCCCCCACCCACACATCTCCCACCCACCAAACATCCTCCACCCACCCAGGGACACATACATGCACCCTCCCACACACACATACTCAACCCATCCCGTAACCCATCAACACTCATCAACTCATCCACCACACACGCACAGCCCACACACAGAGAGAAAGAGAGAGAGAGAGAGAGAGAGAGAGAGAGAGAGAGAGAGAGAGAGAGAGATGGAGAGAGCGTACAACAAAAAACAAAGGAAGGCCAAGAAAATGAGAGAAAGGGAGAGAGGGAGACAGAGTGAGAAACAGAGAAAGAAACACACAAACACACTGAGCATACAATGACAAAATAGATATGGGTACAGAACTAGACAAACGCAAAGAAAATGAGGAAACAAATTGGGGGGAGGGGGAGAGAGAAAGAGTGAGAGAGAAAGAGTGGAGAGAGAAAGAGAGGAAAAATGAAGAAAAAAGAGAGAAAAGCCTGGTAGAGAGGTTAGAAAAGTGGATATGAAATCCATATCACGCTGCGTTTGTAAAAACAAGTTACAGAGAAATTATAAGGAGAGAGTAACTGCTGACACTGAAATATACAACACTTTGAGGACAATACCAACACCAACCACCTCAGAATATTCATCAGATTGTCATTTAGTGCCATTTATATCAGGCCATCAATTGAAAAACATTACAGAACCATTGAATAATGCAAATTCTTTGTGCATCCATATGGTCAGTAGAGCTGCTCAATTCTGAATCATGGATCATTAAGAAATATGTTTAGAGGTATTTATAATGTGGTCATAACTGATGGCATCACGATCTGCCAAAGAGAGCACCAGAAGACAAGTGAAGAAGAGGCTGGTTAGGGAAAGCTTTCATTACACAGGCATGCAAAGATCCTCAGTGAAGACATATAGTACAGAGGTCAGCAACAGAAGAAGGCACAACTGTCGAGACATGGTTGGGTGGCTTCAAAATGAGGCCAAGAATTGAACAGTTCATCTGACAAAAGGAAATATGAATTAGCAGCTTACATAACATTAACCCTTTACAAGGCATATCGTCCGATTCCGGCTGATGCCATAAAACGATCGTAGCGTCCGATTCCGGCCGATACTATTATGCATTGTAAAATCGCGATCTCTCGGCTTTCCGACACTTCCGACGGCTACTTTCGCCTACAGCTTGACAACGTGGCCGCCATTTGTAAACGCGATAGTATCAATTTGAACGGACTTTTAAGGACAATTTTTGATAGTTTTCGGGATTTTTACGCTGTTTTTCAAAATGGATTTCGGCAATTCTTCAAGTGATAGCCGAGATTTCGCTAGGTTCATTTTAAATGACATTAAAAGGCACGAAGTTGACTATTAATCGGAGCTAGATATCAGTGCAAAGCGTTACTTTGCATTAGCAGTCTGAGTCGGACTTTAAAGAAAGTGATTATGATTCTGAAAATGTGTTTGTATATTGCCGTATAGGTGACGGAAAATCACAAACATGCTGTATTTCGTAAATATTTGTGTTCATATATGGATTACCGACAACAATCACATGAGTAACATATTCTGCATGCTTTTCCCTTCATTGTGTTGTTTATTTAACTAAAATCGGTTGACTAACACCTTATTTGTGATGTTTTTACTAACGCGACCCGAACTTTTTCCAAACCTGAAAAAATCTTGCCCGTTCAGGGCTACAAAATGGACAAGCGTCTGCCCTGTAAAGGGTTAAAGATATCTTCACCCAATTTGATGACTAGAGAAAACATATTTGTTTGTGGTTGCAAGCAGAAAGAAACACGGCTTCAGTAGCAGAAAAACAATATTGAAACCAACCAACCTTGATACATGTCCATGATTGTCGGTGAAAGAAAACTGCTGGGCCCGAAGATCTGTTTTCCAGAACACTGCCAATGAACCAATACAGACATTCAACAATTGATTAAAATAACGAAGAATGAAGCACTAATATTATGGATAAGCACAAACGTAATGGGCTTAAATGAAGCAATATAACAAATAAACACATACGTTTCAGAATATACATAAATGGTAAAATCATTTTTTTAAATGATGAATAAACATGGTAGTTTAACTGACAAATGAAACTAATAAAATTATGATTTTACAGCCTTTCTCCAATGCATAATCTACACATCTCACAACTTAGGAAGACAAATTCTCCTAAACTGCCCTTACCTGAGAGGGTATATTGGCATAAAGACATCATCATCCAGTGTTTTCTTCAAACGTGTTACAATGGCTTCAAGGTAGCTCTGTAATCAAGTAGAAACAAGTAAAGACACTTCAACATTACAATAGACAATAACAACAATGACAGTTCTCTATTGCAAGAATGACTGTTTATAACAGTAATTAATGGGAACAATGACTATTTATAATAACAATTATTATTATTATTTCATAAAGATCACTAATGATTTAGTACAGCAATAACTTATGCCCTTAAGCAGATACTTCCTTCCTCACATTGTCTATACTCTTCAACCAAGCCATTTTTCTGCTCACCTCCACTTTCAAATAGTAACTGCATAAGTACCAGCTTAATATTCATAATTCTGACATTTCTTTGATAAAACTATTATCATGAACTTTCTATACAATAAACTAAAACAAATTTACTGGACGGATGTTCCACACAAAAAATGGAAGACATTGAAAAATTACAACAAAGAAGTAGAACGTACATTTAAAGATAACAATTGACAGAAGCCTCACCAAACGAACACAATGGAAGACACTGATAAATTAAAACAAAGAATACTAGACAGATGTCATACCACATATTAACATATTAGGAATATCGAAAACGAGATGGAAAGGGGCAGGGATAAGGACAGGAGAGGATTATAAGATTATTTACTCTGGGGGAGAAGAACATCAAAGAGGTGTAGCCATTATATTAGATAGAACATCAAATACTGTCAAAGGATATCGAGCTGTGTCAGAGTTCTATTAGTGAAATTAAACGAAAGACCTTTTAAAATAAATATCATTCAAGTATATGCCCCAACAAGTGAATGCAGTGAAGAAAGTATAGAAGAATTTTATAACGACATTGAGTCTGCTTTGAAGAACTGCAAAAAATCTGAAAAAAATATCATAATGGGTGATTTCAACGCAAAAATAGGAAAGCAAGGCGATGGATGCAGTGTAGGCAACCATGGTTTGGGAGAAAGAAATGAAAGAGGATACAGACTTGTAGAATGGGCAAAAGAACAAGAAATGGTTGTAGGAAACACCTGGTTTAAACAGCATCCTAGAAGATTATGGACATGGAGGAGTCCAGACAGCAGGATTAAAAACCAGATAAATTACAGTTTGATTAACAGAAGGTTTCGAAATGCGTTAACAGTCGTAAAAACAGTTCCAAATGCAGACTGTTACAGTGATCACAGATTAATTACAGGCACATTGAGGGTAAAGTTAAAGAAAGTCAAGTATATAGCAGGAAACCCTAAATATGACTTGTGCAGATTGAAAACTGACAGAGAAATACAAGATAATTTTAACATAGAAGTAAAGAACAAATTTGATTTATTGTCTGATCTAGAGATCCTATTTCAAGATGTAGATGATCAATGGGAAATGCTGAAGAATTCAATCAGTTGTGCAGCAGAAAAAACTATTCCAAAAGTAAAGAAAGTGGGCCGTAAGACATGGATGACTGAAGAAATTTTACAACTAATGGAAACAAGAAAACAGAACAAAAATAATCCTGCCAAATATGAAGAAATTCACAGAAAAGTCAGAACCTTTTGTAGGGAAGCAAAAGAAACATGGCTTGAGGAAAACTGCGAAGAAATTGAAAAACAACACAACAGTAAAAAATGCGAAACTAATGCACAAAAGAATCCAGGAGCTTACTAATCAAAGAACACATACATCAGCAGGCTGCCTAAAGACAAAAGATGGAAGAGTCATAATAGAAAAAGATCAGATCTTACATGTATGGTCAGATTACGTGAAAAACCTTTATGACGATAACAGAGATGAACAGTATGATGTTCAAAATAATAATGAAGGACCAGCAATTTTGAAGATGGAGGTTCAGAATGTTCTTAACCATATGAAATCTGGCAAGACCCCTGGTTCAGACAACGTCACAATAGAAATGATTAATACTTTAGAAGAATATGGAATAGATAAAGTTACCAGTCTGCTTAATACAATATATGATACTGGAAATATACCTCATGAATTATTTAATTCTGTATTTATTGCAATCCCAAAGAAATCAGGAGCCTTGGAATGTGATCAACATCGAACAATTAAGTATAATGAGTCACATCACGAAGATTTTGCTAAGAATTATCATGCAAAGAATTAGGAGGAAAATACAACCTGAAATAGGAGAACAATGTGGGTTTGTAGAAGGAAAGGGTACAGTAAATGCTGTGTATTTACTGAGAACCGTAATTGAATGATCTATAGAAGTAAACAAAGATCTACACCTTTGCTTTATTGACTACACAAAGGCTTTCGATAAAGTGAGACATGTCGACATGATAAGGATGCTTGAAGATCTACAAATTGATGGAAAAGACCTTAGACTTGTAAAAACCATATATTGGAAACAACAAGCTGCCATAAGAGTTGATAATGAAGTAGGCCAATATCAGACTATTAAAAGGGGTGTGAGACAGGGATGTGTAATGTCTCCAGATCTGTTTTCCCTGTACAGTGAAAGTATTTTCAGAAATATTGAAGATATGGAAGGAATCAACATTGGGGGACAATGCATCAATAACATTAGATATGCAGACGATACAGTCTTGATTGCAGACAATGAACAGGACCTGCAACATTTAGTAGATGCAGTTGTTACACACAGTGAGCAACGAGGGTTAGAATTAAATTGTAAAAAGACACAGGTTATGGTCGTCACTAGGAAGAACGAAATACCACAATGTAATATACAAGTAAATGAGAATATTCTTCAACAAGTGAATAGGTACAATTATCTCGGAACAATAATAACATCTGATGTGAGGTGCCTTGAAGAGATTAGAACAAGAATCGCCATGTCTAAGATAGCCTTTAGCAAAATGAAAAACATACTGACCAATAAAAAGATGTCAATTGAAATGAGAAAAAGAGTGTTGAGGTGCTACATAGAACCTGTACTTTTATATGGATGTGAAGCTTGGACAATGAGCAGTCAAGCTGAAAAACATCTGATGGCTGTAGAAATGTGGTTTCTGAGGAAAATGCAAAGAATACCATGGACAGCCAGAAAGACCAATGGACAGGTCCTTCAAGAAATAAACGAAGATCGTAAACTGATTAGAGACATTAGACGCAGTCAAAATTTTTTTGGCATGTTATGAGAAGAAATGAATAGGAGAACTTGGTGACAACTGGCAAGATCGAAGGGAACAGACCAAGAGGAAGACCTAGAAGCAAATACCTGGATGGCTTGGCCACATGGCATGGTCGAGACAGGAACACGGAGCTGATCCACGACTCTGGTGATTGAGTGAGATGGCAAAACATGACCGCCCACGCTTACCGGCATGGCACATGATGGATGGATGGTCATACCACACTAACACAACAAAAGACTCCATCAAACTAAAGCA
Source organism: Cepaea hortensis (assembly GCA_963921405.1). Taxonomy (NCBI): domain Eukaryota; kingdom Metazoa; phylum Mollusca; class Gastropoda; order Stylommatophora; family Helicidae; genus Cepaea; species Cepaea hortensis. The sequence continues at coordinate 59,947,744 of OY992886.1, forward strand.
AAGTATACTAGACAGATGTAACACCACGCCAACACAACAAAAGACACCTTTAAACTAAAACAAAGTATACTAGACAGATGTAACATCACACCAACACAACAAAAGACACCATTAATCTAAAACAAAGAATACTAGACAGATGTAACACCACGCCAACACAACAAAAGACACCATTAAACTAAAACAAAGAATACTAGACAGATGTAACACCACGCCAACACAACAAAAGACACCATTAAACTAAAACAAAGAATACTAGACAGATGTAACACCACGCCAACACAACAAAAGACACCATCAAACTAAAACAAAGTATACTAGACAGATGTCCCACCACACCAACACCACAAAAGACACCATTAAACTAAAACAAAGAATACTAGACAGATGTAACACCACGCCAACACAACAAAAGACACCATTAAACTAAAACAAAGAATACTAGACAGATGTAACACCACGCCAACACAACAAAAGACACCATTAAACTAAAACAAAGAATACTAGACAGATGTAACATCACACCAACACAACAAAAGACACCATTAATCTAAAACAAAGAATACTAGACAGATGTAACACCACGCCAACACAACAAAAGACACCATTAATCTAAAACAAAGAATACTAGACAGATGTAACACCACGCCAACACAACAAAAGACACCATTAAACTAAAACAAAGAATACTAGACAGATGTAACACCACGCCAACACAACAAAAGACACCATTAAACTAAAACAAAGAATACTAGACAGATGTAACACCACGCCAACACAACAAAAGACACCATTAAACTAAAACAAAGAATACTAGACAGATGTAACACCACGCCAACACAACAAAAGACACCATTAATCTAAAACAAAGAATACTAGACAGATGTAACACCACACCAACACAACAAAAGACATCATTAAACTAAAACAAAGAATACTAGACAGATGTCCCACCAAACCAACACAACAAAAGACATCATTAAACTAAAACAAAGAATACTAGACAGATGTCCCACCAAACCAACACAACAAAAGACATCATTAAACTAAAACAAAGAATACTAGACAGATGTCCCACCAAACCAACACAACAAAAGACATCATTAAACTAAAACAAAGAATACTAGACAGATGTCCCACCAAGTCAACACAATAAAAGACATTAAACTAAAACAAAGAATACTAGAAAGATGTCATACCACACCAACACAACAAAAGACACAGTTAAACTAAACAAAATACACACTATCACTTGTTTGTAGTAGCATGATGTATGCCTTGCTAGTATCATTAACAGTTTAACTATTCCAGTATCTTGTTATGCAGCAGACGCCACACTCAGGTGAGACCGACTTCAAACAAACCCATAGAACAAATGTGTACCTTCTTACCCTGAAGTTTTTGCTCTCTGCGTGGACTGTAGGATAGTCTCTGGTCAGTTTCATGGTAAGATTGACCAGCCTTGCTGTCTGAGTTGTGGACAAAGGATCCCAAACATTTTCAACCAAAACTGTGACAAGATAAAATAGAGTAAAGAATGAGATATAGATGGGGGTAGTTGCTACTGAGCTAACATAGAAAACAACTTAGCCTATGTGAAAAGAAATTAAGAACATAGAAAAAACAAACGAGATATATAAAATCAACTATAGCAATCAATGATGTCAATGAGTAATAACATCATTTAAGCAGTGTTTCCCAACGTGGGGCCCACGCCCCACAGGGGGGCAATTTGAAAATGGAAGAAATCGGCTGAATATAATAAAACAGGGAGACTTGAGACTGAAGTTAACTACATTGGAACCTGACATAAGATCTCTTTGCAGCAAGCATCAAGCGCAAGGATCTCACTAAATTTAAATAATAAATAATTACTAATAATTAAAATAATATAGAAAAATCTTTCATTAAAATTATTTTGTACTTGAATTTCAGTTCTCCATTATATGTTTTGAAAATTTACTTACTGTGTTTGCTCAATAAATACCTAGTGATTTCTTCCTAAAACCTATCATTCAAGTTTCTTTAGTGAACATTTCAATTTTTGAATATTAAAAATAATGTATATATGGGGGCAATATGAAGTTTAGAAAGGCTTAAGTGGGGCACGGTACAAAAAAGGTTGGGAAACACTGATTTAAAGGGAAATAAAACTACAAAAACATTTTAAAAAACTTATCTGACAATGAAAATATTATATTAAAATACAACATAAACAGCCAACCCAAGTATGAAATACAAATATTCTCTTAGCTTGATAAACATTAATATAAGCTGATTGTTGAAGAACAAATTCTAGAAGTCCATTATATTAAAATAAGCTCTTTGGTAGCTAAATGCAGTCTATTGACAAAATACAAACTTGCATGCAGAATTATTCACACACAAGAAAATAACATTTAAATTGTTGAATGAAACAATAGTCTATTGTCTAAATGCTATAATATTTAGTCATAAAGAAACGGTCATCATTTAAATGGTTATTGTAAGCAGAGAAAAAGTCTACATTCTGATGTTTACTCTATTTTGAAAAGGTCAGCATTCTTCTTCTTCTTCTGCATTCATCCAGATTTTTTTTTTTTCGGATGTGATTGCGTTGTGCCTGCTTACAGCAGAGCTGCAGCGCCGTTAGGCCGACACACCCAACTTCTGCAGGCATTTGTTGACCGGGTCAACCTTCCCGGGGCCAGCATTCTAAAATCTGCGGCATTCAGGAAAGTCAAAAGTCATTTTGGAAATATTTGATGTACGAACTAAAAGTAAAATCAACATTCAAAATGATTTTGCTATGTGAAGCAAAAGTTAATTTTCAAAAGTTTGCGTTATGAAGAACAAGCCAATATTCTAAAACTGTTATAGGTAAAAGAAAAATCAATATTCAAACTGACTGCAAACAGCAAGAGTTAATATTTAAATGATGATGCATTAAGCAAACAAAATGTTCTGAAGGTAAAATTAAAAATTAAGTCGTTGAGAATGTGATTATATCATATCGATGAATGGAAAGAATACCATAGCACAAGAAGAATAAAACTTGCACTGTGCTATAAAGACAGTGTGTGCTATGTCAAAATAAGACAAGAATGTATGGTACCTGCATAACCAGGAAAGAATGTGAAAGATTAAATGAAAGAATGAAAGCATGTTTCATAAACCCAAATTTCCTTTATCATTTCATTACAACCGATCATAAAAGTTGAGATGGTATTGATAATCATGAAAATGTAAAACTTTACGAATAAAACAAAAGCCAACAATACCAAATTTATGTTTAAAAAAAAAGAACATGTACAAACAAGATGTAAAAACAAAAACTATTTGCATAAATTATCATGTCATCATCATCATCTTTCACTGTTGTCGCCAAGCTTCGCGGGGAAGGATAATAGGCGCTCCAGTGCCCGATGGGTGGCATTGGATAGTGTCATTCCGTGTACTTGTACAATGTCTTTGATGTTGTCAATACATTTTTTTCTCAGGCGTCCTCTTGCTCTTGTGGTAGATGGTCTTTGATGTAGGGCCAGTGTTGGTAGTTTATTGTGTTGCATTCTAACGAGATGACCAAACCATTTGATCTTCTGTCTTTCAATATATGTGGCACAAGGTGTTGATCCCACTGTCTGTCTGATAACATAATTTCTTATTCGGTCTTGGATAGTTATGTTGGCAGCGCTCCTCAAGCATCTCATCTCATAGGTGTTTATTTTGCGTAAGTGTGATTTGGATAATTGGCATTGGTAGTATAAGATTGGTGTGAATATGCTATTTATTATCTGTCATTTTGCGAACATATGCATATTTGGATGTTTCAGTATGGGTGATAGTTGATATAAACGCACTTGCTTTCTGACATCTCATTTTGATTTCTCTGTCTATTCTACCATCTTCTGTGATCATTCTTCCAAGATATTTGAATTTGTTAACTTGTTTCAGAGATACGCTCTTTATCTGTATACTTAGTGGACCAGGATATCTGCTAACTTGCATTACTTCAGTTTTGGCTATATTTATACTCATATTGTATCTGCTGCATGTTGAACTCAGCTTATTAATATGATTTTGCAGACTGCCCTCATCGCTATAAAACAGGCACTGATCATTGATAAAAGTTCATTTATTTGCAAGTGAATCTGTTGCGTCATCTAAAGTAAAGTATCATGCAAGCTATTAATTTCAACATACAGGTCAGTTTGGGAAGTATAAGCTTCTCTATAAGTGATGGTAACGTTCGAAGGTCATCATCAGATCTATCAAGGTCTTCTCCTTCTCTAAAGCCCAGGAACACCAAACAATTAAACCAGTGACTGTCTTCAAAGTCTTGACAAGCTTCCTGCCAACAGAAATAACACAAATATTGTGAATGACAAAGCTGGAACAAAGAAGAACAGTCTGTGACAATAACTAGTTTAAGTATGAATAAAATTGGTGGAACTGTAGTAAAGCCGTGGAAATGTAAACAATATAAAATAACACAAAGTAATGCAGCTTTACAGAACACAATTATGGAAAACATAAACGGAATTCTGAGATAAATAACATATTTTTGTCAATTTCTTTTCATTGTTCTCATTTTTTTTTCATCTTTCCATTCCGTTCTGATGCCTTAATGTAGTCACTTTACTGTCTTCCTCATGTTTATATGGTGTGCTTTGTGTTCCGATGAAGGCTAGTCGCCACAACATTCTATGTTGTTTTTGTAATTGTATTCTTTAAAGCTGCATTACTTTGTGTTATTTTATACTGTGACATAAACTACAACAATGAAGAAAATCTGGTAACATTAAAATTATATTTCTTCTTACTAAAAAAAGGCCATGGTAATGGATTTTGTTCCCATGCCCAGTGGTGTATTGATGACATGGTCATGGGTCTTTATTTACTTGATCAAATGGCACTTAATGGCGGTGAGTTTTATGCTGGATATACCACACCTCACAGAAAATGTTGATCCATTTACCTCTAGAAGCCGGGTTGGTGTCTGCTGAAAAGGAAATACCCAAAACCTACAAAGGAAATATACTCAATTATCGGCCAAATTGCTGTCAGTGCTGAGCTGAATCATGACCTTATTACATCTTTGTATACAATTCTGCAGATGTGAAGTTTCAGTACCAGCCTTGCACATCCTGCTGGTTTCAGAGCATAGAGAGGGGAAGGAGCTTTCTGCAGCAGTCCCTTTGGAGCTGGTACTATGGCAGTGGGTGTGACATAATCACCAACCATCATCTTACAGTGCATCAACATTTACACACCAAGAGGGGAAGGAGCTTTCTGCAGCAGTGCCTTTGGAGCTGGTACTATGGCAGTGGGTGTGACATAATCACCAACCATCATCTTACAGTGCATCAACATTTACACACCAAGAGGGGAAGGAGCTTTCTGCAGCAGTGCCTTTGGAGCTGGTACTATGGCAGTGGGTCAGAAGAGAAGACTCTACACCAACCCCACTCTGACAGATGCAAGCCCTTGTCAGGGCTCAACTGATTAGAGTGTCAACACATCAGACTCTAGAATTACAACTCAGTCTTCCACAGGAGTTACAACCAACCAACCAACCGTACAGCAGGTGCACCCTAGAGCCATGACAGTAAAAACAAATCTTGCCTTGAGGAAGATCTGTTCCCAGGACTACTGGTTTTGTAGACACAATGTGCTACCAAGACTATGCCAATGTCTGTTATGTCAAAGTAATACAAGAATGTAGTTTAACCCAGGGTTTGTTGTTTGTCCATCAAGAATGGTGATGACCATTCATTTCATCCAGTGGGGTTGAAAGTATGGAGCCGTGAGTTTCTAAGATGGCTGATAAGGCCTATTTTGGCTGGAAATGTTCTTTGACAATGTGGGCAAAGAATACTTGACATTCCAGGAGGAGGATCTCCTGCAGTGGTTTTTCTGTCCAGCCTTTTCTTCACAGCTCTTGCAGTCCTGGTCGATTCGCGAGTGACTGCATCCTTGTGTAATGATGTATGCCACAAATTTCGGTCCATAACCCAGGGTAGAATATGAAAGACAATACTTGACAAAATAAAGACAACAAATTTCAGTAACTTATACTTCCTCTATCACATTATTTCACAATATAATACCTAATAACTAAAGCAAGCAAGATTTATCCAATACATTACAAAATATCTTAGGAAAACAAACTAAACTGCATGCCAGATTTAGGTGTTTTATTCCTACTGTATAAGGAAGGTACAATCAGAATTATCGGAATATCCAAAATAAATAATTTAATTTTTTTAACCATCCTGAAACATATCAAAAGAATGTAAATAAGAAGTAAATAAACCAAGAAGGTATATAGGGGGGAGGGGGGAGGGGGGAAGGAGAGGAAACAGGAAAGGAAATTAAATAAAGAAATCAACAGATATACTAGCTGATTCTTCTTCTCTTTACGCCTTCAGACACCAACATGAATATATACAAAGAAAGCAACAGTCAACTTGAGCTTGTTGACATGTTTTGTTTGTTGTCCATTGTTAGCTGATACTATACCCAACAAACCATAACAAGTAGTTTCTTTATTGACGCTTGGTGTACTGAAGGAAAAGAACATTAAAAGCATTCAAACACAGAAATTATTCAAGATCTATTGAGTGGTTTGGTATCTAATCAGAAGAGAAAACTGGCTTGATTTACTTAAAGAGGCCTAATTACAAATGAAGATACTTAAAATATCTTAGGTTCACCAGACTGGCAAAGAATTTGTAAGACGATCAAAAATAAAGATGCCTGTAAAATGAAAGCATAATCAGATACCACTTTGCGTTCACAACTGAAGAAGCTACGGCTATAAAGTTTCAGAAAGTTAAAAACTCAATATGGCTAAAGGATGTATCAATCAATCAATCAATCAATGATGTATACTAATGAAGTAAACAATACTAGTACTAACACTGAGTGGATTCCACAAGAGCAGCTCACTCCTGATAAGTGGAGTAAAGAGCTTGGGCAAACACAGTCCAATGTAAGCCTCTCTGTAGGTATCTCTGTAAGTGAACTTCCACTTCTCAAACTGCTCTTTGACGTATTCAATCTCAGAGAAGTCCTCCACGACATCATCAAACAAAGTCTCCTGGGCCGTGCTGATCTCCTCTGTTAACATGCACAAATTGGACAGGGTTATTAAAACAGTAACAAAAGAATATACAGTAAGTAATGCAAAGGAACAATTTACACATCTTAAGTAGTACTGTGCACATGGTGCTAGATCGTTATTTTATGGATTAATCAGATCCCATGGATGATGTGGTCAGTATCCATGCCTGTTGCCTTTATTTTCCAAGTCATTTCCCGGAACCCATTTAAGGCGGGGGACGACCTCAACCTGGAAGTTCAGTTACATGTTAAACATCTGCCTCAATACAGATTCTAACCCATGACCACTGCGCTGGCAGGTGAACGTCTAGCTCTTAATACACAGCTTAAGTGGAAATGATTGTTCTCATATATCTAATTTGGCTAATTAGAGAACAGTTGTCTTGATAATCCTCACAAGCAAAATTGTACTGAAAATAATTTTGAAAATGGAAAGACTAAGAAAATAGATGAAAATAGACATGTACAAGCTGGTTTTAGACAAAATGTAGTAACACATGACAAATAGAGGTATACCCATTTCAGCCGTGAACTTCAGCATCAATGACTGACTGCTCTCCTCATCATCAGATGACAGTCCATCATGGTGACCCACTATGTTCTTTGCTTCTCGTGCCCGTCTTCTTCTGGCTCTAAAAGAAATTGGTAGAAGTATCAAAGCTAATGTTTTAGCTAATGATGTATTGATGTCTATGAAAACAGAGGAATGCATGCTTACTTGTTAAGATACATCAATAAAATATATCTACAATAATGGTGAAAGTTATGTGTAATTTCAAGACAAAATAGGAAGCAAATAGGGTTAAATGTACGATGTCCAACCATCACTTAAGCAGACTTGATATGGTGTGGACAGAATGGATTTGTACACATATAAATAGGATAGTATAATCTTCCCTACCCTGATTCAGGGATAGTGGGCCAGACGTTTAGCCTTCCTGCATAAGGGTGTAAAACTAGGAGGATCCATGTGCATTTATACACAGCAAAGTTCAATGGCAGTTGGAGATCTAAGACATGCAGGCTGAAGAGGCCACTGCCAAGGCAACATTTCTATTAGAAAACCAATGTTGTTGTTGTTGTTGGATGAAGAATGACTTGCGCGATGAATTGGATTAAAGTGAGGAAGAGTTGCGCAATTCATCGACCTCACTCTCTCGCCTGAGTCCAGTGGCAAGACAAGTGTCAAGACGACTGGATGCAAATACAGATGCAGTGGATGACCAGGGCGCTCTACGTGCCTTGCCGTGCTCATTACGTTCCACAACACTTTGCAGGTAAACGCTGTCTTGCCTGTTGAATCAGGAATGATTTCTTCCGCACAGTCTGCCAAATCCTGTCTTCTCATGCCAATACACAAAAGAATATAGCATGTGTGATCCTGAGAGAGAGAGAGAGAGAGAGAGAGAGAGAGAGAGAGAGAGAGAGAGAGAGAGAGAGAGAGAGAGAGAGAGTATAAATATATATATATATATATATGAGGTGTGAGGAAATGCAACCTAAAGACTAAATGTCATGGCAGGGGAGACCAGGCCCTAAGCCTTGGTCTGCAACAGGTCTAGGATGGAAGCTCAGACAGGCGGACAGTTAGAGCATTGCTCTGCTGATCCGGCAGCTTATGCAGCTTGTCTTGTTCCAGACGTATTAGTGTTAGCTTTACACTGGAGTAAACCAAGCAGGTTGAGAGAGGGATCATGCTGCATGGGCAACGCACGGTCTCTAAATTCAACCCAGGCTTTGTGCTATGGAGAGGTATAACAAAGCATCATCTGTCAAGACGGCAAAGTGCCAGTCATATCTATATATATGAAGTATAACTGGTGCTAGTGCACTGTACTGACATTCTCCCTGTGTGATCTATGGAAGCAGACTGCAGACCTGAATGGAAGGGGGGGGAGGAGAAGAGGAGAGATATAATTGCAATCCTTTACAACCTAGGCCAACCAGGGCAGACACTACCACAGATGTGTGAGGTATTGGGCCTTCATTAACACTAGGTCATTAATAACAGACCAAGGTGATGAGTTCCCTCTCACACTGCCATTTTCCCTTTTAATAGAATGAACTTTATTCAGGATTCATTGTGTGTTGCTTGCTGACTGGGGTGGAACTATATTAACAGTTCCTTCATCCGTCAGTTTGAACATGAGTGAGCAACGCAATATGATGGCATTCCAACCAACCAATCACTGGCTTTCATATCAATAATCAACAGTTTTACAAACACAAATCAATGTGTCCCAATGTGCATGCATGCTGCATAAACCAGTGTTACAGAACTAATCCACATCTGTGAGCCAATGTGTAAGACATATTTACAGCTAAATTATGAATACTTACCTCCGAGCCTCTCTCTCTGCAGTCCGCCTCTGTCTGATCTGTTCCTCCCTTGCTTCAACATCAACTTTGACACGAGCCGTGCCTAAATAAATCAAAGAAACACAAAACTGTCTGAAATCTGCTCATCATCTCTTCACACTTAGTGCCTTAACAAAATGTATCTATATCTTTGAAAATCTTGTTCTTGTATTCCAATATATCTAACATATGTCAGTATTCTACAGAAGATATGTTTGCTGCATATTCAGTGATGCATCTTAAAGTGAATGACAAATTAACTTGTTTGCCATAAACTAGACCCTACACTTAATGAATGACTGATTAACTGACAAATTATCTAGAAATAGCATGACAGCTCTAATGGCCAACATAAATATGCTCAGCATCCTTAACAGATAATACAGATAAGGAGGAGGAGAGCTGATTGTATGATACAATAAAATGACAATAATCATGAATGAATAAGATAAACGTATCAGCGATTCATAAAACGTATTCATAAAGCGATTGGGCAATCTTGAGCATAGCCTATGATGGGTAGCGTTGTGGTATTCTGTTGTGATAATTTGGTGTGTCCAGTGTGTGCCGCGTGGTTACACACCCGCTTCACACGCATGATCCGGGACTGTTTCCGGATCCGGTCAGGGATATGCACTACTGACGAGCTCAAACGAGGGCGAAACTCGAGTCTAGTGCTTCAATATTGACGTGGATAGGCCTTAGGTTCATACCAGAATGCGATCGGCGTTGCCAGTAGTGGGTTGTGCTCAATATTTAAATAAACGTATCAGTCAAAAAGGAAAAGTGGCAGAAAAATACACAATGCAGCTTTATACTATCTGCATTACACCCACTTACCTAGTGCAGCTTTATACTATCTGCATTACATCCACTTACCCAATGCAACTTTATACTATCTGCATTACACCCACTTACCCAATGCAACTTTATACTATCTGCATTACACCCATTTACCCAGTGCAGCTTTATACTATCTGCATTACACCCACTTACCCAGTGCAGCTTTATACTATCTGCATTACACCCACTTACCCAGTGCAGCTTTATACTATCTGCATTACACCCACTTACCTAGTGCAGCTTTATACTATCTGCATTACACCCACTTACCCAGTGCAGCTTTATACTATCTGCATTACACCCACTTACCCAATGCAGCTTTATACTATCTGCATTACACCCACTTACCCAGTGCAGCTTTATACTATCTGCATTACACCCACTTACCTAGTGCAGCTTTATACTATCTGCATTACACACACTTACCCAGTGCGGCTTTATACTATCTGCATTACACCCGTTTACGCAAGCTAACTAGTTGTATCCAAGATCATTCATTCATTCAGTAGCATGTCCTTTACAGAACCTCGCTCCCATAACAACCCTCCGGAAAACTTCTCGATCACAAGCAAGATGTCCCGCGTCTGATACACCCATCTGGAGATCATCCGCCACATCCTGCACCCATCTTCTCTTTGGCCTTCCTCTTCCTCTCTTCCCAGGCATATACCCTTCCATTATTGTTCTCTCCAAACTGTCGTGACGTTTCAAGTGACCAAAATACTTCAATTTTCTTTGTTTTATCGTCTTTAATAGCCATCCCTCCTCAATATTCAACTCTTGAAGTATGGATGCATTTGTTCTTTTCTTTACCCAAGATATTCTTAGAACTCGTCTATAACATTTATATTCAAAGGCATGTATGCGCTGTTCAGCTTGTTTAGTAAGTGTCCATGTCTCACAGGCGTATGTTGCAATGGGAAAGATGCATGCTCTTAAAAATCTAATTTTTGTAGTTCTGTCTGTCCCACACCATAATTTATTCATCTGTTTTAGTCTTTGAAGAGCAATGGATAGTCGCCGTTTTATTTCTTTCATTGTGTCACCATTATTCGTAATCAATGACCCAAGATATTCAAAATTTTCCACCACCTCCAATTTTCTCCCATTAATGTATATTTCTTTCTCCATAGTAGTTTTATCTGTATGCATTATCTTAGTTTTTGCTATGTTAAGATATAAGTTGTGATTTTCACTATTCAATTGTGTTGAGGCTATTAGGTTTTCTATGCCATTCTGTGTTGTGGATAGTAATACTGTATCATCAGCATATCGAATCTCTGGTATGTCATGACCGCCAATATTTAGGGCATCATATGGCTCCCTGTTTATATCATCTCTTACATTTCTCATTATATTTTCGGCATACAGGTTAAACAAATAGGGTGACAGCACGCAGCCCTGACGGACTCCTTGCTTGATGTCAAACCAATCTGATGCCTCGCCATCTATTCTAACTGCTGCTTGTTGGTCTAGATATAGCATTTTTATGAGATGTACTACATGTGAAGGAAAGCCCATATCCCTCATGATTTCCCAAAGTTTCTGATGCTGTACACAGTCAAATGCCTTTGAATAATCCACAAAACATGAGAATAGGTTTACATTAAATTCTCTGCACTTCTCTATTATTAAACGCATGTTGAATATGTGATCTCTTGTTCCTCTTCCTTGTCTAAATCCAGCTTGAACTACGTTAATCTCTTCTTCCATTTTCTTACTAAGTCGTCGCATTATGACTTTTAGTAGAATTTTACTTGCATGACTTATCAGGGCAACAGTTCTATAGTTGGTGCATAATTTCAGGTTGCCCTTTTTTGGTATTGGAATGAAGATAGTTCTCTTCCAATCTTTTGGCCATATACCATATTTCCAAATCTTTGTACATAATGCATGATATATGTGTATGCTTTCTTCTCCTCCTGCTTTAATTAGTTCAGCTGGTATCTCATCACATCCAGGTGATTTACCATTCTTCAGGTTCCTTATAGCCCAAGCAATTTCATCTAATGAGGGTTCAGGTTCTGTCTCTGCTGTCATTGGCTCATGTATCTCATTCATATCCTCACTGTCACTCATATCATACATTCCACTGCAGTACTCCTGCCATCTTTCTAGAATTTGTCTAGATTCTGTTAAGGTATTTCCCATCTTGTCACAGATAACATTCAATTGAGGTTGAACATTTCTTGTCAATAACTTCATTTCCTTGAACATTTCATAATCTCTTCCAGCCTTATGATATTGCTCTATTCTGGTACAGCTATCTTGTATATATTGATTTTTGTCCTTTCTTGTGTTCTTTCTTATTTCTCGAGTTAAAGATTTATACTTCATCCTGCTATCGGATTCATCTCCTTTCTGTTTCAGCTCCCTTCGTTGTTTTATTAATTCTAACGTGTCTGATGTAATCCATGGCTTACGTTGCGTTTTCTTGGTCGGAATGAAATCTTTGGCTGCAGTTATCAAGATATCTCTAGCTTGTACTGCCAGTTCATCAGGTGTCATTTCTTCTTGTACAGACATCAAGACCCCAAAGCGATTCCTAACTTCTATGTTGTATGCGTCCGGTATTTGTGTGAGATCAAAACGAAGTGGCCTTGGTCCTCGGGTAAGCTTTTTGAGTTTTAATTTCAGATCTGCTTCTAATAACTGATGATCTGTATCACAGTCTGCACTTCGTAGGGTTTTTGCAGATGTTATGCTTGATCTCCATCTTCTTTGTATTAAAATATAATCTATCTGATTTTTGGTAAAACTGTCTGGAGACTTCCATGTGAAGAGTCTTCTTGGATGTTGTTTAAAAAGTGTGTTGGCTATCGTTAACTCATTTTCTGTGCAAAATTCAATTAATTTGTCACCTGCATCATTTCTATTTCCTAATCCAAATTTTCCTAAAATGTGTCTCTCATTTTCAGCTCTTCCTGCACCTACTTTAGCATTAAAATCTCCCATTATTATTGCTATATCATTATGACCAATCTTATTTAATGTGTCTTGTAGTGTGTTGTAAAAATCTTCAATTTCGTCCTCCTCTGCTGTTGAAGTAGGTGCATATATCTGTATGAGAGTTGTGTTTTTTGGACGGCCTTTAAGTCTAATAGTGAGGATTCTATCACTAACTGGATTATATCCCATTAAAGCTTTTGCAGTTGTCTTATCTAAACAAAATGCCACTCCACTCTGGCCTCCGACATCTCTACCAGAATAAATGAAAATACTTCCATTTTCAGTTGTGAAATGTCCCTTGCCGCTCCAGCGATGTTCACTAATTCCTAAAATGTGAATGTTTAACCTCTCAATCTCATCACACACTACTTTAAGCTTTCCCTCATACAAACTTCTCACATTCCACGTTGCCATTCTCACTCTGTTTCTTAGTCTGACACAGGGAATTTCCTTGGTAACACAGTCAGGATTAACTCCGTCATCACGATTACTAGTACTGGTCCCTGCGTCACACTCTTCCCCAGTGTTATCTGATCTGCCTGGCCTGGGGGTCTCGCCACCAGATCTCTTTCTTATTATGTTTTCTTTCATGGTTGTTATGGTTTCTTGGCAAGTTTTGCAGAAGGTAGTTTGCCGTTGCTTTCCTTCTGGGCAGTGACTGTACTAGTCGGTGGCCATAGCCATTGTCTCTACTGATGAGATCATCTGCCTATCGCCGCAGAGTGCAAGACCATAACCAACAACAATCTGTCGGCTGCTCTCACACTCCATCCACCACCTGCTTCCATGGCTTCACGTAACCCTGATCAACAACAGTAAAAGCAAAGGAGCCTTGTACATGCCTTGAGGTGTAGTGGATATACGGTGCTAGCCCCACATTTTTACAGACCAACTGACCCTTGATGGGTGATGTGTTCACTATCACTTTGACCGTTCTGAATTGCCAACATTTTTCCTTATACCCATTAGCTCAAAACCTAGAAGGCATATTGTTAAAAGTCAAAAGAAATGGTAAGCAAAACTTGCGAAAGAAACAAAAAGAGATATAGCATTGTTTTTTTTTTCCCTCAAAAGAAATAAAAACAAAAAACAAAACAACACTGAAACCTATTATCTCTTATAATTCACATCTTCCAACTTATTCAGAGGAAAGATTATTGGCGGAGCTGTTTGAATGTCTATTCCACACATCTGCAGACAAGGTGTTTGAATCGCAACAAAGAAGAAGGTATTTATCTATTGGAGGTTGAGTTATTAACTCGTTCAGTAGCAGAAAGTTTTGCAGCTAATGTTCAGTTGGAGAAATCGCCATTTAAAAAAATCACTTGTACACGATTTACAAAGAGACTAAATACACACAGGAAATGACCATTGGGGAAGCCATATTTCTTTAGTATGTTCTGAGCACATGTAAAGTATAAAAGAACATTATGTGATAGTTGGGATTCACAGGAAAGAGCCAATCACACATCAAGTATGGCTAGTGGAATGATCGCTGACCATACAGTTCTAGTGTCTACCCAGTTGAAGGCTGCCTGCACTTGTTGCTGCTGTATGGTGTGGTGTACCTTAAAGACACATTAGCTGACAAAACCTCCAGATGCACACCAGAAATAATAAGTAAGGTGCCATAATGGTCAGATAACATCAAGAGATGGACGAACATCAGTCTGATAGAATGTACAATCAAGGCGAGAGAAAGACAGTGTTGGAGATCCATTGCAGCCAACCTTCATTGTGGAGATGGCACCTGATTGATTGATTGATTGATTGAATGGTCAGTGCAGTCCTCTACCAACTCTAATCCTGGATGTGATCCCCAATAGTACTATCACTGACCAGTACAGTGCTAGTGTTTATCCAGCCTCATAAAATGAGTATCAGAGATATGTGAAGTGACAGTCGGCCAGTGAGCACACCACCCCATGCCACCATACTGAAGATATGTTTTATGGCATTTAAGTGATCTTCACTGACACACTGTAAGCAAACACATGTTTCAAAGCTTAGGCAAGCAGAAACGTAACTAAAATTCCCAATGTAGATCAAACTCACGAACCAGATAATTCAATTAAGAGAAGCAAAACACTTAATTCAAAAAGACAAAGTGCAACAGTCAAATTGACATAAACAGAGGGAAACAACCCTAAATATAGGTGCCTGCCAAAATTGCAAATGTTGAAGCTAAGGGTGCATATATCACAGATAAGTTGTAAGCTTTGTTCAAATAGTTCATATGATAACCAGAGAAACCCAAGATGGACTGCCAACTTTATAACATCACAATTAGTTTTAAACTAGTACCTTCTCTTAGAAAAGGAAAAATTACTGGTCCAGATTTTACTTACCGTCAACACTTTTACATATGCCCAATGTACTGTAATCCATATATCTAATTCTAACAGTTTCATGAAACTCAACAGTGTCAGATTCTCAGTTCTTATTGTTTAAAGTTAAAAATGGACATGTCTGGCATGAGTGGGTACTGAGCACAGCCATGCCTCTATCACAATGATGTACATGAATATACTGCCTGGGTCATGTTGAAGTAAGAGTTAACAAGTGAGGGAAACTGTTCGCTTCAAGAGTGCCAATAGTTGGAACATTAACAATCGACACAGGAGACATTTTAAGGATTACATTAACGAATGCTAGTTGAACACACAATAACAGATGGAGCAACACATTTAAAAATGCCTGAGTTTAGATGAAGGTTGGTTCCAGCAAGAAGGGACGCATGAGGGGACAAACAATGTGTTACTGGAACGATTACTATCTACACATTATGACATTTGCTAAGGGAAATGGAGCATCTGTAGAGCCTGGAGCCTGGCGATGTTGATTTATAAAACTAAGAGCATGTATTTACACCAAAGTTTATCTCATTGGAATAAACACAGCCAATACCAACACCTCTAAAACACACTCTGTTCAGGATTGCAAGATGTCAGTGCAGTATTAGTTCTCTAGCTATAACATTTGTGGTCAATTTGTATTCTATCCTGCGGCTGCCTGGCTCACCCACACCTAGAAGCTCAGAGAGGTTTAAAGTTGAAGCTTTGCTCCCACTACTCACTGCTGAAGTGCCTTAGGGTTAAAAGCTGAAGTTCAATGATGAGCAATTCGTGCAGAAGTAAGGATATTATCTCCTACACCAAGACCCATGGGTTCTAATCTTCACCAAGGCAAGCAATTTGTATCTACTGTGGGTGAAATGTTTAGAACATTGTCTGTACCCTGCATACAACCGCCTAGGCAAACAGCTTTTAATTGTCAACTGTCTATTAAACCCTGCCAGGAAATGCCAGCAATGGTATAAGATACCATACTGATAATTTTCTTTTTAATTTAAGGTGTACAATATGTGTGCAGTTTTTATAAGGTGGTCTTCATCTACACATTCAAACAGCCCAAAAGGAAAGAGCTACAAAACAGACTTGTCATATAGTCGCGGCACTGGTCTTGCACATCTTGCTGTCTTCGCTTGATGAGTCGATCTGCACGTGCTTTGAGTAAATTGTTGACACGATTCTCAAGCTCAATAATTACTGGAACCTGAGAGAAGCAAACAAATAAAGCATTAGTGCACAACATACTGACATATTTCAACATAAACAACAACGTTATCCCAGGTTTTGCAATGTACCACCTCAGAAGACAAACTAATAGTCTCCATCATCATAAATCTAACCCTGCACTGTAGATTGGCAGCCTCTGTCTTGTGTCTGTAAGTATTTCTACCCAGTTGTATCCTGACCATAACTTTATGTTGTCTTTCCAATGATATTTTATACCCTCTAATTCCATTGCCTTCAGATCTTCCCACAATTATGATCTTCAGTAGATTGTAATGATAAGGTATTAGAGAATATAACAAATTGAAAGGAATCTCTGTGTGAAACAAAGAGTCTTACACGGGGACATAAGTAGTAAGGTCACTGAAGGCCTTGCCATGAACAATTTTAGAAAACAAAAGTATAAAATGGGATTATAAAAAGAAAGCAACAATATTAATAGTTTATAACAGATTACAGTGCTCATATGTAACATAAAACACATCGAATTTGACTTTGGCTAAAGAGTGAAAGTACTGTGTAAGGAAGAAGAAGGCAAAAATGGAGAGGGAGATGACAGTTTAGAAGTAATCTGAAGTTATTTTTCATAATTTAGCTTGGAGGATCCAATACTACAGTGGGCTAAAGAACAGGCATAATCTTGACGTTATAAACTGGACTGCTTACGAAGCTTGTACCAGGAAGTTGGAGTGGCTTAGAAGTATCATATTTGGTCCTGACCCCAAAGGTTCAAAGTTTGAATCCAGATGAGGATATTCTCAGGAGAATTTGTTCACAGGAACCTGATATGATACTTTTTCCCCCCAAATTGCTAGATGGTAGAATGGATGCCTAACCAACTTAGCTATGTCCTTTACAGGACGTCACAATCAACCCCAATATGTTTTGACTGTTTGTGATTCTTTAGGCAGATTTACGTTCAATTGTTTGCCACTGCTTTGTGAACAACTTATATAATTCTGAAAATCTATGCAAAGCAATTTGCTTCCAAATTGCCAGCGGCTGACTTTCAAACCCAGTATGCCGATACTGTGAAACTGCATAAACTACCCCTAAGCCATAGATGCCAACAACCAACCTAGACAAGATAGAAAACACAAAGGTGTGCAAGCTAAGAATATGAACAATTATATAGCAGATGAAAACCACAAAAAGTAAGCCATACAGCAACTGATATGGCAACATTTAAACATGAGAATACCCACTCACAACTGTATGGAGAAGGCAAGAATGTGGATAAGTCACAGAACAGACACCAGCAGATGTAAGTACAGTCAGAGATTCATAGACTGATTGCTTGCATCAGCAAACCAGAGCTCACCAAGACACTTCTAAAACTTGTAGTGGTGTTTTGGAAACCAGACTGCATCACTGCAGCCAGGCCAATCAACTGTAGGGATTGAGGGAGGTCAATTCAGACTTCCAAAAATGTACTGATCCACCAGAAGCAAGGTGCAAACATCACAGCTTTATTGTAAATGAATTCAAGAAAACCAACGCTTGTTTTAAACAAATGAGAATGAGGTAGAAACTTGGGTCACAACAGAGTGACAATGTGATGAGAACACATAATGAATGAAATCTTAACAAAGGTGTCAATACCATACTGGAGCATATAAATTTCAAATATAACTGAAAGGGCAATAAAATTTGCAACGTACAAGACCTAATAGGGGAGGGTGTTCACAAGACTGACAGAGCATCTACACACTTGCCCTGAATGTAACGATGATGATTCTTGAAACCTTCGATCAAACAGGATTCAAATGATAAAACATCAATTTCTTCAAGCTCTGAGGGCAGCAACTACAACAGAAGACCAAACACCTTTGCCAGCAGAATGGAGACTGTAGCAGTAAACTAAGCTCAGTTATTCCATCCTGTATGCAACAAAACAATCAAATCCCACTGCAAGATATGAGAACTAACAACCACCTGAGACTATGCATTGAAATGCAAATTCTTATCCACCTACACCACGAAATCTTTACATTTAGGGCATGACTAATCCTGCAGATGTCTGACCTGAAAAAAACATACATGTTTGCATGAAATTAAACATTTTGGCAAGGATGACAACCTAAATTCGGTGATTGCTCAAACATAGCATGGCCCCTGACTTCATACAAAAACATATGCCTATAAACAAGAAGGGCTGTCCCCTCTAATAGCAGACATCCATCACATATGTAATAAAAAATACATATTCTTCTCCCTTCACCCGGAAAAAAAAACAAAAGCACTTCAAGTTCATTGATATTCTGAATGTTCTGTTTTTTTTTAAATTTAACATTTACTGCTGATTACTAATTTAACAAAAATAGTTTATGCTTTGAAACTCGAGTTATAGCACTTTTGAGCCATGCTTTGTATTCAACGAGCTGAGAGCTTAATTGTCCTAACACATCTCTCTCAGTGTGGTTTGCACTGATGGAGAAATGTATTCCGGACAAGTGAGCTAGGAGCAAGAAAAAGAAGGGACATACCTTCTCATTTAGGCATTCTACCAAGTCCCGAACATACCCCCTCAATTCCTGGAAAAACCTAAAACGACTCTCCAAGCTTGGAGCTCTTTGCTCGCAAGATTCAATGTTCTCTTTAGCATCTGCAATATCTGACACCA
Organism: Cepaea hortensis; assembly: GCA_963921405.1. Lineage (NCBI taxonomy): Eukaryota > Metazoa > Mollusca > Gastropoda > Stylommatophora > Helicidae > Cepaea > Cepaea hortensis. The sequence goes on from OY992886.1 coordinate 59,967,196, forward strand.
ACTTGTCCAGCTCTAACTTGTGAGCTCGGTAAACCGTGTCCATTGTGCTCAGGCTGAAAGGGAAGAGCGCAGGCATTAGAAAAGAAATGAGTCATCTAGTAATCTAGGTCATGCATTAAAAGAAAGTGTATTCTTAGTAATGCACAAGAATTCAACATTAAAAAGCTTCAAATGTTTGTGGTCTTTTTGATCAAGGATCACTTTCACTGCACACAGATATTTCACAAGTACTTCTTCTATGGCTCTGCGGCAAAGGGGTTATGGGCGCAGTTCCTAATCCTGCATACCATGTTTGAAACACAGCTGCTGGTAGCAGACTGTCATTGGTTGTTTTTTTTACAAAATGGTATGGTGCCGGTCGTTCAGAAAGCAATGGCAAACTACTGAACGTAAACTTATCAAGAGATCACAAATAACATAAAAATGCTGGGGTTGACTGTGGCGTCCTGTAAAAGGATATGCAATGGACTTTTTAAAACTTCTTCCTTCTTCTATACATAACACAAGGAGACTGAGCATAGTGCACAGACTCCACTGGTGAGGATCAAAAGCTTCAAATGCCTTACTGACAATTTTCATATAAGACACTAACTTAAAATAATTCAACTACCATCAGATATCCTTGTATATCAATTCAGCAGACTTAAAAAAAAAAAAAAAAAAACCTGTCAGAATATGCTGTGAATGTTCTTTTTTTTAAAAAATTGGAAATGTAGCCGGTACAGTGGGTTAGTTGGCCTAGTCTTGTAGATTTCCAACTGCTGAGGGATTTTTAATGTCTACAACATGCACAGAAGTCCCCTGAGCTTTTAGCCCATATCTGAGAAGACTAGATGCCAAGTGTTTACCTCAGATCAGGGGTAGTATACATATTTACAGGATCCTTATTTTGTAAAAAGCCACCGTGACTGGATCCTAGTGGAGTTAAAGGTCCCCAAAGATCAGACAGGCATACAACCTTGTGGCCTGCTATAAGAACATTCATATCAGACTGCTAAACAAGGCATATAACCTTGCAGCCTGCTATAAGAACATTCATATCAGACCACCAAATTAACCCAGTCAACAAATGCCCGCAGAAGTCGGATGTGTAGGCCTAACGGCGCAAGAACGCAGCTCAGCTGTAAACAGGCACAACGCAATCACGTCCAAAAAAAAACTCCGGATGAACGCAGAAGAAGAGGAAGACCGCTAAACAAGGCATACAACCTTGCAGCCTGCTATAAGAACATTCACATCAGACTGCTAAACAAATAATGAAGCAGGTCTTTTGCAGAATATCGCTTTCATCACGGTCAACAGAAGATTCTCAATTCTTTGCCAGTTCTCCTGCCGTCTGCTGTTTTATGCCCAATGTGTTTGCAACATCTTGTGTTCCTCTTCATGCTGGCCAGCCTCGCCTCCTATTCCAGGACCACGCCTGTCCTACTGTTCTCTCTAAACCACTGTGACATTAAATATGTCCCAAGTATCTCAGTGTCTCTGAAATGATGATGTTTATGAGCCAGATTTTTTCGATGTTCAGATTTTTAAGGACGTTAGTGACCAATGATGACAAATATTCTGAATAGTAAATGTGATAGATCATACAAAGTATTAATAATGCCTGACAGGTTACCTTCATTTAACTTCTATGTCAGATTACTGGACAAATAAGCGATTATAACAATTACGGGTGGAAATTCCCAAGGCTAAAGCAGTACATCAATGATGCAAGTGAATGGGTCAAGCCTCGAAAGAAATGTGAACATGCCAAAAAATGGAACATCAATTATATTATGTTCACTGAGAATTGTATCAGACAAATGGTACTACTATCTTCTTCTTCTGCGTCCATCCGGAGTTTTTTGGGGACGTGATTGCGTTGTGCCTGTTTACAGCAGAGCTGTGTTCTTGCGCCGTTAGGCAGACACATCCGACTTCTGCGGGCATTTGTTGATCGGGTTAACCTTCCTGGGGTACTACTATCCAATAGTGTACAACTTCATGCAATAGAAATATTTCAGAGTCATTCTTGTAAAGATATTAAACATTTTCTTCCATATTTCTTGAAATTCAACAAATCTCAGTATAGGCAATGCTTAGTTTACAATTACATCAAAATGATGCAAAAATGAAGAAATGTGTTTCATAATATAAAGTAAACAAACATAGAGAAATTTATAAATAATATAATAGACGACTGGGAATCTACAACCATGGTCAGGCTGCGAGAACACCAAATTAAAAGAAGTGTGGCCAAACAAGAACACTAAAGAAGAGTAATAAACACAGAACTAGTGTCATGAGCTGCTACACGCTGCAGGATTTGCTGAGGAGGGGATCAGTGGATTCTGGACTGAATGGTTCGATGTGCAATGAAAAAGATCTGTCGACTAACTAACATCTGTCACCATAATGTGAGAGGCGTGTGCGGTCATGAATCAGCATCTCTCAGGGTTACCACAGGACCAAGTTTCTGTTCTTGTCTTGGTAATGCCTATCATCAAACAATTCAGGTATTTTACTCTTTGTTTTCCCCTTGCTCTCTTCCCATCAAGTTTGAGAGTTGTCACTAAGTTTTCAACTGAATTTCTTCTCATAATCGGCCCATAAACTCTGAAGCTACCTTAAATTATGCAAAAATGGTCACTAAAATATACCATCCAAATGCACAATGCCTTCTCTGACCAACTGTATATAAATGATATATACTTGAAAATGTTCAAAATGCTGTAGCTGATTGACAAACTTATTTGCCTAGCTGGCTGATTCTGAAACCTGAAGAGCCTGTTGTTGTTTTGGACAAATAAAGACCGTACCGTTCCTCCAAGCATTTTCTAACAGATTCAATAGTTAAATCTGAGCTGTTCTGTAACTTGGAGAGAGCAGAGAATGGTCGAACTTCTGCGGTATTGACTTCAAATGCTTGGGCCATGGGTCGAGAATTCACCACAGTTGCAGAAGTGTAGAAGGATACAGCGCTCGAGCTATCATTGGAGTTTGTGCCGGCTGCTGGAAGGACATCTATACCTGGTATCTAGAAATAAGAATATAATGAAATATGTTTCATAATATAAAGTAAACAAAACACAGAGAAGTTTATAAATAATATAATAGATGACTGGGAAAATACAAACCATGGTAGTCCCAACAAATGATGTAACAAGTTAAAAAATTTGTTGCATATTCTTTATAGGATATAGCAGTCAACCCCAGCATTTTTTTTGGCTATTTGTGATCTCTTGGCAAGTTTAAGTTCAGTAGTTTACCACTGCTTTCTGAACAACCGGCACTCATACCATTTTTCATAAATAACCAACGTAAGCTTGTCTGCTGCCAAATTGCTCATAGATGTGTTTCGAACGCAGTATGCAGGATTATGAACTGCACCTGTAACCCCTTCGCCATGGAACTTGTGTTGTAACAAGAAAAACACAAAATAAATAAAAAGAAAATGAAATGAAGGATAATATAAAACAAAGGATCATCAACATGTGCCCCATGCAACCCATGCAGCACATTATCCCTCTTTACCTAAACCACTGATGTGCTACGGAGTTCATGCACTGAGCTGAGATTCTCCAGACTCAGGCATGAGTTAGGAGTAGAACGGAGCACTTATGGGTTACACCTGTGTGCCGTGATGTTGATCCGTCGACTAAACTAATCTAAACTATCTCTTAACATGCCCAAAAATGATGATTGCTTTTTCTAATGTGGGTAATCATCTGTCTTTGTTATTTAGCCTATTACAGTACTTGGGCAATTGTCTTCCTGGCAGTTCATAGGATTTTTATCATTCATTGTAGAAACAACACTTTTGTGGCTTCTAGCATCTTGTTACTTAGTTTATTCAGCATATTTGTTTCATAGTCGTACAGTAGCATGGTCAGTGTATCACATTCTAACGCTTGTTTGCCAACTTCCACGGACAGGAATGTTGCATATAATTTTCTTTATCTGATGAGGTGCTGCCTTAGCATGGATTATTCTGTATGTTGACTGTTAATTTTTCCACCTGTTGCTTTCACTGATGGCAAATAATTGAATGTCTCTACTTGTCTCAGTGTTATCCCATTTGCAGCCCCTGTACACCTTAGCTGTGACCATAACTTGTGTTTTTGTATTGTGTAACTGTAATCCTTTGTTTTCACTTTTAATTCTTGCAAATCACTTTCATTAATTTTTTTTTCCGCGTTTCCATCCTGTTTCAGGATATTGCGGTCAACATCAGCATCTTTCAGCTGTATGTTGATTCCTAGGCTAGATTACGCGACTCTAACCACTTCAAATTCTCGTGCGCTCACATCAACCACGAGAGTATTCGGGGTTACGGAGAAAGCTGCTAACTCTTCGACCAGGGAGACCAGCACTTTCATTAATTGCTAAGAGCAATATGTCATTAGCATGTAGTAAATTATTTATATTGGCTGAAAAAAAAAATAACTTATGAAAGAAGCCTAATGCCGTGTTATATTTGAGCTGGTTGACCAACCTGACCGTCAATACTTCCAGGTGCTGTTGCTACCCTACACATTGTAACCCTAAATATGTTCCATCTTTATCTATAGTTTCCAGATTTTTGACCTATTTTACATGATGTACGGTGTCCAGTGCTTTGGAATAATGCATAAAATACATATCTAAATCTGTCTGCTTTTCACTGGCCATGTATTTTTATAGATCAACTGGCACTCATGAGGTGATGTGGTCAAAATCACGCCAGCCAGTTATTTCCCAATTCATGCCATGTACCAATTTTAAACTGGGTTGACCTGGGCTTGCAGGTCGATTTAAAAATCTGCCTTGATACAATTTCAAACCTATGACACCTGGCCGACCGAGAGATCAAAAATTAAACAAATATGGAGATGACAGGAATTGATTGAAACATATTTATAATGAAAGTTTAAAGGAGCTTCTGTAACCAACACTCTTTCGTATCAAACCATCAAGAATACATACCTGCAAACTGACAGCTTTCCTGATCTGCTGTTTCTCCCACTCGCTCTCCTGATCACTATCTTCATCACTACCTGAACAGAATATATTAATGCATTTTTCTTGTAAGTAAATAGCAATGTTTTCTTACAATTTAATTCTAATCCTAGATGCTCACTCAGTACAATATCTGCATATATTAATGCTGCAGATCCTGTTCATTATGTACAACCAATACTGCATCATCTTATATTACTGATGTTATGTCCTCCAATGGAGATTTCTCCCATATCCTCTAAATTTCTCATATTTTCACAGTAAAGAAAAAACAGGTTTGCAGACAAGCATTCCTGTTCCAGAAGTCTCGTGATAGGCTGCCACCAACCTATTTCATTATGCATTTTTATGGCAGCTTGTTTCCAACATGTTTTTTTACAAGCATAAAGTTGTCTTTTTAAGGTTATGTACAATAAGCTGACAAGCTGAGAAACTTCTAATGGCAACAGAAATGTGGTATCTGAGGAAAATGCCAAGAATACCAAGGTCGGACCAAGAATGAGAAAGTGGTACAAGTAAAATGTAAACCATAAATTGATTATAAATTAGACACAGACATTCAATATTTTTTGGGCACATTATGAGAAATACACCTGAAAACCTATTGACATTTGGCAAAACTGATGAGAAAAGTGCAAGGGGAAGATAAAGAGATACAAACCTGGATAGCCTGGTCACATGGTATAATCAAGACAAGAACAGACCTGATCCAAGACTGATGATCGTGTCAGACGTGAACTATGACCGCCCATGCTTATCAACATGGCACATGATGGTGATGATACAGAAGTGTATTTATGGCTAGCTCGATCGTGTCAGACGTGAACTATGACCCCCCATGCTTATTAACATGGCACATGATGGTGATGATACAGAAGTGTATTTATGGCTAGCTCGATCGTGTCAGACGTGAACTATGACCGCCCATGCTTATCAACATGGCACATGATGGTGATGATACAGAAGTGTATTTATGGCTAGCTCTACACATTCCTTGTACAAAACAGGTGATTTCTTGGGCAGGAGACAGGGAGTTCTATGTGTGACTACAATTCTACCATAATGGTGTTTCTGTAGCACCCAGTGTCCACGGGGAGAAGTTTTGAAGCTATCATCAACAGAATGTCATCAAATATGCCAGACATCTTGCAAACATGTCTAGGAATAACTGTGGACTGCAAGGTCTAATCAGATAAGAAGAAGGCAGATAGTGATTGGATAGTGAGCCAATGAAACAGGAAAGCTGGCATGAAATCTGCATTAGTTTAATGTGCACTCACACCACCCACCTCATATCCTCATGCATCCTCCATTATGTCTATATATCATGTAAACTATGGACAGTTTTATAATTCTTCAATTATTTCAAGAATAGAATAAACAAAATATGCTTGTCTCTAACTTAGTCTCTTCACTTTCCTTTGCTTTCTTTTATACCATTTTGAATGCATACAATAATAGACTGTTTTCTCTACCACATGTCATATGTTGGGGGGAGGATCTGAGCACCAATTAACATGTCCAGAGTGCAAAGATGATACCCCAACAGATAATTAACCAATCAACCAACTCCTCCTTCATCATCTTTTAAGTGCAACAGTGTCTTTATTACGCATGTTCCTTCTTCATCTTTTAAGTGCAACAGTGTCTTTATTACGCATGTTCCTTCATCATCTTTTAAGTGCAACAGTGTCTTTATTACGCATGTTCCTTCATCATCTTTTAAGTGCAACAGTGTCTTTATTACGCATGTTCCTTCATCATCTTTTAAATGCAACAGTGTTTTTATTACGCATGTTCCTTCATCATCTTTTAAGTGCAACAGTGTCTTTATTACGCACATTCCTTCATCATCTTTTAAGTGCAACAGTGTCTTTATTACGCATGTTCCTTCATAATCTTTTAAGTGCAACAGTGTCTTTATTACGCATGTTCCTTCATCATCTTTTAAGTGCAACAGTGTCTTTATTACGCATGTTTCATAACCCAGACTTTGGTAATGACAAATGTGAAAGTAGACACCAATGTTAATCACATCATCTCACAAGCAACTGCTTGGGTTTCCTCAATATCACTATTCTATAAATGGCTGTTCTTTAAATCACAAAATTTAATGTTATCTGTCAGAGAAGGGAGCTCTGGGCTAATAATTTCCATAATTTTCTAAGGTCTCAAGTCTTTTTATTTATAATACAATAAACTGTCACTAAATTCACTAGCAAACAAGGAGATAACCAAACAATTCAATGCAGCTGAGCAAAACATGATATATGCAAAAGAAATGTATGAACAAAGAGCATTACGGTATGAAGAGACTTATCACAACAGAATAAACGCAAACACTGACCATGTTCTGCAGCCAGGAAGTCATCTCTCATCTGTTGCCTCTCTAAGGCAGATTTATCAACTGAAAAATCAACTCTCACATCCTCCTCATCCTCATCACTTTTATCATTATCGTCATCCCTGCAATAGCAAGAAATAGAACATGGCAGTACTTGCACATTATCTTCCTAAAACATGTAACAAACATAGGAATGCATCAATACTCATCACGCACTGACTGCTGGATACTAACTCAATTCTTCTTAATTTTTCTGACATTCTTTCTCAGATGTGTAATCAAGATTTGAATACAAACTTCACTATTAGCTTCAGGAATGATAGATCGCTGCAGTTTTTACAGACAATAGCACAAGAGACAAAATAACAGCACAAGACTAAAATATGAAAGTCCACCATGTCCACTATATTCTCTTCTCTCTCTGCCCTTTATCCCCTAATGAAGCATAGACCTTCAACAAATTCACACCAAGCCATCCTATTCTCAGCCATCTCTTTCAACTGCCCTCATGACCTTCCTGTATTATTCATCTGTCTATAATTCTCTTCTCTATGTGATTTTAGGTTTCCCTCTATTATTTCATCTGCCTTGTGAGTTATAGACTAGGGACTTTCAAATCAAACTATTATCTGTTTTCTCAACGTGTATCCTATCCAGTGCCAGTCTTTTCCTCACCTCATGATTCACTGGTGTTTTAGTTCTATCCATAAGCTCCACACTGATGATTGTCATACCGCTTTATTCCTTCAGTTCTGCACAGGCACCAATTAATGAATGTTTGTAGTTTATTAGTAAGTGTTTGAGTCTTTCTCCATGTTTCTAAACCATACTATAGTGCTGATTGAACATCAGGGTTACAAATGCTGTGTTTGGTGCCAAGCTGAATTTCCTTTGACATCCACACATTTGTTAGTGCACTGAAAGCTCCTCTTGCCGTTTGTATTCTTATTTTAATATATCGTGTCTGTTCCTCTTCTTTGTCTACACAGGTGTGTGATTCCACCTCTTGAAGTGAGCTTTCACCAACGGAGATCAGGTTATCATTGGCTCAGTTTATTCTTCTTATCTGTTGATGATCTTGGTGTTGCAACCTCCAATCAAGTATGTTAAGTTTATCTTGAATCTGATTTTGTGTGTAGGACAGGGGAGCTATGTCACCAGTGTAGATTATACATCTGCTGTTAGATTCCATTGAATTCATTCTAGTAGTCTAAATAGTCCAATTTATAGTCAGTAAGAAAAATAAAGGTGATAAAAGGCATCCTTATCTCACTTCTGTTTTTATTTCAAATGTATCTATTATTTCCCTCATGAGGAACTGCATTTCAAATCTGTGCATGTTGCCCGTATTATTAAATGAAAATGATTTTCTGTGTTATACCAGTGCTCGTGTTCGTGTGTCGAGTAAGACCATAGTCTACTCTTACAAAAGATAGGTGCTGAAGACAGAGGCAGCCAGCCAGGAGGCGCACCACAGAAATCAGGCTACCACGCAATAATGCCGTGAATTATGTCGACAACTGCTACATGTTATGGTGCTTGCCCTGCTCTGGTCCCACAGACAGGTGCAGTGCCGGGCCTTATGCCTCGTAAGGGTCTAACCACAAATAATGGAGGTTCTTCTCAGATGTCCAGCGGAGCCAGAGGGCCTGACAATAGACCTTCTGGCCGTACCAAACAAAGGGAATGCAGAGGGTACAACATATCCAGGCGAACCTTCTGGCCTAGAGAGACAACAGTGGAAGATAAACTCTATGGACCGCTGAATGAACTAAAAAAGACTGTTGGATTCATACAAGAGACAACATTGCAGTTATAAGCATATTTCAGGCGAACGAAAGAAGAAGAAGAATACCAGTGCCTCAACAATTTCCAAAGGGATCCTGTCTCAATGCTGTCGAAGGTCTTTTCTGTCCATAAATCCAGTATAAAGTGGCAAATTCAGTTCAATATTTTGCTCTATTGTTATGCATGTGACTGTTCAGCCTATATAGGATCTGCTTTGTTGGAAGCCTACCTATTCATTCCACTTGGTTGTTTGCCAAAGGCATCTCTTCAAAGTGATCTTGCTTAATAATTGCCCAGAAATTGACCATAACATTATTCATGTATAAGTTTCACATTCCTGCAACTTCATCAGATATTCTCCTCTCCAGTTTGCTGGTATTTTGTGTGCTCCAGACTCTGATAAATAGTTTATGAAGTAGTTCCGCTAGAATGTAAATGATAGCTCTCTTTAAGAGCTGCTGCTGGGATACTATGGATAATATAATACTATATTTTTTCACCCTTCAGAAGTTCGATAGCTTTTCTAATTTCTTCTGCAGATGGTTTCTCACAGTTAATAAGCAGCTCCACTTCTGCAGGCTGGATATCCGGAGGGTCAATTGGGGCTAGTCTATTTAGAAGTTCCTGAAAGTATTCAACCCATCAGATGTTTAATGTAGGCCAACTATATTATACAAATAAACACCACAACAGCAAAACAAGTCTCAGAATTCAAATCACCAGACAGAATCCCAGCAAGAAAACTCACCGCATGTGAGATGAAATGCTTGAGAAAGGCGTGTCTGCACAAGAGACAGGATGTGAAACAAGATCAGAAATATGACAGACATATCATGCCTCAATATCATTGAGGCAGTAAATAAAATGTTTTGGGCAAAATCTGAGAATGAACCCTGATCACCTACTGATAACAGCATACAACCAAAATATATTTAGATATAGAGAAAGAAGAAGACCAAGAAAGTGGATAATCAAGAGCACTCCAAAAAAACATAGATACAAAGCAAACCAGGCAACTCATCTGGACTTGAAACACGAACAAGCTCCCCAAAACTTCTATGTTTAATGGCAAGTCTGGATTAGGAAAAGAGACATCATCCACCTAGGGTTTGATAACAGACAACAGAAGACATCATCCACCTGGGGCAAGATAACAGACAATAGATAACCAAAGAGGGCTATGATTATGAACTCAAGTGTAAGCAAGCATTTATGTAGGACATGTTTTACCCTAATTTCAGATTGAAAATATCTACAGATTTGGTTAGCAGACAAGTGACTCTCAAGCCTACAGTCAGTCATTCTCTGTCATGCCTCGCCAAGCATTGCCAACAATTCAAAAGTTTACCATGGTTAGATTAGGAAACAGTTGGTCACATTTACAACTTTCTTCAACAGCAATGACATGTTTACAGTACCCACCTAATAAGCCTGGATGCTGCTGACTTGCTTGATTTACCATCTGTATCATCAATTGCAATAAAATTATCTGTTTCCCTTGCCATCTGTCTTTGTTTACGAATGAAGTGAATTGTTTTGGCATCAGGAATTTGTCCCCCTATAAACATAGAAATATAACATTCTATATGAAAGTGTTCAAGTGTACACATTTGATAAAGAAATAATCATTCTAGAAAGACATCAGTACACAGATAAACTGCTTATGAATAACTTTTTGAACCTGCGATCCTCATTTATTTGGCCCAATCGACTATTTCTCCATGCACTGTCAGCCCTCTTTTGCTGGCTAAATAGGACCAATTCTTATACTAATAACAGGAGGCAACACCAACCAATTTGTTGTTTGAAAAATAAAATTGAAATGATGGGATAGCTGTAAAGAAAAATGTGTGAATTTTTAGCCCACAATCTCTGTGAATTTTGCAAATAGACAAAACAAACAAAATTGCTTTCAGTAAAAGTGATGAGCCGGTCTCTGTGGCAAAGGGCTTACGGGCGAGCGGTGAAACACAGCGGCGACCAATTTGGCAGCAGACCAAGTTGCGCTGGGTTTTAACGAGTTGGTATGGGAGCCGGTCATTCAGAAAGCAATGGCAAACTACTGAACATAAACTTGCCAAGACATCAACAACACCAGTAAAATGCTGGTGTTGACAGCGATGTCCTGTAAAAGGGATATGCAACACACTCAAAATAGTGATGAGAAACAGAAATCTAGTTTTACTGACTTCATGAGGAGTGTTTTAGGCACCAAAAAAAAAAAAAATACCCATGAAGACATTTTTAATCAGAAATTTTCATTACAGGAGATCACATTCTGCTAACATTAAAAATAGATGTGGTAAGGTGATGCAGAAATAGAAAATTTCAAAGATGGAGCTCTGGCACACTGTATCTGAAGCAAGACGCTAATGTATCCGCTTAAGATAGACTAGGCAGACAATACTCAGAAAAGGATCGAAAATTGGTCTACAGATTGTAGATGCTGATGTGTGCTAAGCATTATTTGTTTATCAGTGTTGCTTTCTAGTGCAACAGGAAGTGGCAAAAAGATGCCGATGCTGGGTAGGACACACCAAGAAATCCAGTTCATAATTTAAACTATACAGCCTGCTAAGAATCCACAGGGATAGAGAATATAAGGGGACCAAAATGGATATGAACATTTAAGGTCATGAAACCATAAACAATATAAAAGGATACTTACTTGCTAACATGTTCTTAAAGGTCTTCTGACCATCATCATCATCATTATCATCAGCACACTCGGCTTCTTCTCCATTCAGTGTCCTGAACTCTTCTCTTAATTTCTGAAAGTAAGATGTGTAGACAAACTATAGTCAACGCCATCTATGAATTCTGGTGCATAAAGGATCACCATTACAGTAAGATATTTCAATAAATACTCCTGTCTCCTCTCATAGACCACACAAGGAGTCTCAATACTTGACACAACCTTTCACATCAACAAGGATCCCAATGTTTACATACATGAATCACGAATTTATCAACATTCGCTGGTGTGTGCTGGGAGTTTTTCTGGACTGAGGAATAAGGGCCACCTGCCCCGAGCCGTACAGAAGATCAATCACATGTCCCACGATGTGTGAGGCAGACATTCTGACTGCCCAGCAGCTCACTATTCTGTTAGGTTAGAAGTTCTGAAATATAGTTAGGGCAGTGGCCTACTTACGACTGATTTCCAACTGCAAAGAAACTTCTACCAAACATGAGGTGCAAACAGGACCTATTTTTCACCCTTGTCTGAGAAGATTAAGCATCCGATCCACCATAAAAGAATCAAAGAGTTATCAAATTCGTGAACAGCTTAATTTATAAACGGCCATCCTCAAAATATGTCCCTGCTGATTATAATTTTTCATCTTTAGCATACAAAAGTAAAGGTAATCCCACAGTAGATACTGATGAAGGAGTGTAAGTTAGAATTTAATAAACTTGGTCATGGAAAAGTGAATAGGGGTCACTAACTCCCTCCTCACCACCTGACCTGACCAGAACAATGGCTGGTAATTCCTTTATGAGGCTGATTTGGCATGAGAGCAGTATGTGGTCAGGAAAAACATTCTAAACTGGAGATTGAACTAGGGCTGCCGAAGATGTATGCCAGCTGAGATGAGAACTGACATCACAGCACTCGGGAATTACCATACATGCTCCAGGCGAGAAAAAAAGTCCCACTACTAATGGTACCAGTAGCAGCATGATTATATGTCCACCTGGCCTTACCTCAGATTGATTGATTTGATTGATTGATTTAGGAATCGACATCACAGCATTCGGGACATTCCCATAAGCGCTCCGTCCTCAAAGTTCTGAGTGAGTGTTGGCCAGATCCTCTGGTCACTCTCTGCACCACCATTCTCTCCAGGCCGTCGTTATCGATCTGTTCTCTTGCACAACACACACAATCCCAAAGCACCCCGGCCATATGTGCTGTGTACATGTGTAGATGATTACATTACATGGGCACGACCTGTCATGCATCAAGTGCTGCACCTCTCATTCAGTGCAGCCTGCCGGTCAATCCCTGCGTTCTTGTTCAAATGTTGTTATGACCCTGCAGAGGTCTGATTTTTCCTCTGGCATTCTCCCAGCTCCTCTCCCAATGTTCTCAAGCACTTCTCTGATTGTGACCTCTGCCTGAGCCATTAATGATTTTCTTCTCACCAGCCTGTATTCAGGGCTTTATGCAGGGGGTGTTCTGTGTCTGCAGCCACTCAAAGATGTAATTTAGCCTGTAGCACCTTGAGCCTGTCTGCAATTGCGGGCAAGGCTGTATCACATACACACTACTGGCATGTCCTTTGTGCATCCAAGTATTACCAGCATAGCTTCATTCTGTATGCTCTCTAGTTTCACCAGCTGACTCTTTGATATTGAGCAGTCCCTTTCTATACTCAATTACTGAGAGAATCAGATATTGATAAGAGTATAACCAACATTCTTTGCTCCATGGTCTTCAGCACACCGAGTCCCTTCTTAGATCTCATAACAGCTTCTTACAAATGATCCCTGAATGAAAAGCTTCTGGCGAAGTAATTTCCAGGTATCTCAGTTTACACCCTCTGTTAACATTGCTGCCACTCATAGTAAGGCCCAGAACGTCGGCCTTAACGATCTTTTTGTCCAGAGAGCACTATAACACAGACGCCTTATCTGGGTTAATGACACAATCTATCTCTGTATACCAGTCAATCATTTTGTTTCTGTTTCCTACAACTCTTGCACTATTTGCATCATGTCCCTTCTCTATTTACACACAAAGAAATCATCTGCAAATGCCAGTATCCTTCCAATGATGCTTCAATGCTTGCAATCTTGCTTGTGTAAACATTAAATTGTACAGGCGATATTGTATAGCCTTGTGGTAATCCCTGGGTAATAATGTGCGCTTCCAAGGTCCATGAATCAATGTAGTCAGCAACCCTACAAGACTGCAGGGTAGTTGCATCAGTTCATTTTATAAAATGCAGTTTATGCTTGTTCTAGTTGCTTCTTTATTTCTGAGACACATCTATCTACTGCTGTCCAGGTACCTAAATATTTAAATTGCTTTACTTGTTTCATATTATTAATTTAATTGTACATTTAGATAGGATCCTTTTCTTTCATATTATCATACTTCTGTCATTTTGCTACTCAAGCTGATTCAATCTTCTCACTTTCTACAACCTTTGTACCAATTAGTTTTCAGCAGTTTCCTCTAATTGTTTGTTTGCTATTCAAACAATGCATAAGCATAATATAAGTAATTACATTATGTTTATCAACTGCAATCCCTGGCATATTTTCTAAAGCTAAACCTATATACATGTTTTTATACATACATTATCAATATATATTATATATAATACATATACAATACACATTATATATAATACATATACAATACATATTATATATTTACAATTAGTATTGCTTAAAACTACATGGAAACTTTATGGTCACCCAATATAATGAATTCAGGGGTTGTTTGTATGTGTAACACAATGGATTAATTAAATAAGATGGCTTATTAATTGCACAGCTTAACTGTTAACGTTACTAACCTGCAGCTCATCTTCTTTTCTGGTCTCTTCCTGTTCTTTTTTCCTCTTCTTCCGTATTTCCTCAGTTTGTGCATCATCCTCATCATCATCATCATGCTGGCTATAATAACTTCCATTGTTTTCAAAATCATATCCTTTGTCTTTCTGCTCTCGTTTGATCTGCTTGGCAATACGCTTGCTGTGACTGGACTTTTTTATTTTGAAAACTTCACCTGGAGAAAAACGTCAATAAAATCACTGCTATGGCAAAGATCACATATAAATCATCATAATCATTTGCCCTGCCAAAAGGCATAGGCGTTAATGTGCTTCCACAGATCTTAGTTCTTGGTGTTCTGAATAGATTTTATTGATGATATTCCTCCATGCCACCGAATGAGGTTCTTCAGCATAATTTCTCTCAATGTTATACATAAGTATAAACACACAAATGCAAACATTAGCAAACAAGCATAGCTTTACAATATGCTATACCATGCTGTGACCATGGCTGACATGTGATTACTACCTGATGAAGATTTATGAATTTTATAGCAATATTTAACTGCACAACATTTAACTTATAATTACATGACAACTAAAAGGCCCGAGGTTCACAGCATACACGTGGACATTTCAGATACAAACAAACATGCAATACAAATTCAAGACACTGCCATGCTTTGGGAGCCGTGGCAGTGCAGTGGGTAGACAATCACCTGCCAACCCTGTGTTCATGGGTTAGAACCCACATCGAGCAAGATTCAAATTAAAAACACTGACCTCAGCTCCCAAGCCAACTCAGTCTATAGTTGGTACCAGGAAATGTCTTGGGAAGTCAAAGCAGCATGAGTGATACTGACCACATCACCCACCGAGTGCCGATTGGTCTATACAAATATGGATCTAGCTCCATATGCCCAATCACTTTAAGGCGTGTAAAAGGGTCCTTGACTATTTACTAACATGTATGTAAATTAGCAATATTTTTGCCAAGGGCATCAAGAGCACTGAAAGTGTTATCATAATAAAGATGTATGACATAATATCACAGTAGGAATATAAAGTTCACTGGCCCACTAGTGATATACATCTAAGATTCGCAGCATTCAAGGAATGAAGAAGTGAAATCTATAAAAATGCATCTGCGAATGCAGGTAATGCATGCCTGTCATTCCAATAGGTGTATGAGTGAAGTAATAAATTTTGAAATGGCGTGACATCTGTGATACATGGTTGTTGAGTAGGTCAGGATTACAGTAGTGACAACAGAATCAATACCACATGTTAAACCACTGTGTTGGAAAATTACTGAGTGACTGTGAATGAAACTGCAGTTATGAACATAAGCCAAGGTTTAGCGTTCTACATTAACCCTAACGTGCTTCAGCTTTACATCTCTGCAAGGTGGTGCCATGGCAGCTTATTTCACAACTGAAATAATATGCTGATTTTACTTCAAAAGTTCTGAAGCAAGTGGTTTCCTAGTGATAATTATTACTGTTACTGGAGATGAAGTCTGGCTTTACTACCAACAGTCAAAATCTAAAAGAGCAAGCAAGGAATGGAATTATGTCTCTTCACTGAAACTTTAGTTACGGATGCAATGATATGAAGGGAATGTTACATTGACTCTTATACAGTACCGATTCATTGAAATTTTCAAGAGCTATCCAAAAAATCAGTATTGTGATTTAAAAACACAATTTAGAATCAGGCATCATGAGGATGGCACCATCAAAAGAGCAGTCTATCGAAAAGGAACATGGACGGTTCTATATCTGAACTTCAATAGCACCTATCCAATATCAGCATAGCCTGGTAAGGACCCCGTTTAATCGAGCTAGAAAGATTTCCTCCGATGAGACATTAACCCTTTACAGTGCATAGCAGCCATTACCGGCCGATCGCTTAAACGAGTGTAGCGGCCGATACTATTATGCATTGTAATAACGCGATCTCTCGGCTTTCCGACACTTCCGACGGCTACTTTCGCTTTCGCTGATAGCTTGACAACGTGGCCGCCATTTGTAAATGCGCTATCATGAATTTGAACGGACTTTTACGGATTTTTTTTGATAGTTTTCAGGATTTTTACGCTGTTTTTCAAAATGGATTTCGGCAATTCTTCAAGTGATAGCCGAGATTTCGCTAGGTTCAATTTAAATGACATTAAAGGGCACGAAGTTGACTATTAATCGGAGCTAGATATCAGTGCAAAGCGTTACTTTGATTAGCAGTAGTCGGACTTTAAAGAAAGTGATTATGATTCTGAAAATGTGTTTGTAAATTGCCGTAGAGATGACGGAAAATCACAAACAACATGCCGTATTTCGTAAATATTTGTGTTCATATATGGATTACCGACAACAATCACGTGAGTAACATATTCTGCATGCTTTTCCCTTCATTGTGTTGTTTATTTAACTAAAATCGGTTGACTAACACCTTATTTGTGATGTTTTTACTAACGCGACCCGAAATTTTACCGAACCTGAAAAAATCTTGCCCGTTCAGGGCTACAAAACGGACAAGCGTCTGCCCTGTAAAGGGTTAAAGAAGAACTGGGCAACCTTAACCAGACTCTACAGTCTAATGGATATACAGCTGACTTCATCAAGCATTTCTGCCAGCCACCCAAACCTACTCCCACAAAATCATTGGTCCTCAAATTTCATGTGTTTGTACAGCTAACCTTTAGAAAAGACAACATAATGAAATAAATAAACTATAGGCTTCAAACAGCAGTAAACCAAATATTCTTTGTTGCTGAAACTATGATTAGATATAAATCCATCTCGAAACCTACCCCATCTGTAAAAGAACTATTGTCTCCATACACCAAATCTAACTGTATTTATCAAATACAGTGTGAGTACCAAACAACTTACATATTAGAATGGAAAGACGATTAGAAAACTGAGTAGCCAAATATATACCAGTGTGAGTGGAAGAAAGTCAATCAGTCTTCAGGAATGCCTGTGCAGTCGACATGCTATAAAATGCCCCACTCAGTGTCTCAACATTTTAAAAACAATGCTTACACTGTTAACTAAGAAAAAAGCATTTCATATGCTGCATTCTGTGAATAATAAATGATGGGAGGCTCTATTCGCAATAGAATTGTGAATAGAGAAAAATTATATTCGCAATAGAATTGCGGGAAGTAACAAACATGTAACAGCGTCTGCTCACTAGTCAATTTTAGTTTGAGCCATTAAGAAGTCTAAGAAAGTGGTTAATTTAAATAGGAATGTTCACTGTTGTGAGTTTAATTCTGCCGAATTCTCAGTAATTTTTTATTAATCACCCTTCTTCTTACTTCTGTCTGTTCTTCTGGCATCCCGTTTTATTTTTACATTGTTTTTTTTTTTTCATATCCTTTACAGGACATCGCTGTCAACATCAGCATCTTTCAGCTGATTGATTTCTTGGCAAGATTACGCTCAGTAGTTTGCCATTGCTTTCTGATTATGTTAGTCCTGTTTAAATATCAAGAATAATTTTCCAGAATTGGTACCCCCAATACAAATAATGATCCCTCCAAATAATTGTGTCCCCAGGCGAGTTCGAGAATTGTTAACTTTCATTTCTGTACACTTACTGTTACCAGGCATCCATGTGTAAATCCAAATGTAAAAAAAAACATATATTGGAAACAACAAACTGCCATCAGAGTTGATAATGATACAGGTCAATATCAGCCTATTAAAAGAGGTGTGAGACAGGGATGTGTAATGTCTCCAGATCATTTTTCCCTGTGCAGTGAAAGCATCACAGCATCCGCTCACTAGTCAATTTTAGTTTGAGCCAGTATGAAGGTGGTTAATTTGGGGCGCTATTTCAGTTGGCAAATAAAATTCACGTTAAACAAAGACATCTATTGGATCCGTCGATTCCGACACTCGATCACTCCGTCGCTGCCTGAGTGGTAAAAATGAAAAACAAAAAAAAAACAAAAAAATATTGCTTGCCGGGTGGGGAATCAAACCTCGAGCTCCCGCGTACAGGCGGAGACACTTACCGCTATGCTACTGAGGACACGTTAATAGATCAACGAAAAATTATAATATAGCCACATGCATAGGCATAATCACGTGACCTACTTCTACTGCGAATATAATTTTTCTCTATTCGCAATTCTATTGCGAATAGTCACTTTGATAAATGATTGCTCAAATGTAGCGAGACCTTAGCCTTAGCGATTAGGCGGTTCCAGTCAGTTTTTTGCAAACAGAAAGAGTGTTTTCAATTTGAAATTACCGTGGGAACAGCAGACTCCACATGTAAACACAACCTCCTGTGAGTTACTGTGACTATCAGACTCCACATGTGAACACAAGCTCCTGTGAGTTACTGTGACTATCAGACTCCACATGTGAACACAAGCTCCTGTGAGTTACTGTGACTATCAGACTCCACATGTGAACACAAGCTCCTGTCAGTACTGTGACTATCAGACTCCACATGTGAACACACACTCCTGTGAGTTACTGTGACTATCAGACTCCACATGTGAACACAAGCTCCTGTGAGTTACTGTGACTATCAGACTCCACATTTGAACACAAGCTCCTGTGAGTTACTGTGACTATCAGACTCCACATTTGAACACAAGCTCCTGTCAGTTACTGTGACTATCAGACTCCACATGTGAACACACGCTCCTGTCAGTTACTGTGACTAGCAGACTCCACATGTGAACACACGCTCCTGTCAGTACTGTGACTATCAGACTCCACATGTGAACACACGCTCCTGTGAGTTACTGTGACTATCAGACTCCACATGTGAACACAAGCTCCTGTGACTATCAGACTCCACATTTGAACACAAGCTCCTGTCAGTTACTGTGACTAGCAGACTCCACATGTGAACACACGCTCCTGTCAGTTACTGTGACTATCAGACTCCACATGTGAACACAAGCTCCTGTCAGTTACTGTGACTATCAGACTCCACATGTGAACACAAGCTCCTGTCAGTTACTGTGACTATGTGATGAAGTATTTCAGCCTAAGTATTGTTCACTTATTTACTTCATATTATATATAACTATGCAGTATGCACTTCACGAGATGCAGCATTATATACCAGGCAATAATTAATAAATCATGTTATTGTTTGTGACTGACTACTGACTCTTTTTTTTTTTTTTTTTTTTTTTCCGCGTTTCCATCCTGTTTCAGGATATTGCGGTCAACACCAGCATCTTTCAGCTGTATGTTGATTCCTAGGCTAGATTACGCTCATCAGCACGCCACAACTTTCTGAGCGACCGGCTCCATACTCTCATGTCACTTTTGCGATTCGAACCACTGCTAATTCTCGTCGCGTCACGTGACGAGAGTATTCGGAGTTAGCGGAGAAAGCTGCTAACCCCTCGGCCACGGAGCCGGTAAGACTACTGACTCTGCTGTGTTTAAATTCACTAAGGAAAATATAAATTGTTTAAATAATAAATTTAAATTTTTGAAAATTACAAAACTGTAAAGTACTGTAACTATTGGGCTATTTTTACATCTATAATATAGGGTGGTAGGTACCTAGAAGTGCATAACATAATTAAATGCGGCTTTCTGATGATTCCAGTGATTTCTTTACTTTTTCTGATCTGAGTTCAGGCAGGATTTTTAATTATTAATTAATAAATTAATCAATGTCACCGATTTCTTTCAAAGTTGGCAGTACTTGAGCTTAAACATGCCAGAAGTCTCTATAACTGATCACAATTTCATTTCTATGCGTCATAATCATATTTACTTCTCATCTTATAAATTAATCCACTATTTTAATTATTTACCCTCGTCTTCATCCACCTCAAACTCAAAGCTGAGAACAGTTTTTGATCGTGATTCCTTGTCTTTCGATTCTTGCCTTTTATTTTTCTCTTTCGGTGGCTTAAAAGCAGGAGCCAGATCTTGATTAATCTCTGTGTTTTGGTCTTTAGCTTCATTGTCGTTATCAGAATCAGCATCACCGCCTTTTCTTCTGAAATTTCTTCTAGGTTTCTTGAACATTGACGCCATTATTGGGTAGCCTTGCTATTTTCACACAGACTCATGAAAACTGATGTTTATGTGACGTTCGGACTATTTAAACAAGAAACTTATGGACAAGCATTTTTGAGTCAAATACGATATTGCTATCTATTTGAGTGATTAATGTGCACGGAATGGAGAAACGAACGGAGTGACTGTAATGTGGTTTTCACTATACGGAGTCTATACGAAATAATGTCGATGTTTATTTGAGCAAACGGGTCTTGCAGTGAATTACTTTTTGACAGCCAGTCAGATTCTAGGCTACGTATATACAGTTTAAGGTAATTTTCAATTAGAGTGTAATTGTACTTCACAATGTGCACATTATATAAATAATTTTTTATAATTTAATAGACGGCATTGAATTTGATTGATAAAAATACAATTTAAAGTTTAAGGCTCAACTGTTGAGAGACAGAGACAAATCTTTGGGCATTGTAGTAATTAATCACATTTATTTATTATTTTTTAAATATGAGAGTCCATAGTTCAGAAGATTTTGAAAAAGCTCAACAATGTTACAATTCCAACGGTACCCTACCCCATTCATTTCAAGTCTACGTCCACTGATCCACTCTAACTAAGCTGGTGGAGTGGTTGGTATAAATTATAATGTGATTTGATTTGTGTTAAAGGGCATAGTAAAGTAAAGTTCGTGTTGCATGCAATGCACATTTAGTAAAAACAAAATGAAGGGAAATATTCAAATATTAATAAATATCTTCTTCTGCTGCGTTCATCCGAAGTGTTTTTGCGTTGTGCCAAGTTTTGCGCCCTTAGGCTGACACATCCAACTTCTGCTGGTGTTTGTTGACCAGGTTAACCTTCCCGGGGGTTTCGAGGGACATTCGTCTTTCACTGTTGTGGTGTCATTCACATCCCAGCTGGTCAAGTCAGAACGGACAAAGATATCACGGTCAACCCTCAATGGAAGGCAGGGCCAGACCATGAGCATTCCCCGCCATTCAAGGAGGCTTCCATAATTGCAGAGCCGACACATAGCTCTCTGGTACTGGGCTCATCCAAGGAATCATCACGTCCTGCGCATGGCTGCTTCACTTCCTCACTTGGTCCTGTTCCTTTATTCCATATATTCAGACAGCCGAGGCCTGCTTTGAACACTCTAAATTTTTTCAAAGTAAACGCGCCGGGCACCCGGAACGTTCAGCAAAGAGCACCCACAGGAGAGATCTGGCAGACGGTAGGACAGGAACAAAGGGCAGTGAACGGCATGAGCCGGACCACCCACCTGCACTTGATATCCAACTGCGAGCTTTTTAACTGCAAAAACTTTAATAAATGTTATTGGAGCTGGAATTACTGCAGCTGCTGGTGCCAGACTTGCCCTCCAATAGATTCTCGTTAAAGGGTTTAAAGTGTACTCATTCCAATTACAGGGCCTCGAAAGAACTTCCACTATTGAAAACTGATGTTTCTGTGTGAAGATATAATACATATAATACTTCATATCTGATCCGTAAATTATATACTGCATATAAACAAACATTGAAACTGCTGTACAATCTCCAGAACAAAATTTTTTTTGTTGGGTGGACATAATGATAAGGTTATATGCTAAATCTCATTATGTTCCCTCAGTTGGTTACTGAGATATGGATTTTTATATTGGGGCAAACAAATGTGAATGGACTATAGAACATATGAGGGAAACAATAATAACATAGGCTTAATCCAAGCTAATATCTATATTCGGTACAGAATCATGACCTGGTTATATGGTAATATGTTTCTTCATGGACATGAGGTTCAGGTACCTAGCTCAATTCTGGACTTGGAAAGGTGAAGGTTAGCCCTGCAACTGTTCTCATGCAGATGGTATTTTAGTAGTAAGTTGGGAGAAAAGTCTCTAAATCAACCTCACTACATCAACCTCACTTCAGTAGAAGCAAGTCCTTCTGAGAGCTTAGACAACCTGAATGCATTGGATTTAGGAGTTAAAGCTCAAGTCTCCCAGAGAATTCACAATCTAGTTACCAGCCATAATGCAATCCACACAGCACCAGAGCACAGAGAAATGTAAGTTGCTTGCATCAGTGTCAGAAAATCAGAACTAAGACTGTCCGCCTTTAAACAGTTGTTGTGGAAACAAACGGCATCAGAGCAGTCACACCAAACGATAGCAGGGATTGAACAGTTAAGGCAAACTCAGTCACAAAGACATGTTGAAGGTAAACGTGATGCCCCAAAGCCTTCACTGTAAACAGTAAATTACACAACCAATGTCCTTTTCAAGACAAACAAAACAGGAGAATAAACATTTTCTTTTGTCATTTTTATTGTGTAATAATACCTTTGCCTACGTTATTTTAGATGGCAACAAAACCAGAGGAAGATGAATTTGAAATGCAGCTGCGCCAAGAAGAGCTAGCCCGGCTTGCTCAGGAAGATGGTGAGGCACTCTCTCGTGGGATGTCATACACTGATGAAGATGGAACAGTAATGGAATGGGATCATGAAAGGAAGGCATATTTTCCTAAGGTAAGGCACTAGCCAGAACCACGGTGGTGTTATTGATAGTGCACTTGGTTACTATCACACTGGTCTGGGTTCAGTTACCATTTAATTGAGGATTTTTTTCATGACTGTTAGGTCAGCCCAGTACATTTCAATGGGTACTCTGTGGTGAAGGAGTTGCGAATTCAATTCGTAATCCAGCTAACTGCATTCGAAACACAGCTGCAGGCGATTTGGAAGCAGCACATTGCGTTGGTTTTTATAAAATGTTATGGGTGCCAGTTGTTCAGAAGTTAGTTACTTGCGTATCCTTTGCAGGATGCAGCAGTCAACCCCAGCATTTTTTGGCTGTTCGTGATTCCTGAGCAAGTTTACATTCAGTAGTTTGCCTTTGCTTTCTGAATGACCGGCACCCATACCATTGCATAAAAAACCGATGTAAAGCGGTCCGCTGCCAAATTGCCCACAGCTGTGTTTTGAACGTGGTATGCAGGATTATGAACTGCATCTACATCCCCTTGTTCAGAAAGTAGTGGCAAACTACTAACATAAACTAGCCAAGAAATCACAAAAAACCAAAAACTGCTGGGGTTGACTGCCACGTTCTGTAACAGATATACAACTAACCAACCATAGATTTATCTGCAAAGAGGTAGTGAAATGGGAAGTCGGTCACCATATCTTGTAATGCAGTGGCCTAGAGAATGTAAAGTTCTATACTATCACATCTCTGTAGTATTATCCACTGGGTCAACCAAGTGCATGATGGTTTGTCCATGTTGGAGGCAGCTCAGGGACTAGTACCTACTGGCAAACTAATTATGCTCTGGTTGGCACCAACCTAAACTCCTCACATGAGTTATATGTATCGAATAGTTTATGTAATTCAGCCACCACACCTCTTTTTTGTCTGTTAATCTCTATTAAATAAACAACTTTGTGGAAAATAAGAGGTAAAAATAGTGGATCATTTTTGGAATAATCAATTAAATAATGATGTGTTGATTGGAATTGGAAATAAGAAACAAATAAATCTGCTAATATTTGATTACATTGAAAACAGCACAACAGAGAGCAAAAATTACATTAGAGAAAAATATCGCAGTCTGGTACAATATCCCTCAGATGACCATATTGACAATCACTATGTTGGTAGATGAATACTATCATTACCACTAGAATTAAATATGGTTATTTTAATATGTGCAAAGCTCCTCAGTTTTGTCCCCACCTTGAAGTGGCAGAGGGACTTGTGTGTTTCAATGACCCCCAAGTGCTATGCTGATGGTAACATAGCTATTGATAGGGTCTCCTATGTCAGACAGGTCAAGGAAAGTAAGGAGACAAAGTGAGACAAACCTGCCTTGTAGGTAGACTGGGGACAGTCAAAGGCTAGGAAAAGCAAAATAATGCTTGTCGAAACCAGATGTATGAGATCATGCCTGACAAAGCAGCGCAACGTTACTCACTTTATGATGGCGAAATTAACAAAGAGTAGATGTGAAGATTGTTCCGATAGCTGTCTTTGTTTTCTATAAACAAAATATAACCATGATAATATTAAAATAAATTGATTGGCTGGAGTATAGTTTATGAAACTAAAAGATGTTTGTTGTGAAATGGTAGCATAGAGGATTGGGCCAGAGTGTCCAGACTCATTTCGAAATTGTGAAAGACTTTTGACACCTTAATAGTTTCTAGGATTGATTCAACCTTGTTAAACAGGTTATTGATAGTTCTCTAAGAATGAAAAGTGGTAAGAAAGTGAATTAATCATTCCAGCTCATAGTTCCTTGACCCAGTCAGTACTATACATTTCTATTTATACACCTGTGGTCGTCACCTTGGCAGATAAATATTGTAAATAAATTTTTGATTGCTTTACTAAATAATTCAATGGTTTTTTTTTCCTGTCTTTATAAGATTGATGCAGATTTCATAGCTCAGTATCAAATCAACTATGGTACAAATGTAAGTACAACACAAGGACAAGAACTCAGTGAAGAAGACAAAAAAGCTCAGCATGAAGAATACTGGAAAAACTACTACAATGTGTACCACCAGGACCAACCTGCCCTACCAACACTTGATGAAGAAGGCAACCCAGTAGAAGCTGAAGACCAACTTAAACAAGAAAATAAAGGCTCCGGTGGTGAATCATTAGCCTCTGACACCACCGTCACATCTGATCCTACCTCAGATGAACATTATGAGTACAACCTATATTATTATGGCAAGGAGTATGCAGATGCCTATAGAGATTATTATAAGGAGCATCCAGATGCCGAAGCTATGCCAGACCTTCGTGCTCAGTTAGCAGCAGGAGCAGGTGTAAAAGAGAAACCAGAGGATGCA
The DNA here is from genome assembly GCA_963921405.1 of Cepaea hortensis. Taxonomy (NCBI): domain Eukaryota; kingdom Metazoa; phylum Mollusca; class Gastropoda; order Stylommatophora; family Helicidae; genus Cepaea; species Cepaea hortensis. Next base: position 59,992,692 of record OY992886.1, read on the forward strand.
AAGAAAAACAAGAAGAAAAAGGAGAAAGGGGAAAAAAGGAAAGAACCTCCAAAAGAAGAAGGTAATGGTTTTGTGTTTAACATTTAATTATCCAAAGCAAGAAACATGATGAACTACTTGTCTGGAATTTCTTCTTGTACAGTATTTTGGTTGCAAGTAATAACTTATTGTATTGTTTGTGATGATTGTGCTCCAAATCGAGATAAAGGTTAAGATAATTCCATAGCATATAAATCTGTTGGTCTTTTTTTTTTTTTTTTTTTCTTTGAACTCAAGCGTTGGCCATAAACACTATTTACAGTAGTGATGGGCTAAATTTTGCATGTGGATTAACTGTCACTATATATAAACAGGGTCCCTCAACTTCAGGCGAACCCACTCCGACTTCAGAGGTACTTGTAATTTACATCCCCAAGTCAAGGACGACAGGTCAAAATTTTAGTCCAGCTGTCCGGTGTAGGGATTGAACCACTTACCTCGGCATCAGCACAACGAATGTTTAAGAACATGCATTCTTGCCCATTCGGCCATGTGGACCTGCCATTGGGGTATGAAGCGTTAGGCTGTCACTTATTCTAAGCCATATCATATGAGCTGGAGGTAGCCAGTTCCCTTCCTCGCCTTATAGTAGTGTTAAATATACGTAACATTTGACAAATCTCATTTTTAATGTGTTGTTAATCTCTCTAGATGTTAATACTGATTACATGTTGTTGAAAACATTTTTGACCATTCCTATTATGCTGTGTATATACTGAGAACAGTAGTTGAACGTTTTATAGAAGTAAACAAAGATCTATATCTTTGCTTTATTGACTGCACAAAGGCTTTTGATAAAGTGAGACATGTCAACATGATAAGGATGCTTGAAGATCTACAAATTGATGGAAAAGACCTTAGACTTGAAACAAACATATATTGGAAACAACAAGCTGCCATCAGAATTGATAACGATGTAGGTCAATATCAGCCTGTTAAAAGAGGTGTGAGACACGGATGTGTAATGTCTCCAGATCTTTTTTCCCTGTACAGTGAAAATATTTTCAAAAATATAGAAGATATGGAAGGATTCAACACTGGGGGACCATACATCAATAACATTAGATATGCAGATGATACAGTCTTGTTTGCAGACAATGAACAGGACCTGCAAAATTTAGTAGATGCAGTTGTTGCACACGGTGAACAACTAGGGTTAGAACTGAATATTAAGAAGATAGATTATGGTCGTCCCTCAGAAGAAAGAAATACCACAATGTGATATACGAGTAAATGGGCATATTCTTAAGCAAGTGAATAGATACAGTTATCTCGGAACAGTCATAACATCTGATGGAAGATGTCTTGAAGAGATTAAAATAAGAATTGCCATTGCGAAGGTAGCCTTTTGCAAGATGAAAAACATACTGACCAATAAAATGATATCAATTGAAACGAGAAAAAGAGTGTTGAAGTGCTACATAGAACCTGTACCATTGTATGGATTTGAAGCGTGGACAATGAGTAGACAAGCTGAAAAACATCTGATGGCTGTGGAAATGTGGTTTCTAAGGAAAATGCAAAGAATACCATGGACAGATATAAAAAGCCAATGAACAAGTCCTTCAAGAAACAAATGAGGATCGTAAACTGATTAGAGTCATTAGACATAGACAGTCAAAGTTGTGTGGGCATGTTGTGAGAAGAAATGACTTGGAGAACTTGGTGATGACTGGCAAGATCGAAGGGAAGAGACCAAGGGGAAGACCGAGAAGTAAATACCTGGATGGCTTGGCCACATGGCATGGTCAAGACAGGAACACAGAGCTGATCCACGACTCTGGTGATTGAGTGAGATGGCAAAACATGACCGCCCATGCTTATCGGTATAGCACATGATGGATGGGATTATCTTTTTTTAAAATATTTGCTTCACTTCTGCCATCATTTGTTATTACATATCCAAGATAGGAAAAACTGTTTGCTTGTTCTAGCATCTCTCCATTTACTGTGATGTTCAATGTTGGCCACTGCTAATTATCATAAGTTTTCATGTTTTGGATATTAAAATCTAAACCACACTCCGCACTATGCTTATTTACTTGTTCCAGTGGAACATGGGTCCTTGGGTTCTTTGCAGTCTCTTGTAGGTCCTTTCATGTCATTCTTAATTTACTTATCTCGGTCTCTAATTCTCTACTATCTGTATTTTTGGTCACACTATATTTCCTTTACCCTGTACAGTAGGACTTTGAATTAAGCTATTAACTCAGAGTGAGTCCTGTTCAATGTCAGCATCTTTTTGCCTCTTCTTGTTTCACTGGAATTTGTCCAGTTCTCACCATGAGTTTCACAGTGGTGATTTTGTCTCGCTATCATAGTTCTTCTACTTAGCATAAAAACTTATTAATGAATGTTTGTAGTTTATAAGTATTTGCTTTTGTTTGGTATTTAATTTTTAATTCACTGCAAACAAAGGAATCCCGGGAGTTCTGGGAAATCATCTGATTGAGTGTCCGGTGGACTGCTAGACCGATCGATGGATGCAATAAATGTTTCTGGGCCCGAAGGGCCCTCACTGTCATCGGAGTGTATATCCACATCTTGTGCTACTCGTCTTATTTTATGTACGTCCCATCTGTCTGCGAAGACAATGACATGCAGTTTTGGGTACATCTTGCTACAAATACACATGTCGACCAACCATGAAGTGAATCCCGATATCCCTATTCTGAAAATCAATGATCCCACCAGGTCTAGGTCAGTGCTAAAATAACTTTGCTGTTTGTTAGCGGTGAATTAAAAATGAAGTACCTTTTGTTTTTCTCTGTCTCTTTGATCTATTGATTATTTGGTTGTTTCGGGATTTGAAATTTAAATATTGAGCACAACCCACTACTGGCAACGCCGATCGCATTCCGGCACGAACCTAAGGCCTATCCACGTCATGGAAGCACTATACTCGAGTTTCGCCCTCGTTTGAGCTCGTCAGTAGTGCATATCCCTGACCGGATCCGGAAACAAGCCCTGGATCACGCGTGTGAAGCGGGTGTGTAACCACGCAGCACACACTGGACACGCCAAATTATCACACCGGAATACCACAACGCTACCCATCGTAGGCTATGCTCAAGATTGCCCAATCGCCGCGACTGACGTCCGTCAATCGATGTGGACCCGAACGATCAGGACTTCTCACCGGCAAGGAACACCAGGCCTCCTAAATCCAGTGAGCAACAATAAAATTGATTATTTGGTTGTTTCGGGATTTGAAATTTAAATATTGAGCACAACCCACTACTGGCAATGCCGATCGCATTCCGGCACGAACCTAAGGCCTATCCATGTCATGGAAGCACTATACTCGAGTTTCGCCCTCGTTTGAGCTCGTCAGTAGTGCATATCCCTGACCGGATCCGGAAACAAGCCCCGGATCACGCGTGTGAAGCGGGTGTGTAACCACGCAGCACACACTGGACACGCCAAATTATCACACCGGAATACCACAACGCTACCCATCGTAGGCTATGCTCAAGATTGCCCAATCGCCGTGACTGACGTCCGTCAATCGATGTGGACCCGAACGATCAGGACTTCTCACCGGCAAGGAACACCAGGCCTCCTAAATCCTTTGATCTATAACATAGTACTGATTTAACATTCAAGTTGAATTTTCTAAATTTAGCGCTATTTTGTGGTTTCTATTAACTACCACAAATTTCCTATCCATGTGAAAGTTGTGTTTGCTCGTTGCATTTCATGTTTATATCTCTAGTAATTTCTGTGGCTTGCATTCTTCCAGGTTGGTTTGATGTTAATCCAGAAGCCTCCACACAGCTGTATATTACCGGTTTACCACTCGATATCACTGAGGATGAGTTCAAGGACATTATGGGCAAATGTGGTTTAATCATGTTCGATCCAGCCACACATAAACCAAAAATCAAATTGTACAAAGATGAGGAGGGAAATATGAAAGGGGATGGTCTGTGCACGTATATCAAGGTAATATAATATTGATATCAATGTTGACATGTGTAGGATAGTCACTTACGTGTATGTAATATGCAGCCATGACAGTGTAGTGGTTAGCTCTCAGAGTTACCATCACAGTCATCCTGCATTATGTCCCAATTGGTGGCCACATGTTTTCAGGTCTGTTTGTCCATTGTTGCAGAAGAGGGTTGTTTTCATCTGTAAGTCTAAGGGTGGATTCAGAAATAGCAAATTAGGTCGATTTGAGTCTGGAAAAGCTTGTTACAGTGCTTGCAGAGGAGATACTGTCAATCCAAATTCACGTGGCTGTTAACGGTGAGTGCAGAAAGTGGACTGTAAATCCAATGAAGTTGACACGGTTGTTACAAGTGAGTGCAGAGATTGGGATGTTGATGAGATGAAGTTCACATGGTTGTTACAGTGAGTGAAGAAGAGTGTGGAATGTTGACGAGATGGAGTTCAAATGATTGTTACAGTGAGTGCAGAGGAGTGTGGAATGTTGACTAGATGGAGTTCACATGGTTACAAGTGAGTGCAGAGACTGGAATATTGATGAGATGGAGTTCACATGGTTGTTACAGTGAATGCAGAGATTAGAATGTTGATGAGATGGTGTTCACATGATTGTTACAAGTGAATGCAGAGATTGGAATGTTGACGAGTTCACATGGTTGTTACGAGTGCAGTGATTGGAATGTTGATGAGATGGAGTTCACATGGTTGTTGCAAGTAAGCGCAGAAATTAGAATGTTGACGAGATGGAGTTCACATGGCTGTTACAAGTGAGTGCAGAGATTGGAATGTTGATGAGATGGAGTTCAAATGGTTACTACAGTGAGTGTTGATGTGTATGGAATGTCCATGAGGGTTGAGTTTACATGGTTGTTAGTGCAGGGGAATGTGGGACATCAATCAAATTCTGTTTCTTGAAATAGAATGCAGTGGGTCTACATTGATTTACTGTTTTATAACTTTGTTTACATGATATTCTTGTGTGTGCATATTGATAATATTTACTCTCTGTAGCTACTAAAATTGATCTGTAAAACATAAAATACAATCAACACACAAAATGGAAGAACATTACCAAATAACTGTACGTTTTGGCTAGTTTTTTACCAGCAAACTGCAGACTGCAAAAAAGATATGAAGTAACATATCTATAGTGGCAAATGCTCTTTATTACTAGTATTGTGTTCTGGTTTCAGTCACAACTTTGCTTCTAAACAAAATATATAAGACAGTGCAGCTTTTCTTTGGTGCATATCACTATTGATGTGGCTGATTTATACTCCTCCTGTAGTATAATATGCCACCTGCAAGACACTCTTAACATCCTTAGCAACATTCTGCCAACATACAACATTACAATGGAACGGTGTTTTTAATTTCTATCGCAAATGTTAAAAAACTTGGTGTATATTGAACACTGACCCCCTTGGTCTTCAGACACCCTGGACCTGAGCTCCTGAGGGCGAAGACTCATTTTACCACCTATATCATCATTTCAGTCTAATAAATAATCCTGTTTGAAAAAGTGTTCATCAATATTTCCAGCAACTGAAACACTTTTTTGGAATAAACAGATTTGGATTACTAATTTTCCATGGGGAGCCGCAGTAGCAGTGTCTTGGCACTCGTGTGCTGACCCAGTGGTCATGGGTTCATATGCTCATCAGGGCAGATTTTAAAATATCCTGAGCTCCCTGGTTGACTCAGCGTTAAATTGTACCAGGACATATTTGGGAAATAAAGGTGGCCGGTGTAATATTGACAACAGCATCAAGAGGCCGATTGATTTATAAAATATGGCTCTAGTACTACCTGCCCACTGTGCTGTAAAATGGTCCTTTACTTTAAAAAAAATGTTTTGCATGGTAAGTACCGGGAACATTTTTGTCTCGTACTTAAGAAAATTTGGCACAAACTGCATACAGTTTTCTATAACTGGCAAATACATCTTTGTTTAAAGGTATCCCTTCACTCCAATAAAAGAAAGACTGAATGGTCAACATTTTCAACTGTATATGATTAGTATAAAATGTGATTTTCCCCAAAGCATGCAAAGCAGGATTACAGTGTATGAACTCACATTATGATATTATAGGGCTTGTCGACTCAAAGGATGAATAATTTTTATGCCATGTGAACTTGTTGAGCCAGCTATTATTTATTTTATTGTTTAATTTGTCAATTTCAGTCAGAATCGGTCCAGTTGGCCTTACAGATCATTGATGGCATGGAGCTTAGAGACCACAAGATAACTGTGGAAAGAGCAAAGTTTCAGATGAAAGGAAATTTTGACCCTAAGAAAAAGAAGAAGAAGCTCAGCAACAAGGCCAAGCAGAAGCTCAAAGAAAAACAGCAGAAGTAAGTATTTAATTAGTCAGTCACTAAGATCACCTGCTTAACCCTTTACCAGGCAGATGCTTGTCCGTTTTTTTAGCCCTGAACGGGCAAGATGTTTTCAGGTTTGGTAAAATTTCGGGTTGTGTTAGTAAAAACATCACAAATAAGGTGTTAGTCAACCAATTTTAGTTAAATAAACACAATGAAGGGAAAAGCATGCAGAATATGTTACTCACGTGATTGTTGCCGGTAATCCATATATGAACACAAATATTTACGAAATACAGCATATTGTTTGTGACTTTCAGTCATCTGTACGGCAGTGAAAGTATTTTCAGAAATATTGAAGATATGGAAGGAATCAACATTGGAGGACGATGTATCAATAACATTAGATATGCAGATGATACAGTCTTGATTGCAGACAATAAACAGGATCTGCAACATTTAATATTTGCGGTTGTTACACGCAGTGAACAATGAGGGTTAGAATTAAATTGTAAAAAGACACAAGATTATGGTCATCACTAGGAAGAACGAAATACCACAATGTAATATACAAGTAAATGGGAATATTCTTCAACAAGTGAATAGGTACAATTATCTCGGAACAGTCATAACATCTGATGGGAGATGCCTTGAAGAGATTAGAACAAGAATCGTCATGACAAAAGTAGCCTTTAGCAAGATGAAAAACATACTTTTATATGGATGTGAAGCTTGGACAATGAGCAGTCAAGCTGAAAAACATCTGATGGCTGTGGAAATGTGGTTTCTAAGGAAAATGCAAAGAATACCATGGACAGCCAGAAAGACCAATGAACAAGTCCTTCAAGAAACAAATGAAGATCGTAAACTGATTAGAGACATTAGACGCAGACAGTCAAAATTTTGTGGGCATGTTATGAGAAGAAATGAATTGGAGAACTTGGTGACAACTGGCAAGATCGAGGGGAACAGACCAAGGGGAAGAACTAAGCTGAAAAACATCTGATGGCTGTGGAAATGTGGTTTCTGAGGAAAATGCAAAGAATACCATGGACAGCCAGAAAGACCAATGAACAAGTCCTTCAAGAAACAAATGAAGATTGTAAACTGATTAGAGACATTAGACGCAGACAGTCAAAATTTTGTGGGCATGTTATGAGAAGAAATGAATTGGAGAACTTGGTGACAACTGGCAAGATCGAGGGGAACAGACCAAGGGGAAGACCTAGAAGCAAATACCTGTATGGCTTGGCCTCGTGGCATGGTCGAGACAGAAACACTGATCTGATCCATGACTCCGGTGATCGAGTGATATGGCAAAACATGACCGCCCACACTTACCGGCATGGCACATGATGGATGTACGGCAATTTACAAACACATTTTCAGAATCATAATCACTTTCTTTAAAGTCCGACTCACGACTGCTAATGCAAAGTAACGCTTTTCACTGATATCTAGCTGCAATTAATAGTCAACTTCATGCCCTTTAACCCTTTACAAGGCATAGCGTCTGATTCCGGCCGATGCGAGAAAACGATCGCAACGGCCGATTCCGGCCGACACTATTATGCATTGTAAAATCGCGATCTCTCGGCTTTCCGACACTTCCGACGGCTACTTTCGCTTTCGCCTACAGCTTGACAACGTGGCCGCCATTTGTAAACGCGATAGTATCAATTTAAACGGACTTTTTAGGACAATTTTTGATAGTTTTCGGGATTTTTACGCTGTTTTTCAAAATGGATTTCGGCGATTCTTCAAGTGATAGCCGAGATTTCGCTAGGTTAATTTTAAATAACATTAAAGGGCACGAAGTTGACTATTAATCGGAGCTAGATATCAGTGCAAAGCGTTACTTTGCATTAGCAGTCGTGAGTCGGACTTTAAAGAAAGTGTTTATGATTCTGAAAATGTGTTTGTATATTGCCGTATAGGTGACGGAAAATCACAAACAACATGCCGTATTTCGTAAATATTTGTGTTCATGTATGGATTACCGGCAACAATCACGTGAGTAACATATTCTGCATGCTTTTCCCTTCATTGTGTTGTTTATTTAACTAAAATCGGTTGACTAACACCTTATTTGTGATGTTTTTACTAACGCGACCCGAACTTTTTCCAAACCTGAAAAAATCTTGCCCGTTCAGGGCTACAAAATGGACAAGCGTCTGCCCTGTAAAGGGTTAATGTCACTTAAATTGAACCTAGCAAAATCTCGGCTATCACTTGAAGAATCGCCAAAATCCATTTTGAAAAACTAAGCGTAAAAACCCCGAAAACTATTTTAAAAATCCGTTCAAATTCATAGTAGGCGCTTGCAAATGGCGTCCACGTTGTCAAGTTATCAGCGAAAGTAGCCGTCGGAAGTATCGGAAAGCCGAGAGATCGCGTTTTTACAATGCATAATTGTATCGGGCGGTTTCAGGCGGTCTGCCCATACCGGGGACCAGACGTAAATGGTCGATATGCCCGGTAAAGGGTTAAGATGAGAGCTCAACAGGATCTCAGCTCTTTCCTTCAAGTGTTTACCCTCTCACTAGAATTTGAGAAAAAGCTGATACTTATCAGTCCAATTTTGCCTTCCACAACCAGTGCTGTTTTATGAGACTAGCTTGATCTTAGAGCTATACTGACTAGAAAAAAATAGATTGAAACTATAACACATAAGTGCACTAACTACCTGCTATCATGACTTCTAAAAGTGAAATTATTTATGTGGACAAAATGGCTTAGAGGTATGACATCTGCCTTTAACTTGAACAGACCTGGTTTGATTCACTATGTGGATGGATTACATATTTTCAAAATAAAAACAATATGGTATACTTCCCCCTGGTCTTAGGGTAGTAGGGCCTTCTCTGGCAAGAACAAAAACAACTAGGTGGACCCACCTACTTGTTAAAACCTCCTCAACATTTGAACATTGAAAGTGCTCACTGCATAGATCATTCCTCTTCTCTTCTTCTTTTACCTGGTATCTTCCATTGGGGCATAGGCCCTCAATCAACTTACACCAGGCCATCATGTCCTTTGATATCTCCTGCAGCTCCATCCTTGTTCTCCCCATATTATTTATCTATCCTTAATTGTCTTCATGTATTTATGAGTTTCCTTTTCATAATAAATAGTAAAATGTACACCTCGGAGGAGCAAATGGATCACCATGGTCTGGCAAGAATGTGAGAGCGTGGAGTGACAGTGGGATCTGGCCGAGGCTCGGCGCTTAGAGGAAAGGCGAGACGCACATATAATCAGATTGCTACTGGTACTATTGGGGTTGGAACTTTTCGCTGACTTCTGAGGATGGGGACGGAGCGCTTATGGGAATGCCCAGAATGCTGTGATGTCGGTTCCTAAATCAATCAATCAATAGTAAAATGTGAGGTAATTACAAAAAACCAAAAAAACACGAAGCTTTTCTAGCAGAAAATCTACTTTTTGTGAATAACCATTTCTTACAGATATTTCTGGATATCCCCATTTCAGACAGCTTATTTTTCACATAAATGAGGCATCATCATCATCAAGTGCCTTGCCAGCTGGCATAGGCCTTCATATCTCTCCACAGATCTTGGTCTTTGGTTGTTTTGGATCGACGCTGCTGATGATATTCCTCCACGCCACTATCTTAGTTCATCCAGCATCATTTCTCTTGGTCTGCCCCTGCCTCTCTGTCTCTTGATCTTTCCAATCATCACGATGTTCTCCAATGCCTCTCTTCTCATCACAAGACCAAAGAAAACTGTCTCATTCTTATTGTTGAATATAATGAGGTTGACATAATCAAATATCCAACTAAGAGACCTTCAAGGCCATGTGATGTATTTATGAGGTCCAGTGGTCAAGTTGTGTAACCTGATTTGTTTTGGCCTATGTCTATTCCATTTGAAGAGAAACTATGGATATGTCAACAAACAAGTTGATTGTTGCTTTCTTTGGATATTTTCATGTAGAAAGCAGAATAAGGATATTTTTTTTAACTGCTTAAGAGCTTTTAAAACTTGGATTATTATAATCATGGCTAAATGCTGGAAGGAGCCATGGTAGCTTAGTGACAAGCACACTTACCTGCCAGCCCTGTGGTCCTAGGTTCACATACCATTCGAGGTGGGAGATTAATTTACCTGACCACAGTGCTTTGGAAGTTGACACATCCACTTTAATTTGGTGCTTGTAAGTTTTCTGGTAAGTTCTGGTGTATAAAACTTCTGCTAGAGAGAAAAATCATCTGTGATCATGGGGGTTCTGTCCCACCTTATGTATCCCTACCTTCAGTTTAGTTAATTGAACCATTGTGTGACATTATGCTCAAATAGAATAAGACCACAAAGTGCCTATAAACCGTAGGGCAGAATAGTATGAAATATGAATGAAAAACAAATATTTGTTTGACTTTCTTCAGGTTATTTGACTGGAGGCCAGAGAAAAATCCATTCCAGAGGGCTAAACATGAACGCATTGTCATTCTAAAGAATATGTTTGAGCTACGGGAGTTTGAGGTAAGTACCTGTTTGGTGTTCACATTGTATTGTGGATATATTGTAAGAATGTACAGAGTAGAGGTTCTTACTAACTGCCAGGAGTAGACAACTCAGCATAATAAAACATAGTAACAACTATCTGGTGAAATGCAAAGATATAAAGCCAGTTAATAAGGGGAATAATCTTTGGTGTTCAGAAGGTGTGCTGATGTCTTTATTACTTATAAAGTAATCAGCAGCAGCTATGACGTTTCTAAGTATTGCAGTGTTAAAAGGTGGAGTATCTTCGATCTATTCATGACTTTTAACTAACCACTCAGCAGGTCGACTAGATGAAAGGATAAGAGTGCTAGCTTTAACACTTCTGGTGCGCTGTAATAGAATCACTGCACTAGTCAGTTATATTTCTATGTTGATGCCACAGGGCGGCTGAGGGTTTTAACGCTCTGGCACTACTGACCGCTCTGGTGTATAAGTGCTCTCATTTGGTATATAAGTGCGACTGCTGTTTGTTTGGTGTGCAGATCTGATGCTTAGGAGTATTAATTGTGCTATTATCATCATCAACTTGCCACCGTGGTTTCTTCTCTGCACTTTACTTTACTGATTGTTAGACTGCAATTCTACACAAAGTACGCCAATCACTATTAAACACAACTCTGATCTCCTATAGAAATTTAACTCAGACTCGAATTTATGTTTTTGTGTTACTATATTCATCACATGCTTATAACATGGACATATCACAGACACCATCAAATATTCCACATGATTATAAACACCACATGTTTCTACGTTAACTAACATAAAAGAGTGGCTCAATTTTGGCCATAACTCTTCTCGACCTGGTCTGCACTCGGCCAAGCCAAAGTCTAGACTGACTTGTCCGGACCTCGCTTCCTGTTGACCGCGAAGGAGTCCCAGCGTATCCACTTTTCACGATCCAGGTGTCCAATTCCTTAACACTGGCATAACCTCTGACCTCATCTAATTTGGGTTACGGCATAACTGTTCCATGTCCTTATCTGGACCATGGCAGTTGACTTCTTGTTCAGAGGGCAATAATGTAAACTACTGAATGTAAACTTGTCTAGAAAATCAACGAGGGGTTGGGGTTGATCACAACATCCTAAAAAGGACATGCAACATTTTAAATGATCACTCAGTAGTAGGCTATGTAATCCCCCATACCCACGTTCCAAACACAGCTGTGGGCTATTGGCAGCAGACTGCCTTATGTTGGTTTTTTTTATGAAATGGTATGGATGCTGGTCATTCAGAAAGCAATGGCAAAACTACTGAGCGTAAACTTGCCAAGAGATCACAACAGCAAATAAAAAATGCTGACGTTGACTGCGGCGTCCTGTTAAGGATATGCAACTATCTTTAACTCAGTAGTAATTAAGTTCAGTTGAAAAAATCCTTACTGTATTAAACATGGATGTTTTGCATTAAAACAATGGAATCTCTGTGACAAAAATGACATCTGTTGTCTGAAGATGTGTTGCTGGCAGTACTGAAGAGAGTTAATGGTTTCTATTAACCATATCACTGCACTCAGGATGTGTCCATAGTCACTCTGCCTCCATCACCAGATGCAAACAGTGTTTGTATGCTAATTTCCCCATCACATCTTGGTTGTATAAACATCTAATATGTCCCTGCAGTATACAGGAGGACTAGTGCCAGATTTCATGTTTCTTGAGTGATATTCATGATATTCTTGTCAGTTGATGGTTTTGCACCTTACAGTTGAATATAAATTGTTAATTTATTGTCCTATTTGGCACCAAATCAAACATGAATCCAAATATTCTGCTCTTCCCTTGTCATCTGTTCATCTGCAGTCTGCTGCTTTAAGACTGTCAGTAACCAAGACGTTCTTGTGATAACTTTCATGATCTATGAATTGTGATAATTTATCAGTTGCTGAAAAATATCAGTGCACAGTGTGGTGTGTAATTTTAACATTATATTTTATCATGTGAAATCTTAACTCTGGAACAGCATGTTCTTCTTCCTTGTTTGTCCTGAGGAAGACACTTGTTTGTAATGTGTCTGCTTACAGCTTCAGCTACTAGATCTAACTATCGGTATAGCTTTTGTTTTTTGCCATCTACATGTGATTTGTAAGACAATCACCAGATGCCTGTAGTTTAGTTGCTGTCTTATCAACAAGTTTCATCTCCATTTTGAAGATCAGATGTAATGAGTCTCCAACATTCTATCTTGCATCTTCACAGTGTATGTTGTATTCCCACATTTTTCCCATAACAGTTGGACTTCTGTTGACTCCACAGTTCTAAGAGATTCCTGGAGATTTCATGGTATTTCTCTATTGCGCCTTCACTGTGTTTGGCTGTTGGAGCATGCCTGTTGCATGACCAAATTCAAGATTTTAGTTTTTAATTTTAATTCTCATATTCCTGTCACTAGGTACCCAGTATTCACATATATATTTCTATGGGTCTTTCTTTATGAAAATACCAACTCCAATTTAGCACCTCTTGAGTGTATTTGCATAGTTATCTTTTTAAATAAAAACAACCTGTGTCCGTTTAGTCTGTGCCATTCTAAAGGTGTCATCTGTTATATCCTCTATGATCAGGTTATCTGGTGTCCCAACCTTGTATAATGTCTTCATGTTCCTTAAACCTATATTCAGGTCAATGTAAAGGACCCTTTTCACGCCATGGGACATATTGGGTATATGGTACTAGCCACATAATTGTAAACTATTCAGCACTTAATTGTGGGATATGGTCAGTATCATGTTGGTACCCATTTGTTAAAAGGTTGGATTGACCTTGGAGTCCAGGTCAATGAGAAAAATCTCCAACTTAAAGGAAATTTGAACAGATGACTACTGGGCTGATAGGCAACCATGCTAGCCACTGCACTACCACGGTGATCCTGTTTTCAAATGTCTCAAATTTTTAGATGTTCATTATCAGTTGGTCCCTATCAGATGAATTTGAAGAGGAAAACCCATTACAGATCATCCAACTGATTAGAAAATCCACCCTCTGTTTTAGTATTAAAAGAATCATGGCCAGGAGTTTTCTGCATGACTTTCACATTCTTTGTGGTGACTCATTGCTGTGGGACATAAATGTGTCAAGGTGCCCATCCCTTCCATGCTGGCTAACAATACAGCTTTTTATAACCTGACATGTCTCTCTGAGAATTGGGTATCAATGGCCAGGAGTTTTATGCATGACTTTCACATTCTTTGTGGTGACTCATTACTTGCTGTGGGACATAAATATATTGAATCCCCCATCTCTTCCATGCTGGCTAACAATACAGCTGTTTATAGCCTGACATGTCTCTCTGGTCACTGGGTAGGCGTCTGTTGACAGTGAATTCCCTGTAACCCGTGAAGGAAACACTGCTAGACCAGGTCTAATTGAAGCTGGTCTGTGCTGAATCATGACCTGGGTTACATCCTTGGCTGCCTTTTGGCAGATAAGAAGTGCTGGTACCTTGCACGGCCTGCTGGTTTCTGGCTTTGGAGAGAGCAAGGGGTGCATGGTACAACAAAGCCCACCCCCATCCACCCTTGGTTGTTATGTCTGTCATCATCATCATCTTGGTTGTTATGTCTGTCTAGTCATCATCATCCAGTGGTCTGACCTGTGCAGAACTTCACCCCTATAAAAGTGTTTCTTTTGTTGTGTTTCGCTCTTGCTCTCACAGGCATAGTCCATACATACTACTTCTAATAGCACTGGACTGAATTGTGCGTGTGGGTTTGCTGTCCCTATACCAGTGTCTCTCTCCATCAGGCAAACCCATTTGTAATTTCAAAGTCAAGGATGAGAAGTCAGAATTTTAATCCAGCTGACCGGTGTAGGGGTTGAACCCCTTACCTCAGCATCAGCACACCGAATATTTAAGACCAACAGCGTTTCTAAATGTGTCTCTATCATAAGTCAGGTACCTGCTGTAGATTATCTATTATATATACTATGGTTGGTTTTAAATCCTCTGGAAGACTGAGGTTTAATTCTGATGCAGAGACATTTGGATTGTTTGAGCCCTGAAAAAAGCTTGCATCTATCAGAGTTTGGTGGGTGTAGAGATGTATCTCCCTTTGCAGTACCAAGTGCCATCCCCATGGGGGCTGTGTTGCAGACCTCTCCTTCCCCTCTCCACACCCAGAACCCAGTGGGATGTGAAACTACGCATCTGTAGAGAAGCATATTATGAGGCAACAGATTATGATTTAGCCCAGGATATACCAGGTGGCCGAGAGTAGGTCTACATTGATAATGTTTGCTGCACAGGTTTTAATATTTTATTGTCAGTCCAACCCACTACCCAGAGTTGAACATGAACCGTACACATCTTGTAATGTAGTTGACATGTCAGACAGTAGCCCCAGAGATGAACTCAATTTGAGCACGGTGTATGAGTGCTATGAAACACATTCTTCCCTTTTCGTAACTCTTGCTGTTCCAGCTCATTTTTGGGTGTCAGTATTAAGCCATGATTGGGAGTAGTTCCATGATGAAGTGGTCAAGCTATCTGCATCACGCTCTGAAGGTTGAGGGTTCGATTCTGGGCTACATCTTTCGGTTCACGGGTGCATATTTCTCTAAGACTCCTGGGGGTCATCACTGGAGCTACGGAGTTTGTGCTTTGTGTGACACTTTCGGCAGGCGGCCCTGCGGAATGAAACCGAGTCATATGGGGTAAAATCCAGTGCAATAAAGTCGGTCCTCTCGATTTTTAAGACATATTTTATCTGTAGCCCATTTCTTCAGAACAATTTGTACCAGAAAAATACACATGTTAGTCCATAGGTTGCCAGAAGTGATTTGTACAAATGCTAGATTGAAATTTGAGCCATATATTTAATATAGGCTTAGAGTCTCAGTTATTGAAGCCACTACACTTGGAGTTTGGTTAATTATGCGCAAATTTTGACCCATATCAGATGTCGCACAGTATGCTAAGAGGTGGCTGGCTATATAAGCACAAGAGGGGGATAATTCCAAATACAAACTTCAGTAGTCAATATACAGACGTTGTTTCCCTTGAGATCGTGCGCGAAGCGCGCGAAAGTCTCTTAAGTTGGGCTTCTTCATATTGATATTTAATAATGCTGTTTAGCTGCACACTTCATTAACGGTAGTTGTAACCGCACACACACGTGACCGCGTGTTCTAAACGCTTGCATTCTTCATAATCTTCTCTTAACTGTTCTGTTTTGCTGTACACCCTGTTCTGGCTATTTATATACTCCACAACCAGTTCTGTTCACATACTCTAGACACCAATTGTCTTTTCTAATTCTGTCTCTTCTACTGGAGCCTGTAGCTGTTTTCAAGCATTTCATTCAACTTTTAATGAGTTTATATACATTAATTTCTAGTCTCCCTGCTGGCTGTCCACGCGAATGTTAAAGGCTAAGGTAATATCCCCGGTGTCATGGTAGAGCGCATTTCTGCCCAGACAAAAGCCTTGCTTCAATCCCCAGCAGAGGCAGGAATATTCTCCCCCGATCAGTGCTACTTTGGGGTCAACCCAGAATCATAATTGAGTACTACACAATTTTCAGTTTGTTCTGGATATTGTCTGGGAAGGGAGCATGGCAAGGAGCGGAACCGATCACCCCACCTCACATGGTGGCCAAGAATATATGGAGGTTGAACACATCACACCCCTGCGGCATTATCTGACAAAGGACTAGCTTCACTATAATCTGGTCTCGGACAACAAGAATGTGCGAGGTCAGCAGCAGTGTTGCCATCTCCTTTTGATGAAAAAGCACCAAAATCTACCCAAAAAAGCACCAAAATTTTTTGGAAAGCACCAAAATAAAGCATCAACGGTTTTTATTACAAATTTAACATGGTAGCACATTATAATTTATTATTATCACTTCATATTACAATGAAGTTTATTCTAGATCCGCCAAATCCCAATTAGAACTATTCTCGAGCCAAAAAAGCACTAAATTGCAATATTTTTTTGGGGGGAATGCACTAAAACAAGCACTGGTGGTAGTCATTCACAATGTTATAAAGTAGCACATTATAATTTATTATTATCACTGAATATTAGAATGAAGTTTATTCCAGATCTGCAAAATCCCAGTCAGACAACTCCTCTTCAGTTTCTGTAGCTATTTCCTGCTTTGTTTGCTCCTGCGATGATGATGATGATGATGATGATGATGATGATTGAAAGAAACATGTATATGCCTCCTGTGATCCAATTTTTCGTAGAATATCCTTTGGTAGTTTATAATCATGACAGCATTTGCCATATCTTTTCATTCCATATCTAATAGTCAAAACAGCTGTCAAACTCTTGATGCTCAGTCTGTTCCGCAATTATGATTTTATAACTCCCATCTGACTGAAAATGCGCTCCACATCTGCATTAGAATGAGGTAAAATTAACACAGTTAAAGCTAAATCTGTAGGATCTTGGAAAGGACTTTCACCGTGGCATCCCTGTATGAGGCTATTTCTGCCCACAGTCCAAATGTGTCATAGGTCTGTGTCCACTGCATATGATGAAGTTTTCTCCACTCGAAATCGATGCAGGTGAGAGTAGCTGCATTTTCTACAAACATTTTGTGTCACAAGCTCTATTAAAAACTGGATACACCTTCCACAAATTTCTTTCTCATCAGGAAACTGGTAGCCTGCTATTTCTTTCTCAAACTCATAACCTAGATTGGGATTAGGATCTAAATAATCTTGAACAGCATCACTTTCTGTTATTTTTTTCCCCCAGGAATAGCAATCTTTGAACTGATAGAATCAGTGAGTTGGACAAGATTGCTGAGTAGTTTTGTTGGATCCTGTATATCTGCTTTGAATTTCTTATTCACACTTTGAACTTCTCTGAGAATATGCTTGAGAAATATGAGATACACATAGTTTTTCATGTCACTAAACATAGAATGTAGTAGTTCTGCTATATAATAGCGCTCATTGAGTCTTGCTATATCAAAATGAGTTCTGAGCTCGACCCACTGCTGCAGTATTCTGACAATGGCAGATTGAATGGACATCTATCGTGTCTGGTTTAATTGAACAACCTTCGGCGGATGTTGTCCATCATTTATTGAAGCAAAAAGCTCCCCGTACTTTGCTTGACGAAGACTTGAGTGAGAAAACCAGTTATATTTTTCTCTAATCATGAACTCTATGTTCCTGGGCAGACAAGCAGCTGCAGCCTGTGACACTGCCAGCTGAAGGGAATGACATACACACCTAACTAGTACCAGATGAGGAACTTTGGATTTTAATTTTGTATATACTCCATTGTTTACACCTGTCATGAGAGATGCATTGTCAGTGCCGAGTGCAGCTAGTCTTTGCAACTCACGTCCATTCTTGTTAAACAATCTTTTATCGCAATGCATATTGCCTGCGCGTTGCAGTCACTTACTTCAACTAAATCGTATTAAAGGGAGTTAAAGTACTTGAATATTGCACGGTAATGTACTAAAACTGTTTTACTCCCTCGCTTCGGTTCAAATTCAGCTTTTTAGTGTTCCCAAAATGATTTTTAAAGTAATTTTTACCCACCCAAAAAAGCACCAAAATAATTGTGAAGCACCAAATTCGCGCAGCCGCGCTAAATGCAACATTTTGGCACTAAATGACTTGGAAAGGCACTAAATTTGATGCGAAAAGTGTCAAAATGGCAACACTGGTCAGCATCATGTCACTGTATGCATCATGTTTGAAAAGTGCGCATGGACCTTTTATTTGTAGTCCTGTCTGAACAAGCTACGTATCTAGCCATTTACCAGGG
The DNA here is from genome assembly GCA_963921405.1 of Cepaea hortensis. NCBI lineage: Eukaryota > Metazoa > Mollusca > Gastropoda > Stylommatophora > Helicidae > Cepaea > Cepaea hortensis. The sequence goes on from OY992886.1 coordinate 60,011,273, forward strand.
TTTTGATAGCATAAAGTTCCCTTAAAATAAAAAAAAAGAACACTATTCAGAGAATATTGTCTCTCTAGCAGACTAGAGCGTGATACCTTTGTAGCTAGAGGCGGATATCACACATTCACTCTTCTATAACGGCTTTTTGTTCAGATCCTCATGTACACTGGGTCACAGCTTTAACATGTAGGCTTGTTGGATGCTGGCCGCCTTTCTTCACAGGGAAATTTTAACTTAAACTCCCAGTGTTGATGGTGAGGTGGGCTTTTCAAACCCTACACCGGCATTAAGTCAGAATTAAACGGTCACTTCACGTTCAGGAAGCAACGGCAAAATACTGAACATACAATTGCCTTAACTAACAACGACTGCCTGAAAGAGGGGCTAATGAAACTAGAACATTATATACAACAATATCAATCAATGAATCAGGTGCCGTCTCCGCAATGAAGGTTGGCTGCAATGGATCTCCAACAATGTCTGTCTCTCGCCCTGATTGTACATTCTGTCAGGCTGATGCTCGTCCATCTCTTTATGTTATCCTCCCACTTGTATCGTTGTCTACCTCTTGCTCGCTTGCCCTCAACCTTGCCTTCCAGTATGGTTTTTATAAGAGTATCATGTCTTTTAACGTGGCCAAAATATTTCACTTGTCTCCTCTTCATTTCTTTCATCAACTCTCTCTTCATTCCCAGTTTTTCTAGGACCTCTGCATTTGATTGTTTTTGTTTCGATGAAATACGACCTATTCGTCTGTATATCCACATCTCCGGGGCTTCTATTCGACTTTCTAGTACAACAATTCATTCTATACAACAATAAGAAATAGGCAAAAGGCATTTTTTTGGTCATATGATGAGAAGAGAGGCATTGGAGAACATCGTGACAACTGGAAAGATCGAGGGGAAGAGAGGCAGAAGCAGACCAAGCGAAATTATGCTGGGTGGATTATGACGGTGGCATGGAGGAATATCAACAGCGGAGTTGCTCCAGAAAACCAAAGACCGAGATCTGTGGAGAGTCATGAACGCCTACGCCAGCCGGCATGGCACTTGATGTTGATGACAATTGTCTAGAAAGTCAACACGGGTCGATCGAAACGTTATTCAAAGGGCATGCAACATTTTTAAAACTAGGGTTGTGTCGGGACGAGATGTTTGCGCGCGGTCGTTGGGGTGGGGGAGGGGGTGGGAGACATCTAATTGGGATTGAATCCAAGCAGCTGTGGTTGGCAGACCAGTGCACTACATAGCCACAGCTCCACAAATAGGTTCTAGCAAGTTTGCCACAGGGGCTAGAACCATATATGCAATATCTCTGCTTCGCGTCTGTAGGCTTAATCATCGTCTGGACATAGTCTGCCATTTGCAGCCGTGGCCCAGCTGATCGATATGTAATGTAAGCCATGCTTATGTCTGATGCAGAGTTTGTAGAGTTCGTGTTGCGATATAGCCTGGCCTGTGTCACATGTAGAAACACTATCGCGCTATGTAGACACAGAGATTAACTGTTTCTTCCACCTCTCCTGTCTTGTAAGTTAGACCTTACAGTCGAAGAATAATTGGTTAAATTGGATTAAATGGCAAGAGGGTCTGCTTCATTGCACCGGGTTTTATCTCATGTAGCCCGGTCTCTCTCGGCAGAGCCGAAAGCGTCGCACAGAGCACGAACTCTGAAAAAACTGTACTCGCGAACCGAATGGTGGAGCCAGTGACGATCTTCTGAGCACGAGGCAAACGGCGTAGCCACTTCACCGCGGGGACCGCTACTAGTCGAAGGTTATTGTGGCGTTTACTGTACGCAGTCAGCCTGAAATCATGTTGCTGGTATTGCCACGTATCGTTAGCTTGTACGGGGTGTATTTTTAATGACTGTGCAGTGTTTGTAAATATTGCCGGTCCAAGTTTTGTATTTACCTATTATGTTGCATGCGCTTTACAGAGGGTGACTACAAAACTTGGATCGGCAGTATTTTCAAACACTGCAAAGTCATTAAAAATAACCCTATTATAGTGATTATGCTGGTTGATGAAAGTGGATAAAAATGATCAATCATGTCTCTTTTTTGAATGTTCGTAACACACTGGACCCAGAATTACAGTGTGTGTCCGAGCATGATCGCACATGCTTGCGAGCGTGTGTGTATTTGTTGTTGTTGTTGTTGTTGTTGTTGTTTATGTTGTTGCTGGACTTCTGTTGACTCGTAATTTCTGGCTACGAATTCTGTTTATATTCCATAAAAGTGAATTTAATGAATGATAGGCCTGGCTAATGAAGATACCTGTTTATGGGGTCTATTTGGCCGTGCGTCCAAGTACACTTCGTTCTATTAGCGAGGCGCTGTTGTCATATACGGGCGGTAAGTTAGAATTCGGATATTGACCGCACTATAGCTTTCAATTTTTATACCGCCTAGTGCCCCAGGAATCACGAACTGCCAAAAAATATGCAGGGGTTGACTGCTACTTCCTGTAAAGGATATGCGACTAACTAAAAGTGTGTCCTCTAATCTCTACTTGTTTCCTCTACTTCTCTAAGTGTTCAATGATGCCCGTGAATGTGTGTCCGACTGGTAGGTGGACACCCCACACTGTGTATAAGTAAACTGAAGGAGCCTTTTACACGCTTTCAGGCGCATTGCGCATGTGGTGCTACACCAAATAATTTTTTATTAAGGGAAAACAACAACAACAACAACTATCCGCGGAGATAGAACACGGAACTTTGGGTTAAATCTGCTTAGCCGAAGCAAAGAATCAGAGATTATGCAAATGCATGCCAACCTTGGACAGACTGACATCTGAGATAAATGGTTCCATAGCTGGGCGTGATACATCACCCTGTATCGAAGGACGAAAACAAGATGTATATTATGACTTCTGGTAGTTTTGGAAGTGTCGATAACCCAACGCTGAGCGTTATAACAAAGATAGAGTCCAGGAGAAGGAGGAAGACAGAATTGATGTACTACACCCATATTTGTGGTCAAAACCACGCCGGCCGCCTTTGCTTCCCGGCACATTTCCTGGTACCCATGTTAGGCTGGGTCAACCTCGGAGCCCAGGTCAATTTTTGAAACATTCGCCTCTGTACGGATTCGAACCCATGATCACCGGGCCTCGGGAGAATGTCTAGCTACCAGACACGGCGGCTCCTATGATATATAAGCTTGGGTTAATAGGGAACTGTTCATTAAATTCCCAACAAGGCTCATATTCATCACGAACTGAACTACGTATATAACTTGACTAAGCATATTCTTTGAACGTTAAGACCGTTATAGTAGCGACACATCGTAGTAGTTTGCCTTCACATCAGATGTAAGCAACTACCGCACAGTTCATCAATCGCATTTTTGTATATATGTTCGTGACCTGGCGCTTCGACTGTGTATAAAACTGTCTTCGTTTCGTTAAGTATTGAAGATACACATATGTTTAATTTGTTCACCAAGATCCCATGGACATAGCGTTTCCGCACTCTGTGCCACGTGAGTATTTGGCAGACGCGAATTGGATATGGCGGTTGTGTTCCCGAAGTGAGACGCAGATGTCAGCGAAGAAAAATTGGATTCATGCTCATCTGATATGTTGAATGTTGTATGCTGTTGCTGCGTGTTATTTTTTAGGTAGAAGATTTGTTTTAAGCGCATTACTGTACCTCCAGTAGCGAGAGAAAGTGTTACACAGAATCTCCGTCACCGGTTCTTTACGGGCATGCTGTTTGATATGGCAAGCACTTAGACCTAACCCCACACAGCCTGTCCGTGTGTGAAGTCCTGAATTATGGGTTGATTGCATCCTAACATACCTCTTCGTTGGTGTGAAGTTTCAGTACCGGCCTTGCATACCCCGCGGGCTACTGGGCTTGGAGGGGGGAAGGAAGGCTCCGCAACATAGTCCCCGTGAATGTGACATTTTGGTGCACGGTCAGGAGAGGTGTCTGTACACAGCTGCAAGACCTTTTCGGGGCCCATGTGAACTTAACGCCAATTTCTCCGACAATGTATCGTGGGGGGGGGGAGGAGGGGGGGGGGTGATTGAGGGGTTACGTGTCCGGCTAAGAAGGTACCGGGTTCTATCCCTGCATGGGCTGGGCATGTTTCCCCAAAACCGTTGGTATCTAATGCTATCACACAGCCCCGCTGATCTTTAGGGTTGTGAGGTCGGATAACTAGCACTCTCGGATAAGGGCGAAAAAACAGTGCCATGTGCAAATTGTGCACGTTAACAATCCAACGGCCATTGGAAATCGCTAAGAGCAAGCCGTGCGTAATTACTGCTTTGAAGAATGCAATGACTTCTTACATTTTCCTACAAAACAGCCGGTCGGTTATCCACACGCAAAGTTCAGTCTAGCACTGGTCTCCAGGTATGGTGTCCGCCTCGAGTACTGAAGGTCCCGAGTTCAAGCCCTGGTGATGCCGGGTGTTTTTTTTTTCGTGGACTTCTAGTAATAAATTGCCCCTGGTCTCTGGGTAGTGAGATCGTGTACATTGTTGCGCACGTAAAAAATCCTTTGGCAGTTGGAAATCGAAAAAGAGTAGCCTAACGGCGCTGCCCGGGCAAAATTTCGAGTTAAAAATCTACCCAAGTATTTCAGGGTCCTCGCCGGTGCTACGGGGTTCGTGCACTGAGCTGAGTTTCTCCAGACTCAGGTTTGAGTTAGGAGGAGAACGGAGCACTTATGGGTTGCACCCGTGTGCCGTGACGTTGATCCATCGACTAAACTAAACTAAAATAAACTATCTACTGATACCCTGATACTTGGGGAGTCTCTGTGGCGAAGTGGTCAAGCCATTTGACTCATGCTCCGAAGGTGTGGGTTCCATTCCGGGCCGCGTGCTTCGGTTTATGAGTTAAATGTTTCGGAGACTCCTGTGGGTCGTCGCTAAAAGCTACGGAGTTCGTGCTTTGTGCGACGCTTTCCGTGCTGCGGAAAGAGACCGAGTCATATGGGATAAAACCCGGTGCAATGAAGTCGAACCTGTCGACTTTTTAAACTAACTACTAGAAGTCGTGTGTATGGACTACGCTTGAGCTCAAAGCGAGCGAGCATGAAATGCAAACATGAAGTTATATATATGTGTGTGTGTGTGTATATATATATATATATCCTTCGACGGGGCGTCATGGTGAACACCGGATTACGGGTTGAGAACCACTGCCCCGACTCTCAAGTTACACTGCTAGTTTCTCCTGTACTGTCACTGAGGAATTATATATTCGCGCTATTCAAGCCACTGGCGCATGTTAGTGAGAACTGTGTTGAAATGTATGCGGTTTGTTCCACTCGTAAATTGGTCTCTTTCTCGTTTTTAAACAACCACATACATCTGGCTGCATTCCTGATACATCGGCTACAGGGCACCTCTTCGTGTTTTCCATACAAAAAAATGACATCCCGGCTTTCTTGCCACTACAGCTTGTCGGAAGAATTGTCAAGGAATTGTGTTGATTCGCTGTTTGCATTAAATCATTTTATATAAAGACACATACTTTTCATTGTACGTTGCTGCAATGTTGGCGCCATTCCGTGCGAGGAAACAAAAACTGCTGCTTGTCTTAATTCCTCCGGTAATACAAAGCGGTGGAGCAGGTGTGATCTTTTCCAGACCTCAGCGATTGTTTCTTTGGTTGCTTGGTTACAGTTGTAGGTAGAACATCTACGGGGCGCACTCTGCTGGTCAGGCATCAAGGCTCACTTTTTCCTTCACGTGGGCAGCGGCACCTCTTAGATTTCGATCCCATGGGCCTATAGTATTAAGTTTTGATGGTGTTTGTTACGTCTTTGTCGTTTGATCTTTGACGTCTCTAAGGCTGGCCTCACCCGGTATGGTAACTCGTGGTGGCACCCCATTGTACCTGTTCCCATACCCGGCCACACATAATCCTTACTGATATTCTATAGACGGTCATTGTGGTGCCACCCCCCCCCCCCCGGGGCTATGATTACGTGATCCTGTAGGGTGCGGCCCTTCGCATTCCCACCGGCCAGAGGCTTATACATGGTTTCCAAGTCTTGTCTTGTATGGGCGGGGGGGGGGGGGCGGGGGGGGGGTGAGATCAGTACATATAAATTGAGTTCTCCATTCATTAGCTCGCGGGTCTTTTTTCTTTATCTGCTCTTGTTCATTCATGATTGGTTGCATTTTGTAGTAAACGTGTGTCTACTGAATGGGTCACGCTAACCAAATGTCCAACAAATTACACATCCTTTGCAGGAAGTTGCGAACAACCCCAGGTTGATTTTATAGTCAATTTTATGTTCAGTAGTTTGCCATTGCTTTCTGAACGAGAAGTCAGCGTTTAAGCCAAATGACCAGTGTACTCGTTGAACCCGCTACCCAGCCATCCATGCACCGGTGGTTTAAGAGGTAGAGCGCTTCCCCTTTAGCATGGAGAAGAAAAGTACAGTATGAGCGGGCTTCAAATGAAAACCTTATTTCTTTTTTTTTTTATTAAAATTTTTTTTTAATTTTGTGTGCGTGAATATATTCTGAAAAGGTAAAGAACAAATTATAAGTCTTCGATGTAGTCACCACTGCGTTCAATGCAAGTCCTCCGGCGCCGATAAAGTCCTTGGATTCCTCTTGGTCGCGTGTATAACCAGTCATGCACCACCTGCTGTCCCTCTTCACCGGACCGAAATCCCTACCCCCACAGTGACTCTTTGAGCTGTCCAGACAGGTGGAAATGACTTGGGGCTAGGTCTGGCGAGTGCGAGGGATGTGATACACACTGAAGGTGGAGTTTCCCTGACCAAAAAAAAACGGATAACAGTACGCTGCTCCTTTTTGGTGCATGTCAGTAGTAGAACGGCCATCTTTAAACTGTCCTTATAGCGTCACCGTGTTCGTCTGCACCGTGATGTAACGTGCTAAACTCTTGACATCTTTAACAACAATATTGACAGGTTACAAGACAGTGACTTGGTTATTGTAATTTCAGTCACTGTTGGGGTTTTCATTTGAAGCTCTTCGTAGATGGAGATACAGTATAAAATAAATACAGAAATATGCGAAGGTCTGATACGAGATGTGGTGTTTTTTTTCTATTGATGAGCCGTGTAGTTCGTGGAATGGCATGAGTATATGGCAGAGAAGGTAAATATATCAACATTCGCTTCTTTTATACTGTCGCCTGTGCCGGCGTTACATCTGTCAAACACTTATCAATAATTTATGTCTCAGACATCCTTATAATTTATGTCAAAACCCGCCTAATATTTTATGAGAAAAACTCGCTAATAATTTAGTCAAATCTACTTAATAATGTATGTCTAAAACGTTCTAATAATGCATAATACATCATAACAATGCATGTCTAAAACTTCACAAACAGGCGGGTGCCAGTGTCGAAGTGTACAAGCCGCCTTTCGTCACACATGTCAGAAATTATATGTTGGGTTTCACCTCATCCAATATAACTGGGATGCAGCGGTAGCGTTGTGGCTAGCATAGTTGCCCCCCAGCCCGGTGGTGACGTGTTTGAATCTCAATCGAGAGTGGGTGGAATGTTTTACTTTTTGTTTCTTTTACATTGGCATGATCTCACAGGTCGAATCAGTCTAAAATGGGTACTAGGAAATGTTCTGGTACGTGAAAGTTGCGGGTGTGATATAGACTATATCACTGATATAGACTACATCACCTATGGAGTGCCAGATGGTTTATGCAAATATGGGACTGGCACAATGTACTCGAGGCGCCCCGTACGTTGATTTAATCCGTAGTGTATATATTATATAGTGTAATAGGCGTCTGTGGTTTAGGGGATAGTGAAATGCATTTCCACAATTCCCCAACATGTCGAGTCCAGGGTTCGAAATCGGTCGTTCTGAAGGCAATGGCAAACCACTGAACGTAAAATTGCCAGAGAGAGAGAGAAAAAAAGAGAGAAAGAGAGGGGGGGGGGCATCCCCTTACCCAGGAACCGAACCTGGGCTACTGTTTTATCAAGCAAGTCTTCTACTCGTTACAGCTCCATATTATGTTCACTGTGTTTGTCGTTGAATTCCTACATCTCAATTTCCAGTTACAGACGGAAAATACGACAAGAACATTAACTGGTCATTCTTCCTGGTAAGGTTATGATTTATAACACGTGACTAGTCGTTGTATTGTGGGGTTAAGTGTAGCTTATATACACACTAAATCATTTACAGTCGTGTATGTATTCACATTCTTGGGTAGTCTCGCACTTCTTGACAACATTATTTGTCTCTACCGCACTCTGTCCCTAGTCACACTCCCGCCTTCCTTTCTTATCTTGCCCTTTTATTTCTCCCGCGTTAGGATGTTTTTTCCCCCACTTCTATTGTTGATACAAGACCTTAGAAAAAAGGAACCAACGAAGAGCCTTTGCTATCGAAAACAAACAAGTAAATAAGGAACACACAGCCCATGATCTTTGTCAAGCCTGGCTACGTACTATCTCCCCAGTTTGGCCCGACATTTTGCCAGTCGTACCTCCAGCTTTAGTGTACGCGTTGCCTGTGTATGTAAACGCAGACTGAGTGAGAATCTGCGCCGCTTGTTGTGGGTGTTCTCACATGTGCATGTACATACAACATGTTTGGCATTTGCGCGTTGTTTTAGCGTTTTTCTTGTAATACTGGGGGACTTTTAATAGTACAGCGATGTCATAATAATGTACTACCTACCGTTAAATTTCCGGGGTTATTCTCGGTGATGTGTCTGCCTGCTCACATGATCGTTCCTGGTAATGTGATCGAGACGTCTATCTCTCGCCCTAAAGGTGATTCCATGGGGTGTCATCGCTGGGGCTACGGAGCTCGCGCTTTGTGCGACGCTCTCTGTGGGTGGCTTGTCGTTCTACGGATAAAGACCGAGCCAAGTGGGTAAAACCTCGGTGCAATGAAGTCGATCTTCTCCCCTGTAAGCTTTAATCTCCAAAACATTCAATGCAATCCGTTCAACCCTCAGTCCTGTTACAACAGCAGTTACATTGCAGATACTGTCGTGAGATCTTCACATATTCTATACCACGGTATTACGAGGATGGGTGATCAGTTCCCTGTCTCACCACGTGATCTTCTGTTTTGTGGATTACGTGGTCTGATACCCAATTTATAAGGCTGGGTCGACTGAAGCGCCCGTCTGGGGAGTTTTACTATTATTAGATGGCTGAATATGTAAATGTTAAAATCTTATGATGACACATTTGTAATCAGCTATAGCCTATACAATCATCCATTCATTTACTACTTCTGTATATAAATGTCGGTGCAATGTCGGTGTAAATTAAAATGAATTTCTGCCAGAGTTATATCGACAGATATGCAAGGTAGTTGCCTCGGCCATATACATAAACACAGTTCCTATTGAAATGATGTGTGAGAGGAGGGAGAGAATAAATGGATGAGGCGGGTAGCGATAGAGCCAGATCGTGCACGTCTCTGCTAGAACACTTCTATCACCGACACGGTCCCCGCATGACCACCTATGAATCCCCAATGTGATTGCGGCATTCTAGAAGACCACCCGAACATGATTATACAGCTGCGCACCGGCCCCTACCATCGACCCTCGCTGCCGGCTTCCCTCCCTTGCACTCAATATGTATGTGCAAGAAGAGACGAGGTGCGAAAGGTGTGTTCAAAATGTGTTGTTTTTATTTACATATCGGTAAATGTCATACCACGGGTCAGTGTGATACTGTTTGATCTGTGACTCAGCGGTTCTCGCAGTTTTTTTGTTGTTGCGCTGCCGCTGCCAGGCTGTCTAATCAACATATCTAGCGGCCACATGCATGGATTCGGACAGAAACATGTTTTACGTGATTTGCTCATTGTGGGTGTGTTTTCTTATTCTTCTTTCGCCATTTATTTCCCCTAGGGCATTAGCCCTTAACCAACTCACTTCTAGCCGACCTGTCCTTAACTACCTCATGCGTCCCTGCCCATGTCCTCCCCATTTCTGTCTTTCCTCTACTCTTGTCCGTGTATGTTAGGGACCTTCCTTTATTTTAGCCTTGTGGATACCATACAGAGACCTTTCTAGTTTAACTGTCCTCAAATTTTCTCAGTATATTCCTGTGTGATGCGCTGTGATGAAGGGGTTATGAACGCAATTCGTAATCCCGCATATCGTGTTCGAAACATAGCCGCAGGTCATTTGAGAACAAACCACCTTGCGCTGGTATTTGATACAATGGTATGAGTGGACGTCGTCCAAACTACTGAACGTAAACTTGCCAAAAATTCATAAAGGTCTCCCCCCCCCCTAAAAGCATACTGGGGTTGACTGTGACGTCCTGTAAAGGATTTGCATCTTGAAAAAAAAATGTGTCGTGGTGTGATTTAGGTTGTTCTTGTTTCTGCTCTGCCCAAGGACATAACTTTTGAGCGGAATATGCTGTAATTACGGAATGTACCTGTAATTTACGTCCGCAAGTGCAGAACGAGAAGTCATTATTTAAGTCCAACTGACGGGTGTGTCATGTCTACCCACTACGCAGCGGTCACTAGAGTAAGTTTAAGTGCAGGCGCCTTAACACTTGTGGCCACACTGACCTGCTGGACAGATAGTAGGCAGCAGTCAACATATATTGATGACAAAGTTTGACCAGCAATGTGTTGAAACCACAGAAATGTGATTTTGCAGACAAATTTTTAAAATATATTGGACAGCCGTATTGAGTATTCTAAATGTTATAACAAAGGCTAAAACACAGGAACAACTTTTCACAAACATCAGGAGGCAGTGGTCAGCATTGTTGACCATACTTGTATACAAAAATGGTCAGATTCGTGGAAAACGGACGAGAAGGGCAGCAAAAGAAGAATCTTGGCAGACTTTCATCATGGTGTGAAATCAGATCTTTTTCTTCACGTGCCTGGTCTGCCTTAGACATCGGCGATCATGACTCTCCGATTGATATGTTTACTTGTTTCAATGTTTTGAAATGTGTGTTGCTTACATTTTTACTTATTGCCTAGCTGTTTACGCTTTCCACAAAGTGTTTCTGTGTCTTCCTCTGTATCTCTTGCGTAGTATTTTCCCACATAATGCTAATTTCTCTGTTGTACTGGTTCTGTTAACATGCCCCATCATTTCATGTTGTCTTTGTATTTTATGGTTGTCAGTGTGATCGTATAACGTGTTGGTATGGGAGCCGGTCGTTCAGAAAGCAATGGCAAACTACTGAACGTAAAAACTTGCCTTGTACATCAACAGCAGCTGAAAAATGCTGGTGTTGACTGTAACGTCCTGCAAGGGATATACAACATTAAAAAATAAAAGTGTGATCGTGTAACACCCAGAGCTGTCAGTACCTCAGCGGTTGTTTTCCTCTTTGTCCTTGATATTCTGAACATTCTTAAAAACCACAGCCCGAAAACAGGTCACACCCAGCTTTTCAGCTTCCGCCTTACTGTATTTGTGTGGAATATCCGCCCTTGACTTGATACTTTATGTTGAAGGGGGCTGAGTGGTCTCGGGGTGTGGTGTCCGCCTCGAGTACTGGAGGTCCCGGGTTCAGGCCCCGGTGAGGACCGGGATTTATTTAAAAAATCCACCTGGACTTCCAGTAACAAAATGTCCCCTGGTCTCTGGGCAGTGAGATCGGACGCCCGTGTGTATTGTTGCGCACGTAAAAAATCCCTTGGCAGTTGGAAATCGAAAAAGAGTAGCCTAACGGCGCTACCCGGGCTTCTTCTTCTTCTTCTTCTTCTTCTTCTTCTTCTTCTTCTTCTTCTTCTTCTTCTTCTTCTTCTTCTTCTTCTTCTTCTTCTTCTTCTTCTTCTTCTTCTTAATGGTGCTTTGCAGGCCGTTCGGATCAACCGCGGGTTATTTTCTATGCAATTGTCTCGTTCAGTAGTTTGCCGTTGCCTTCTGGAAAAAAAAAGTCGGCAATAAAGTCTAGCTGAACGATGTGTGAAACCAACCCATTACCCCGGCCGTCAGCGCCTAGGAAGTTAAAGCGCAATCGCGATAAATCCTTCGGCACCTTATTTTTTATTTTTCTTTCTCTAATGCTCTCCTTCTTTAAAAAAAAAATATTAATTACATGTCGAAACATCAGTAGTTGTTAACTAGATATCCCATAGTAGAGCCGTGTGCAGAATGCAGTTATTAGGCTAAGCTAAGTGCTCGAAAAGCTGAGAACCGCTGAACGAGATAAGGGTAGTTCCATGGCAGGCACTACCGATGTGAAGTTAGGTCTTCCATATTCTTTTGCGCGGTATAATATACTGCTCGTGTGGCGTGATCCGTGGCGAAGTGGTCAAACCGTCTGCCTCGCGCTCCGAAGGTTGTGGGTTCGATTCCAGGCTACATCTTTCGATTCACAAGTGCATTTTTCTCGGAGACTCCTAGGGGTCGTCGCTGGACCTGCGGTGCTCGTGCTTTGTGACATGCTTTCGGCTAGCCGCCCTGCGGAAAGAAACTTAAAGCCATATGTGATAAAACCTCTACTTTTAAGGGACTTTTTAAAAAAAAAGTATCACATATTATATATTGCTCTGTATAATATACTGCCGTCTTGGGCTAAAGTGTTAGGTCTTCACACATCTTCTATTACACGGTATAATTAATATACCACCATTAACTCCCTGGCTACCAGCCAGTTGCTATTGTAGAATCATAAGATGATGGGTCGGATGGAGTTAAAATAACAACAACGACAGGAACATTGAACACAGCTCCCGAGACGGAGTGGTTAAAACTATGACTGAAGTTTATGGGAAACTGATTGTGTTTGGGTTATATAAGGAGTAAATCACCATGGGGTCGGTTAGCGAGTGCTTCGGTGTAACGGCTGGAACGTTGCCATGACAATGACATGAGCGCAGACGGACCAGGGCTCCATGCAACCGCTCGTCATTCGCTACGACAAGTAGACTGGCCACCCCTTCTTCCGCGCACTCAGGCGCAGGTTCCTGCTACAGGGCTAGTTTTGTCCTTTGCTTCGTTCAAACATGAGTTCAACCATATTTCAGTGCCTTGTCTGAACTGAGCTACCTTTCCTCAGTTTGTGTAGACTCACTTGGTTTATTATCATTACCTGTTTTACTTTTTTTTCGGGGAGTGGGAAGGAGGTGGAGGAGAGAGAGAGAGAGAGAGAGAGAGAGAGAGAGAGAGAGAGAGAGAGAGAGAGAGAGAGAGAGAGAGAGAGAGAGATGCGTAAAACCACCAACATAGAAAGAGGAGAAAAACGTTGTTTCCAACGAAAACAAGGGCGGCAATCAGCGATGTACTGACACTCCTCCCGAAAACAGATGCAAGAGTTGAGACCCCTGTAGAACGCGTTTAAGTTTGTTTGTGGACAAATGTTTACCATTAATAAGCCGGTGCCATCTTTAATAGGTGTCAGGGTAAGTCCCCAGTTTTTGTTTCGGAACTTCCCACTACATTTGAGGGCACCACTGATTGGTCGTCTCCTGTGACGCCATGTTGCCCCATAAAGCCTCTCACGTTTCACTGTTACCTAATAATGGCGTAATGTTTTCTTTTTATTTTTAGCTTTTCAAAACAAATGTGTTTGAGCTTTCACGGAACCACGTATTCGCTAGAAATGAACTTTATGGATAAACACAACTGATCATAAATATAAGCCAGCTACAGGCGTGGAGGAAGTGGCCTAATGCTGTGGTGTCCTCAGTGGATTGCCTTGCTTTCTCGGACCAGAGCAAAAACAAAATAGACAGGCCTAATCGTATAGCATTTATTGAATAAGCTGTTGTCCAACTTTCCAAATTGCTTAAAATCCATGCACGCTCGTGTGTGTGTGTGTGTGAGAGAGAGAGAGAGAGAGAGAGAGAGAGAGAGAGAGAGAGAGAGAGAGAGAGAGAGAGAGAGAGAGAGAGAGAGAAAATCGACCTAGTGTATAAACAGTTACCTGGAAAATTCCTTTGAAATTAAGGCGGCCTGTTGTTGCCAAATATTGTAATAGATGCAAGGTTATCACAAGGTACCTGAGTTAGCTACTGTAATCTATTGGCTAGTTACTCGCCCTGCTTTACCGGCTGTCAGGGGTTCCATCCACATTGGGGTAGATTCCAGTTGTTTAAAAATATCTTGGTCAGTACAGGCGGCCAGCGTCATACTGACCACATCACCCACCAGTTACGAATCTTATATATAAATTAGGATCTCCGTCTGTCTGTCTGTCTGTATGTATGTATGTATGTCCTTTATTTGTTCGCGAACGGCCCATCCGATTGAGATGAAATTTTCTACACGCCTTCCTTTCATTCCAGCGCTGCCAACTGTGATATTTTGTTAGTGTGAAATCGCCTGCTTACTCAGTATTATTTCATTTTTCATTATAATTTCATATATCTCAGGGGACCTAACTCTGTAAAAGTTATTTCAAGGGGCATAACTTTTCTGTATAACTTATAGTCATATTGTGGCATCGTTTTCAAAGATTTATAAACTCTTTGTCCATAGTTATGTACCGGCATATGAGTTATAATAAATAATGATACAATCTGTAAAGCATTTTCAAAGTTTTCATAAAAATAATGCACAATGCATAACATTGTAACTCATCTTTTTTTTGCTTAAGAAGTTACTGTAGTCATGCAGGTGATTAGAAAGAGTTTTCATTAAAAATAATGGATGGTGTGTGGAAGGACATTCTTTTAAGTTACTTTTTTTTTTGTATGAATTTAATGAGAACTTATATGACTACTTATATGAATTAAATGAGATGCTCCCCACCAGGGACTGGGCGAAGCCGGACAGGGTCAGGCAGACAGATAGACAGACAGATAGACAGTCGGGAACAGGAACTTATATGACTACTTATATAAATTAAATGAGATGCTTCACACCAGGAGCTGGGCGATGCCGGGCCGGGTCAGACAGACAGACAGATAGTCGGGAACGGGAACTTATATGACTATTTATATGAATTAAATGAGATGCTCCCCACCAGGGACTGGGCGAAGCCGGGCAGGGTCAGGCAGACAGATAGACAGACAGATAGACAGTCGGGAACGGGAACTTATATGACTACTTATATGAATTAAATGAGATGCTCCACACCAGGAGCTGGGCGATGCCGGGCCGGGTCAGACAGACAGACGGTAACGGGAAGGGAACTTATATGACTACTTATATGAATTAAATGAGATGCTCCCCACCAGGGTCTGGGCGAAGCCGGGCAGGGTCAGCTAGTAGTCAATAAAACCAGGTCTGGTAACATGTGCCCAATGCGCCTTCAGGCGTGCAAATGGGACCTTAAAAAACAACAACAACAAAAAACAACCATGTATCCAATTCGCCTATGAACTGAAAAGGTGTTCTTTACTTCTTCTTCTGCCCTTTACTCCCCCAATGGGACATAGTTAATTTTTTTACCGAACATCGCAGTCAACACCAGCATTTTTGGCTCTTGGTGATTTCTTGACAAGTTTACGTTCAGTACTTTGCCATTGCTTTATGAACGATCGGCACTCATACCATTGTATTAAAATCAACGCAAGGATGTCAGCTGCCAAATCGCTAGCAGCTGTTTTTGTATTTGGAACGTGTTATCGATATTACGAATAGCGTCCGTAGCCCTTTCGCTACAAAGCCTAGCCATGCTGTCCTATCTTTTGCCCTCTCCCGCATTACCCTTTACTGACTTTACCTTTCACACACACACACACACACACACACACACACACACACACACACACACACAGACAGAGTACACTCTATTGTGTGAATAGTTATCTCTACCTTTTACAATAAGAAATGTGGAAAGACAGAAATATACGAAAATACTAAACAACGTAATCATCTCCAGTTGCCGTCAAATCGGAGTCTAACTCACTACCTTGAAATAATGCCAGATAAAGTAGCGGGTGATGTCACCACTTGACCAACTAAAAACCAAGAATTATTGCCTTCAAATGCTTCATGTCCTTTTTAGGACGCTGCTATGAACCTCAAATCCAGGTTGGTTTTCTGGGCAGTTTTACGTTTAGTAGTTTGCCATTGCTTTCTGAAGTCAACGTTGAAGTCCAGCTCACCAATGTAGGGATTGATCGGCTACACCACTGTCAGCGCCCCGGAAGTGTAAGAACTAGAGCGCTTTTATCCTTTCGGCGGCAGCAGCTGCTTTCATGACATATTCAAGGCAACTCGGGTATATACAGTGTAAGACAGACATGGACCTTTTACAAGTATTAAAGCGTTTTGGTTACATGGTGCTAGTTCTTATATTTATAGAACAATCGATGTGTAATTGGGGTAGATATTACGTCATCTGCCTTTGCTTCTCATAACATTTCCTGGTACCCAGTTTAGGCGGGGTGTACCTGGAAGCCTAGGTCAGTTTTAAGACAATCCTCCACCTTGACAAGGATTCGAACCCATGACCTGCAGGCCAGCGTTCTAGTCACCGTGGCCTCTACCTATGATGTTGCCTGTAAGCGACAAAGCAACAAACCTACAGAATGTACTTACACTGTTTTAACGTAGTCTTGCAGTCTCATCAGCCGCATCTAGCGATGTCAGCTTGTTGAGGCCACTCACGGCCCAGCCTTATTCCAGCTGATTAACTCTGTTGTTTTCAGAAAGCTTCTCTCCACAAAACGACTGCGGGTTTTCAACGTCCTGCCTAAAAAATTAACTCTTGTTTGCGACGTTCTCGCCGGGTTTTAAATTTCCTAATTTTTAACACGTGCTTTACGTTCAGTTATCTCTAAACACAGACAATAAGTAGCCTGCTTAGTGATGCACAGTATCGCTTGTTTCAGGCCACCCACTTACCTAGCCTTCCACTCTTGTTTTGCTTTGTATTGTCTTCTGTGTTGTCTTGTTTATGATTTTCCTAAGCTTTTTCTTCCGGGGCTCTTTCTTTTATTGCTGCTACTACTACTACTACTACTACTACTACTACTACTACTACTACTACTACTACTACTACTACTACTACTACTACTACTACTACTACTACTACTACTACTACTACTACTACTACTACAACTCATCCTATTCGCATTGCAGCAACATATTCACTATCGTCTTTACCTTCAACGTATTTAGTGTGCTTTTTATTTTCTAGTAATGTAGATCAATGTGATTATGCTGCGGGTAAAGCGGTAGCTTTTTCTGTAACTTCTACAGTGTCATTTGTTACGAAAATCCCAACTCTTTAAGTATAGTCCTGTTTATTCTACAATCCCAAACCCTGCAAATCTAGTTATATTTATCCGATAAGTATAGTCCTTTTTATCCTACAATCCCAATCCCTTCAAGTATAGTTCTGTTTATCCTGCAAGTATAGTTCTGTTTATCCTACAATCCCAACTCCTGCAGATATAATTCTGTTTATCCTACAATCCCAACTCCTGTAAGTATAGTTCTGTTTGTCACGAAGCGCATTGACATGGGCTCATTGATGTATCTAGGGTTTAACATAATATGAATGATACTTGATACCTTGTTTTATAGAAGACCAACACAGGCACTGGAATACAATCTCATGAAGACTTTCTTCTTGACAATTGCTTTTAATCCATCCATGCTTTCTGATACACAACAGCTCGACAGGGAATATAAGATACGTGACATCTGACATTCACACAGCTGCACACAAAGAGCGGCGTAACAAACCGTTTGCCATGCTCCAGCAGACATGCCTCGTCCGAGCTGGACGGCCGGCCATATCTCACTCATCTCTAAGTGACGTTTTTGTGTCGCTTTCGCGCTTGCACCAAAAACGTCTTGCACATTTTCCCAATCTTCTTCAACTCATGTTGTGCAAACTGTGTCTCTCCTTTCATAGCCTGATTTAGGTTATGGCACTCACCCCCTCTAATTTTCAAAATGTTGAAAACATTTTGAGACTTTATTCTGTCATCTTGACAAAGGATGAAGAGTGTCTTACTAACATTCATTATCTGTATAATAATTACAACCAATCAGTACTTAACTACCCAATAATACACCAATATAATTCATTAAACCAGCAATTTCACAATAGCACCAGTTCTCATCATGTATCAAATGATCAAACATTTCCGTAAATATTCCTTTCTTCTCCAAGGATAAATCTAATCCTTTTCATGTCTTCATGAAGGATAAATCTTTTCCTTCAATTAACTGTTATCATGTGGCATCATTGCCCAATGCTTACACCTGTATGCAGAGAAGCTAACTCATAATGCTTTCACCTGCAATTACCCTTGATAACCAATGGCAAACATTTGTGTATGATCAATCAGTAATAGCAAAATCAACTACATTATAAGACCACATGAATCGTCCAAAAAAAATAAATATGTAAGGATCTATATACTAAAATTTTGCATAAATACAACAGGTTAATAGACCATCACCAACGACGAAAACAAATTAACATCATTCACCCAATTTACCATCATTGAACTCATGAACACCCTTAATCGCGTGCTGGATTCACGTGAGACTAACATGGCATTCTTTTATTTATGACGATGTAAATTAAACTATCCTTTATTTTCATTAGACGTCTTTAAATGTGCTTCACATTTTTATAATACAGTTTTTTAAACCAGATTCGTGTATGTTTATAATCTATTAGTGATAAATGTATCGTTATTCTTGTATGTATCGCTTTTTCTCCAAAACGAATATTCCACTGTATAACGATTGAAGTAAATTTCATGATTGAATAATTTACTGGCCTGATTCTGGTTCTCGTGAACGTAGATATAATGAGGTTCCTGTCGTTCAAAAAAATTTGACATAGGATTGTGTCGATCAGTTCAATAAGAAATTGATCCGTGGTCACCACTCGAGTATTGGTATGTTTGTTGATTTATAACAGAGAAGCTGTGTCCCCAACAGACTGTTGCTCCTGGCTTGAACGATAGTACAATTAACTTGTACTTTCACCCTGGACTAAGGAAGTCCGTAACCAACCCATAACACGTAGTTGGCTGTGGTGTAACGACGACGTTTGAGTTATAGTAGCTGTATGCTGTGGGTACTGGAACGCTTAATGTCCACAATGGAGTATAGCGTCGTAAAGTTTAGCGTGAAGACGAATGGTATCACGCCCAACAAGAACAATGTCACTCCGTATAACGTTCCGATGTGTAACCGCTGAAGTGTAAAGTGAGTAGCATCCTGACGTGTGTAGTGTATCCGTGTACAGTCAATAGTGTCCAAACGTTACCGTTGTCCGTAGATGTGGACGTAATGAGTTAATGTTCGGTCCCGACTGACCGAGTTGAATTCTTCAAATGTAACGAAATCCTCTGTGATTTCAAAATAGTATGTCCTAGTGTACGTGTCGTCTTGAAGTGAGAGTTGTTGTCCAGTATGTGGGTAATGGTGTTGTAATGTCCTCCATCCCGTCAGTAGTATCTTCAAGTATAAAATAATGTCCGTGAATTCCTTATGAATAGCGTTGGTATCCCTTGTGTTCCGCTAATCTCGTTGACTTGAATACGGATGAACGAATATATCCGTGGTTGGCATTTGTAATTAATAGTTGCTGCTTATATAATTATAATATAGCCAATGTAAGTATTGGTAAGCGCATACAAATCGTAAACTCTTCAAATTGTGTGTGGTATTCTGTGTAGAAGCGTTGCCTCAATGTCCTGGCGTCAGGGTATCAGAGTAAGAGTATATATAATAAGTCCTGACGTGATATCTAACGTGTAGCGACCAATTGAATGTCACACCTAAACTTCCTTGAGAGATGACAATCTATGTGGCGAAGGTAATTATCATGGTAGTGTATAGCATCCTCCAACATCCGACGTCAGCAAGTTTTCAGACATGTACAATAAATAATGTCTATAGACGTATCGAATGTCCTTTGCGCCGATAGTGAATTTATGACAGAGTGTAGGCATCAAATATAATCGTGTGTGGTGTCAATGTCTCAGACTTGTAGGTGGCAAAATCTTTTCGCGTTTTAAACAACCAAGTCAAAATTGTTAGTAATGTTCGTAAAATAACGAATAATTGCGTATCTTGATTTTGACTAACCAGTAACATCTGGTTATGATTTCAGCTTCATAATTGAATGTAAACTGTTTCATATTATCTTCATTGACGTAGGTAAATATAATTATCATTTGGTTTCTTAAATTCCAGAATAAACAATATGTTCTGAGAAATTTGTTCATGATCTCGAAATAAGATTCACTTGATTTCATTCAAATGTTCAATTCTCAATGTTCACATACCAGTTTGAATTTCATACAACTCATCGTTTCCAGGAATTCAATTTTGATTACTGAAACTTTCAACGTTCAGTGTATTTCGACTGTTTACAAATTGTACATCCATAATCTTGTGTCGTTGTAATTCAAGAAATTTCTTGCGAACGTTCTTGTAAAACCGCGTATATATGTATATAATTCCTCTGTTAACTGACTGTTTATCTTCTTTCTTGACGTATACAGGGTCAAGTATTTGAGGTAAAAATGTGAACCGGAGCATACGGAATCTGTCTTGTGAACAAACAGTTCAATGCCATGTTATTAGCATGCATCTTTTTACAAGTTACGATCAGGTGATCGGTAGTTGCCTCTTTCAGAGTGCCTGTCAAGACCAGGTCAGCATCCGAAGTAAATGAGGACAATCAATACGGATACAAATGATGAACTAGTAATACGGCTGATCACAGTCGAGACTTTCGCATACTGTCGAACAACATTTAAACTCAATTTGAAATGAGTAACAGCATAGTCCATGTACGCTCTCCTTCCTCTTAACACAACTATGACTACCACAGTTTATATGTCGATTGAATTTTTGTTAATCAAATCTTCCTGTATCTGTGCAAACGAATAGTATCTGCATATGATCAAATACAAAAGGTATCGTGAACTGAGTTCAATTTTTCAAATCTTTGATAACTGTAATCAAAATATTGTATCTTCAGAACCAACAATAATTTCTGACGACATCGTAGATAACGTTATTATATTCGTGTCGTTTGAAACCTGAAATATTTATGTAGATCAATATAATTGCATGTTGAGAACTTGCGTAAATAATACTGTCAATTTGTTGTTTATTCAAGCAAATTTTGTCAGTTGAGTTTTCATTATCGTATGATTGTTTGTACATCATTTCCTCCGTTACTGAATATGACATTTGTTAATTTTCCTTACTTGATCCATCAAACAAACTGCAATTAAATATTAGTTGAACAGTTCCTTGAATCAAAATCATAAGATACTTTCCGGATGTTTTGTGTACTGCTCAGAATTGGCTATTTGGTTCGAGACTACATCACCAAAATCAATTATATATACTGACGTAATCGATCTTTTATGATGACGACCTTGGCCTTCTCAAGTATATGGCTCGATTCGTTAGATTACTGCAACAATGTCATAACTTGATAATAAATCTCGAGTTCAGTTAATAATTATTACCACCGGTACGAATCCCCATTTGTCACGAAGCGCATTGACATGGGCTCATTGATGTATCTAGGGTTTAACATAATATGAATGATACTTGATACCTTGTTTTATAGAAGACCAACACAGGCACTGGAATACAATCTCATGAAGACTTTCTTCTTGACAATTGCTTTTAATCCATCCATGCTTTCTGATACACAACAGCTCGACAGGGAATATAAGATACGTGACATCTGACATTCACACAGCTGCACACAAAGAGCGGCGTAACAAACCGTTCGCCATGCTCCAGCAGACATGCCTCGTCCGAGCTGGACGGCAGGCCATATCTCACTCATCTCTAAGTGACGTTTTTGTGTCGCTTTCGCGCTTGCACCAAAAACGTCTTGCACATTTTCCCAATCTTCTTCAACTCATGTTGTGCAAACTGTGTCTCTCCTTTCATAGCCTGGTTTAGGTTATGGCACTCACCCCCTCTAATTTTCAAAATGTTGAAAACATTTTGAGACTTTATTCTGACATCTTGACAAAGGATGAAGAGTGTCTTACTAAGATTCATTATCTGTATAATAATTACAACCAATCAGTACTTAACTACCCAATAATACACCAATATAATTCATTAAACCAGCAATTTCACAATAGCACCAGTTCTCATCATGTATCAAATGATCAAACATTTCCGTAAATATTCCTTTCTTCTCCAAGGATAAATCTAATCCTTTTCATGTCTTCATGAAGGTTAAATCTTTTCCTTCAATTAACTGTTATCATGTGGCATCATTACTCAATGCTTACACCTGTATGCAGAGAAGCTAACTCATAATGCTTTCACCTGCAATTACCCTTGATAACCAATGGCAAACATTTGTGTATGATCAATCAGTAATAGCAAAATCAACTACATTATAAGACCACATGAATCGTCCAAAAAAAATAAATATGTAAGGATCTATATACTAAAATTTTGCATAAATACAACAGGTTAATAGACCATCACCAACGACGAAAACAAATTAACATCATTCACCCAATTTACCATCATTGAACTCATGAACACCCTTAATCACGTGCTGGATTCACGTGAGACTAACATGGCATTCTTTTATTTATGACGATGTAAATTAAACTATCCTTTATTTTCATTAGACGTCTTTAAATGTGCTTCACATTTTTATAATACAGTTTTTTAAACCAGATTCGTGTATGTTTATAATCTATTAGTGATAAATGTATCGTTATTCTTGTATGTATCGCTTTTTCTCCAAAACGAATATTCCACTGTATAACGATTGAAGTAAATTTCATGATTGAATAATTTACTGGCCTGATTCTGGTTCTCGTGAACGTAGATATAATGAGGTTCCTGTCGTTCAAAAAAATTTGACATAGGATTGTGTCGATCAGTTCAATAAGAAATTGATCCGTGGTCACCACTCGAGTATTGGTATGTTTGTTGATTTATAACAGAGAAGCTGTGTCCCCAACAGACTGTTGCTCCTGGCTTGAACGATAGTACAATTAACTTGTACTTTCACCCTGGACTTGAGTCTTGAGCAGGTTTTGGTGGCTTTCTGACTGATTTGATCATTTATTTTTTTTCCTTTTGGTGGTATGTAACGGGCACATCAGGCTGTTCTTCTTTTACTCCTTCCTTAGCCAATCGATCAGCTCTGTCGTTTCCGGATACTCCACAGTGGGATGGTATCCACTGTATGGTGACCTTATGCTGTCTGCTAAGTTGAGAAATTAGTGTCCTTAATACTGGCAATTTTCCAGACAGGAGCGCCTCGAGTACTGATTTTGCATCTGTCAATAGCACCACAGGTTGTGTACCATGGCTGGTATTTAGTAATTTCTCTGTTGATATCTTGATTGCCTCAATTTCTGCATCATAGTTATGGCGGTACTTCCATGTTGGTACTTTGGCCGTGTCCCTAGTATTAGGGGCGTTCATTTTAAAACCCGTTTCAATGGCTTTATTACAAAAGCATGAAAGAAACATTAACAGGTGTGGTAGAATTAAACAAAGCATTAATTTTGAATGAATTATGCACCATGGGTTGGTCAGAAAAAGTTGGCATTCAGGCAAGCATCCCATTGCTTAGGTAGGCGGCAAATGCCGTCCGCAAAAAAGGATTGTAGTTGCTCACTGAACCAAGTGTTTGCCGCGTTGATTACGTCTGCATCTATGTGAAATCGTTGCCTCTTGAGGGCTTTTTTAGAGGTCCGAACAAATGAAAATCACATGGTGACAAATCAGGACTATAGGCTGGATGTTGCAGAATTTCCCACTTCTTCCAGGCTAATGCTTCCTGCACAGTCTTTGCAACATGCGGACGAGCATTATCGTGCAACAAAATCACACCGCGAGAAAGCATGCCGGGTCGTTTATTCTTGATGGCTTTTTGCAGCTTGTCTAGTGTTTGCAATTAGTGGGTAGAGTTGATGTAGACACCAGGTTCTTTAAAGTCGGCCAACAATAGCCCTTTATGGTAAAAAAAAAAATGCTCTCAGCATAACCTTACCAGCGGAAACCTGTAACTTGAATTTTTTTGGCTTTTGGTCATCCAGCATGCTTTCATTGCATGCTCTCTCTTTTGCTGCTCGGCTCAAAGTGGTGACACCATGATTCATCGCCTGTCACTATGCGGAAGAGAAATTCACCACCTTCCTCTCTGTAACGCAGCAAGTGATTCAAACACCATCACATGCGTTCCTCTTTTTGGTGGTCGGGCAACATCCGTGGTAACCACTGTGAACACACCTTCCGATATCGCAGTTTCTTACGAACGACCTTTTGAATTGTCCCAATTGGCATATCAAATTCTTTCGCTAGTGAACTTATGCTTCGACAACGGTTCATCTGTATTGCTGCATTAATTTTGGCAATGGTTTTTTTCTGTTGCAACAATATGCGCTTGACCCGGCCGTCGAAAATCTGTCGTGAACTGACGTTCTTTCCGAAACATTCGTGCCCAGTCTGTCACTGTTATCTTCGACACACATTTGTTACCGTACGCTGCCTGCATTCTTCGATGAATATCCACTGGTCGACATCCTTCAAATGAAAGAAACTGAATCACCGCTCTTTGAGCTTCTTTGGGCGGATTTTGGATCAACCCGGCCATTTTCTCAATGGTCAGAAACAGAACCTATGCATCATGGGACGATAAGTACGTGCTCTTTTATTCATTGATCAGTACTTGTCACATGACTATGACATGATCATGTTCAACGTACGCAATTACGCGCGGTGCGGCGCGAACAGATTTCAAATCTACGCCCCTTATATTATTTGAGTATTCTATGTACACTCCCGTGCCTCCATTTCGAACAGCATTTTGTGCTGACCCATCTGTGTAGACTCGGATCCAAAGGTCCTGTGGGTATTCTTCATCAAGGAAGCTGAGAGTGGCTGTTCTGCGCTGTACACTGTTCTGTTCTTCCTTGTCAAATATTCCTCTCACTTTTGTCTGTATTTGTAGTGATAGTCTATGCCCATCTTTCCACGGAGTTCGCTCTGGAATAGTTTTCAGGGGGATACTAACTGTGGGCAGATCGGTGGTTTCTCTGCAGAGTCGTTTGGCCTGGTGGATAAAACCTTGTCTTTTCAACCGCCCCATAGCTAAGATTTCAAATCTGTTTTTCATAGGGTAGCTGAGGAACATTTCTGCTTGTATTCGCGTTTTAGTATCTCTGCGCTTTCTCAGTGCTTGTGTCCTCCTCAACTTCTCCATCTCCACTATAGAGGTTGATCTCATCCCTCCTGTGGTGCTTGATTTTGCATCTTGTCCAACTCTTATAGTGTGGTGTTTGATGCTGAACACCACGCAGTTGATCCGTATTCCAGGTGTGGTCGTATGCTCTGTTGATAAATTTTGCTAAGTATTTTCCCACTGGTTCCCATGTGGTTCCACTTAGCTTTCTCGTGGTGGCTATTTTCCTTCTGGCTTTTGCTACTGCTTTGTTGATGTGCTTTCTCCATGTCAGCCTGTCATCAAATATTACTCCAAGGTATGTAGGTTCTTTATCTTCTCTTAGGGGTATTCCATTTATCTGGATGATTCTTTCCTTTTGTTTTGGAGAGAGGGTAAATAGAGTGGTGCTGCACTTGTCAGTATTTATGCTGACACAGCATCTATTTGCCTATGCAACAAATGCATCTACATTATACAGCCTTTGTAGCGATCTGGTAGCCGCTAATGGATGTTCATTTGTGCTCCATAGAACCAGGTCATCAGCTTACATTGTCGCTTTAATTCCATGCGATAGATAGCAACAAGATCATTGATGAAGATTAGAAAAAGTGTAGGGGACAAGACTCTGCCCTGGGGAACACCGTGACTCAGTAGTACGTTCTTGCTCTTGGGTCCGTCTATCTGTACTCGGGCTCTTCTGTTGTGCAAGTATGCTTTTACCCATTTGTACATTCTTCCATTGACTTTACAGTTTCTCAGTTTCTTCATCAGACCTTCTTTCCAGACTTTGTCAAAGGCTTTATTCAGATCTATCCATGCTGTAAGCACCAGCTTCTTCTCTTGGAATGCATCCTCAATTTCTTGGGAGAGGTAGGTTGTCTGATCTTCCGTAGAGTAGCACTCCATAAAGCCAGTTTACTATGGCACAATGATGTTTTCACTTTCAATGTACCTCTGCCGTCTGTGATTGATGATGCGCCCCATTGTTTTGCAGAGACAGCTGTTGATGCTAATTGGTCTGTAGCTGGAGGCAGTGGATCTATCTTTCCCTGATTTTAGGAGGGATATCATGATTGCTTCTCTCCAGGCTTGTGGAACACTGCCTAAGGTCCAGCTGTTATTGAAGATCTGCAACAGCTTTGCTTTGGCCTCTATACCTAGGTTCCTGATCATTTCATTGGAGATACCATCAGCTCCTAGTGACTTTCTCATTTTCAGTTTTGAAATGGCTAACTTCAGTTCGCTGGTTGTGATAGGTGCCTCCAGAACTTCATGTACTGTTTCCTTATGTCCTGTATATTGCCATTTCTCTCGAATCTCTTGTTGTTTCTCTGGACTAATTTCGATATTTTTATTTTGTGCTAATGAGTCCGCAAAACGGTCAGCCGCTTGCTTTCCTGTTAAGATTTTTCCGTCTTTATGTAGTGCAATTTTGGAGTTTCTCCCTGTGCCCTCATCGTTAAGTTGTTTTATTAGCTTCCACTACTTCCTTGTGTCTCTTTCAAAGTTTAGTGACTCTGTTTTCTCCTGCCAGCTTTTGCTTCTAGCCTGCAGCTGGGTCCTTTGAAATTTGGCTTTTGCGTGCTGGTATTTATTGTGGTGCTCTTGGCTGGGGTTGGCCTCTGCTTGCCTTCTACACACTTCCACATCATTATGCAGCTGTTCAAGTTCACTACTCCAGTAGGGTTTATAATGTTTACGGGCTCCTCTTGGTACTGTTTCTCGTGCTGCCTGTAGTATGCATTTCCCAAACTCTTCAACTATTTTATTTATGTCTTTCTCAGTGTTCAGATTTCAAACCAGTATGCTGGTACGATGCCTGTACATTGCCCAGTCTGCTTTTTTGTAGTTCCACCTCGAGAGGGTGCTGCTTTCACTTGCAGGCTCATTTTCTACAGTTAGAAATACTGGCCGATGGTCACTGCCACCAAGTTGTTTCCCAACAATTCGTGTAATGTTCCACTCCAGGTCTTGTGAATGAAAAGCCAGGTCAGGTGTAGTTGTTGTGTGCCATGATCTCGAGTAGAAAGTATGTGGGTCGGACGGCTTGTTAATCAAGATGAATCTATTCTCATTCTGCCAGTATTCCAGTCGCTCTCCTCTCTGGTCCATGTGATCACAGCTCCAGCTCTGCGAGTGGCTGTTGAAATCGCCACAAACAATCATTGTTTTTTCAATTTTAATAGTATTGTGTCCAGTGCCTGTGGGCGGTCACTTGGGCAGTAGTAATTTATCAGATGTAGGTCTATTTTGCCTGTCTTAAGTTTAAGAGTCTGATACTCACAGCCCATTCCATGTAAAATTTAATTTGAGAAGCAGCGGTGTTATTTTTTACAAGGGTCATAATCCCACCCTTTTGCCTGTCCCTTCGGTCAGATCAGTAACACTGGTAGCCTCAGAATTTGAAGGCTATATTTTCGTTGAGGTGAGTTTCTTGCAAGCAACATACGCTTACTGTTTTTTGGTCCAAGATGTTTCCTAGTTCTTTTATTTATTTATTTATTTATTTTTTTTGCTGACTCCCTCCGGATTGCAGTGCATTATTTTTAGTCTTTGTTTGGTATTGTCAGACGCTCATTCTCAGGTCCCCTGGCTCCACAGGACATCTGTGAAGGACCTCCAGTAGTTATGGTTGGATCCTTTCGAGACATAAGGCCCGGCACTGCACCTGCCTGAGGGTCTAAAACAGGGCGAGCACCATAACATTTAGCAGTAGTCGAAATATTTCATTACGCGTAATTGCGTGGCATCCTGATTTATGTGGTGTGCCTCTTGGCTGGTTGCCTCCGTCTTCAGCACCTTTCAAGTACTAGAGCAAACTGTGGTCTTACTCGAGTTTAGGTGTGTAGGCACGCACATACGTGTCTGCGCACGCATGTACGTGCATACACATCTAGAGTTTTCTGGTTATTTCTCGGCGCCAGTGACTCGCCGCCGCCCATTCTCCAATTAGTTAAAACAGGTCCGCCACGTGAAGGCCAGGAGTTGGACTTTTGCTGCAGAGGTGATGAATGCACCGAGCTATTGGGGTATTTATGCAAGGTTGGGCTCTCACCCCAACCCCGCCCCCGGCTACACAACATTTGGAACCCTACCATGGATCTAATTTTACGTTTTTTAAATCTCTCTACACGTTACGGTGCTGCTCCGTGGCGAAGGTGTTACGGACGCGATTCGTGATCACGCATACCCGCGGTCAAAGCAGCTGCACGCGATTTGACAGCAGTTCGCGTTGCCTTGGTTTCTTACGGAATGGTATGGGTGCCAGTCGTTCAGAAAGCAGTGACAAACTACTGAACGTAAATTTGCCAAGACATCACAACAGCAAAATATGCTGGTGTTGACTGCAACGTCCTGTATGCAACTAACTGTAACACGTTACAGTAAATGAGAGCGGCAGGAAGACAAGTTGCTAAATCAACGTGCTTTTAAATGTTTGACATCTACATCTTTCATTGTTCACTTTCTCCATACACAACTCTTGCACCAGCCGAACCCTTTTAGCACGTTTCCCTGCTTTTATTTCACCCACTTTCACATTATCCAACCTGGGGATAGGCAAACTGTGTTTATATTAAAACCTACTAATTACGCTCCGAGACTCGGCCTTAGTCATAAAAGGCTTTTGGCGCTTTTGATTATCGCCCTTGGCCATAATGAAAACGAACTCACGTAAATGGTTGTATCACATTTATGTGTCGTCGTCACAGTTGGTAATTCTGGATCTTTCCTAGACCAAATTGAACATTAAACCACACCCAGGTGTTGAATTAAACCCCCGGCCTGGCTGGTATGAGTTTCTGTTTGCTAGAATGAGTTGAGAACTGTCTGGCTGCAAGTCTTCGTTGCTTTTTGGGGGGTTCTGGCTTCATTATATACGTTTGGTAGCATTTTGGGATTATGATTTTTTTTTTTTAACGTACAATTTTAACGTACTGTAATTAATAGCGGCGGAGAGGAAACAGGTAACGGGCATGTTTTAAACTGTTACTGTGCCAACGGCTAAGCGTAGATTTCTCTCTGATTTATTATGTGGCCAATTTATTTAAGTAATCGGACACTTTCATAACAGCAGATGGAAGATGTATAAAACCAAAGTTGCACATCCTTTACAGGATGTTGCAGTCAACACCAGCATTTTTTGCTGTTGTGATCTCTTGACAAGTTTACGTTCAGTAGTTTGCCATTGCTTTCTGAACCACCAGCACCTGTACCAATTCGTACAAAACCAACGCAACGCAAATTGCTATCAAATCGCACGCAGCTGTGTTTCGAACGCGGGTATGCGGGATCACGAACCGCGTCCGTAACCTCATCGCCACGGAGCAGGCTGGAAGATGTATTAGTGAAGTTAAAATATAGAATAGCCCAAGCAAAAGCAGCATTTCACAAGCCAATCCTGATGTATGGAAGCCAATCATAGACAGCAGACAAGTGAGAAATTGTGTGGAAGCTGCGGAAATGTGGTTTTATAGAAGCGTGCTGAGGGCACCATCGTCGGATAGGAAGAGTGATGACGATATCTTGAAAGAAGTTAACTCAAAGAGAACTGGTTACTCGCATCAGAAGAAGATAGCCGACACATGACTACCAGGTCGGTAGTCAGCGTGCTGGTAACTGCGCAACCACTGTTTCCTCTGTTCTAGAGACTTGGTTCCAAATAATTTTAACACAAAGATTCGGATTAACTCATAGTCGGTGTCGTAACGAGAGTTCTCCAGTGTCCAGGTGGAAATCTATCACAATGTTATTTGAAATTGTCAGTGGGAGGTCTGTACGCTGGAGACATGCGGATAATCGCCATCAAATGCCTGCCATATGGTGTAGCCTTTGTCGCTTCACAGTTCTCGGGCGTTAGTGTTCTGGTTCAAGTCTTTTAATATTTCCCCATCTTATACCATCCAGTATCATTTCTCTCGGTCTGACGCTGTCCCCTCTGACGCTGATTGATCAATCCAATCTTCAGCTGTTATCCAGTGCCTTTCTTCTCATGATCTGACTAAAGCACTTTGTCTTTTTCTTAGAGGTGTGTATAATGTTATGCTTTCATTAACCTCTACCAGACAATCAGTGTTAGTTATTCTGGCGGTCAATATTGTCAGCTACAATCGTCTCAGAAACCACATCTCCGCTACCTCCAGGCTCTTTCTGATTTAGTCGATCACATTTCAAATTTCACTGCCACACAGTATAACAGTTTCGATATCACATGTCAGTATTCTCTTTCTGATTTACTCATTCACATTCCAAATTTCACTGCTACACAAAATAACAGTTTCCATATAACATAGCAGTATTCTCTTTCTGACATTCAATGGTAGTGATCTGTTACCTGTTGATATATTTCATCTTCTGAAATTGCAGCCTTTGCGTGGCCTGTTTTTCTCCTAATCTCTCTCATGTATCTTTTTCGATGTTATGATTGGCCTCAAATATGTCAAGTTATTGGCTTGGTTAAGCATGTTTTTCTTCTGTTATAGTGTGACATTTTGATGTGCTCTTTTCTCTGTATACAATAATTTATGTGTTCTTGAAATTCAAAGAAAGTCCTTTTTCTTGCATTCTATTACTATTCTTTTAAGCATTTGTTGAATGTCATTTGCGTTTTCAGCTGTCGGTACTGTGTCGGCTACAGCAGATTGTTAATATGATGGCCTACAACTCGTATCTTGGTATATTTTGATTTCTTTTATTACTTTGCTAAACAAACTACAACGCGTTGTCTTTTGTACAACATTGCAAGTCCTGTGAACTTCACGTGTGAATAGTCCCTCGGGGTCTAGACTCAACGAAAGGACAGTACAATTAAACATTATAATTTTGTCACTGCAAGGATCTAAGAGTTCCCCAGATTTACTACAGATCATTGCTCCGCATTTAATTGATCATGCAATGAATGAATCACCAAAAAACGAGAAGTAGATTGTGAGCTTTACTGAAACACGATTACAAGAAACAAACTGGACGTTGCGGCCAAAGCCTTCGTCAGCACAGAACAAACAAACACAAACCGACACACAACTACATGAAACACACTACATGACATTATTAAGGGTACTTATCTAAATCTGTATCCTTGCTTGGAGCGACTGACGCGTTAGACGACTATCGGTGGATTATATGAACCGGATGTATGGTAAACGGGTGAAAGGTCAATACCGTGAGAAGCTCAGGTATTGGCGGGAGGACAAACTTCGTTATCTCACATACCGCGTTCGAAACACAGCTGCGGGCGATTTGGTAGCAGACCGCCTTGCGTTGGTTTTTATAAAATGGTATGTGTGCTGGTCGTTAAAAAAAACAAAAACAATGGCAAACTTACCAAGAAATCACAAACAGCCAAAAATGCTGGAGTTGACTGCGACGACCTGTAAATGATATGCAATTAACTTAGATCAGCCATAGGTGATTCCTAGAGGTGGGCTACCATCTTGGCTAGGAAAAATACCTTCCGCACACGGTCTAGGTAATAGCCCTGCTCAAGCGGTGTCTGCCGCCTGCAGAAAGTCTCCCACCCGTCTTATATGAAAATGTTCATAAATCCCGTTAGCCGTGCACGCTGGGATCAAATAAACTGGCAACTTTGAAGGTCTGCCTGGCGGAGCAGCCGCCAGTACCATGGCTTGGCTAATCTGCCGGGTAATCATTGTCACATGAGCTGTGGTCCGCTTTCAGAAGCCGGGAGCATTATATAGGGAAAGTGAGTTGGCAACACCGTTGGGTGGCTGTGTTATGTTATTAGCTTTGGGGCTACCTTTGAAATGGTCGTCCGTGACTTCGGGGTGTAATTCTGCCTGACGTCGATTTCATAACCAGAGCTTTATGGCGGTAGGCAGTTTTAATGTAATGTCTTTCACGTGGTGCTTCATCTGCTAGAGAGAGAGAGAGAGAGAGAGAGAGAGAGAGAGAGAGAGAGAGAGAGAGAGAGAGAGAGAGAGAGGGGGGGGGGGGACAAAATTAGAGATGAAAATTGTTTCGAAAATTCTTATGGTGCAGAGTAACTTAATGTGTAGTCTTTTCTGCTGTGTTTTACGAATATTTCTGGCTGTATAGTAAACGTTGGCCATCAGTTCAGACGTGTGACGGTTCTAGGTAAATCAATCAGCTGCCGTCTCCACAATAGAGGTTGGTTGTAATGGGTCTCCAACACATTTTGTGAGTCGCTTTGGTGGCCCACTTGATGCTCGTCCTTATATTTATTTTCTACTAGCTCTGTCCCTCTCTCTCTCTCCCTCCCTTCTCTCTCTCTCTCTCTCTCTCTCTCTCTCTCTCTCTCTCTCTCTCTCTCTCTCTCTCTCTCGTTTTTCTGCTATTTAATCATTGTTTATTTTTGTGTTTAGGAAATACGATATTATTCAAATATATATCCACGTTTTAGAGTTTCGGATATGTTCTATAGTTAGCTCTCCGTGTTTCTTATTTGATGTTGTCATGTTAATTTACTGTATTCGTGTTTATATTTATCCTTCCAAAACCCTTTGAGTTTATGAATTAAGGGCCGTGATTGTAGTTTTGACATAATCTTCTTTATGGCTTTCGCTGTGCCTACTCTATTTAGTTTACACCGACGCAAATTTTAACTGTTTAAGTTTTACAGAGTTAGAATTTTCAGCTGGTCTTGATTTAAGGCAGCCATACGTTGACTTTTACTGGTGCTGTGATCATCTTACTTACAATCATTAAATATGTTTTATGTTTATCTGTTTTCAGTTTCAGTACATATAAACGGACGCAGACATTTTACATAGATACTAGTTTCTATTGTATTTAATTATTAAACTTGTGTGTCTTGATCCTTGATATAGCGTGTTGTCTTTCTTGTTTTGGTCCCTAATACAACTTTGTGGCTATAACGTGTGAATTATGTATCTCTCTTGTTTTGGTATCTGTTTTAACTGTAAATCTATAAGAGAGAGAGAGAGAGAGAGAGAGAGAGAGAGAGAGAGAGAGAGAGAGAGCTATCTCTCTTGTTTTTATCCATAATATAATCATATATCTATAACAGTGAATTATCTTTTGTGTTTTGATCACCGGTATAACTTTAAAACAAATCTATAACAGGCTGGATGTTCTTTCTTGTTTTCATTCCTGATATAACTATAATACAGTGAGTTATCTTTCTTCATTTGATCCTTGATATAACCTTGTATCTTTAACGATTTAATCACTGATATAATCTTGTGTCTAAATCAGACTGACTCATCTGTATGTATTTGATCCCTGATATAATCTTGCACCTAAAACATAATGAAATATCTTTCGTGGTTTGATTTCTCATAGTAGCTCCTCTATTTCCAGCTTTGGCTCGGAGTGCCACAGTGATAGTGCTCGAGGTTGTCATAGTGCCACAGTGATGGTGCTCGAGGTTGTCATAGTGCCACAGTGATGGTGCTCGAGGTTGTCATAGTACCACAGTGATGGTTGTCAGAGTGTCACTGTGATGGTTTTCGAAGGCTTTCATTACTCACTATCTTTCTCCTTCCCCACCCTAACTTGTGTCTATAATAGTGATTGATCAATGCGTCTTGTGTTGTCCTCTCCACAGGAAAGCCCTGCCCTCATCAACGAGCTCCGGGCCGATGTGAGAGAGGAGTGCGCCAAGTTTGGAGAAGTCAAGAAAGTCAACCTGTATGACGTAAGTCATGTTTGAGTGTCCGTCTAGTAAAAGACCCTTTCCCCACCTTGAGATATGTTGGGTATATAGTGTTGGCTCCATATTTGTATAGACCAATCAGCACACGATAGGTGGCGTGGTTGTTATCACGCGTGTCGCCTTGACTTCCCATGCTATTTCCTGGTGTCCATTTGAGGCTGAATCGAGCTGGGAGCCCAGGCATTTTTGTTTTTAATCCTGCCTCGAGGGCGGTTCGAACACAAGATCATCGGCTCGGCAAGCAAGCGTACTAGTCCCTGCGCTGCCACGAGTCTCACCAAGATCGAGGTCCGAGTGTAATCCCCGGCATATTTGCGACCAGTAAAGCGCTGGTATCGACCCAGACCGAGAAAATGGGTATCAGGTAATGCCAGAATTGTTTGGAACGTTTATGGAAAGGAACGCGGCATACAAGGGAACTGGTTACCCACATCTTATTCCGCAATGGTCTAGAATATATGACGGCCTCGCCGCATGGAGACACTATAGTGGAAGAAGTGTATGGACACTGAGTGAACTGACAAATTTCAAACGAACGAAAGAAGAATATGAAGTCATAACACTTGACACCCACAAATACGGATTGTGCCATGGGACACCTACCGATTTTACACGATCCCGGAGCCATAGTGGACAGGGAAATGCTCTACTCCTGTCAGTGCTTTAGTCTGATTAGGGGCTAGTGAAACGCAGTTTCACAATTCCCCGACATATCCAGTCGAGGATTCGAAATCAGCAGCGGCGATTTAAAAGCGGATCGCTTTGTGTTGGCTGCGATGGTACAAGGCGTTGCCCCTTCAGAAATAATTGGCAAACTACCGAGACGTAAAATTGCCTAGTAAATTACAGCCAAAAAAAAATGCAACGGTTGATTGTAACGTCCTGTAAAGGACAAACAGTTAACTACCACAGTTTAGGATTAAACCCCTCAACACTGTCCTGTCAGCTGCTGCGCTACCACCTGTGTGTGGTGCCTTAAAGGATACCACCCGGGCGTGTATTTCTAGTGATGAACGATGGCTGTTACAAGCAGCTTGCTGTTTACTCTAATTGTTAGATCACTTCTGATTTTCTGGAACGCATTTTCATCTCGTGTCATTCAGGTCCTCGGTAAGCCTGGGCGGATTCACATCCAACAACCTCGCGGCTTTCACCCCTCGTCCTTAAACGGGTCACCAGGTGATTACCACCAGTTTAAAGATAGCATGTTTCTTGTTGCGATGCCTGACAGCTGATTACTTGTGATACTGCTTTCCCGCCGTTAGCCTTACGGAAAGTCGTCTGCTGTACTCACACTAGGGTCCGCCTTAGGTCATGTGTACAACTCCAGAGTTTACACTGGGGCGCAGAGTACGTACTTGATGGAAGGACTAACATGCAGCGAGTTTATAGCGGATTTCCACAACACTGTTGTCAGAATTGTTCGCCGTTTGAGTTGTTGTTGCTCGTAAACCAGGTTAACCCCTGGCGCCTGCCACAGATGATACGTCTGTGAGACGATGAGATAGAGGCAAACTTGTTGCCACTGTTTTAATAGAATTTCTGCTCCCGAGTAGCTTTTGCGCGTATGTTGGGAAGTAGTTGGGTGGGAAACCTTTCGTCTGCGCTCTGTTTAGACACACCGAGCTTAAAGTATATTAGCTTTGAGCCGTTATTTCATTGCTGATTGCGTGAGATATCTTGGTTAAGCATTAATTCAGCATTGGTATTAGGTGCACATTAAGTAAAGCCTTTTTCGAAGTATACATTAACTAAACACTCTTATTAGGTGCACTGTTAATTCAGCACGGTTGCTGAGTACATAATACTGTTATCGGTTCACGTTAAATAAGCTGGCCAATTAGGTGCCCAATTTAGTATGGTTAATGCACATTAATTCATCCCTTTTATTCATTAAATGTTAATTCAGCACTGCTTCTGAGTGCACGACAATTCAAGACTGTTACTGTAAATAAAGTAAAGGACCATTTTTACACCACCAAGCGTATTGGGTATATGGTGCTAGCCCCATATTTGTAGAGATAAATGGGCGCTATATGGTGATATGGCCAACATCTCGCCGGTCGTCTTGACTTCCCATATTTGTATAGATAAATGGGCGCTAGATGGTGATATGGCCAACATCTCGCCGGTCGTCTTGACTTCCCATATTTGTATAGATAAATGGGCGCTAGATGGTGATATGGCCAACATCTCGCCGGTCGTCTTGACTTCCCATATTTGTATAGATAAATGGGCGCTAGATGGTGATATGGCCAACATCTCGCCGGTCGTCTTGACTTCCCATATTTGTATAAATAAATGGGCGCTAGATGGTGATATGGCCAACATCTCGCCGGTCGTCTTGACTTCCCATATTTGTATAAATAAATGGGCGCTAGATGGTGATATGGCCAACATCTCGCCGGCCTTCTTGACTTCCCATATTTGTATAGATAAATGGGCTCTAGATGGTTATATGGCCAACATCACGCCGGTCGTCTTGACTTCCCATATTTGTATAAATAAATGGGCGCTAGATGGTGATATGGCCAACATCTCGCCGGTCGTCTTGACTTCCCATATTTGTATAAATAAATGGGCGCTAGATGGTGATATGGCCAACATCTCTCCGGTCGTCTTGAATTCCCATATTTGTATAAATAAATGGGCGCTAGATGGTGATATGGCCAACATCTCGCCGGTCGTCTTGACTTCCCATATTTGTATAAATAAATGGGCGCTAGATGGTGATATGGCCAACATCTCGCCGGTCGTCTTGACTTCCCATATTTGTATAAATAAATGGGCGCTAGATGGTGATATGGCCAACATCTTGCCGGTCGTCTTGACTTCCCATATTTGTATAAATAAATGGGCGCTAGATGGTGATATGGCCAACATCTCGCCGGCCTTCTTGACTTCCCATATTTGTATAGATAAATGGGCTCTAGATGGTTATATGGCCAACATCTCGCCGGTCGTCTTGACTTCCCATATTTGTATAAATAAATGGGCGCTAGATGGTGATATGGCCAACATCTCGCCGGTCGTCTTGACTTCCCATATTTGTATAAATAAATGGGCGCTAGATGGTGATATGGCCAACATCTCGCCGGTCGTCTTGACTTCCCATATTTGTATAAATAAATGGGCGCTAGATGGTGATATGGCCAACATCTCGCCGGTCGTCTTGACTTCCCATATTTGTATAAATAAATGGGCGCTAGATGGTGATATGGCCAACATCTCGCCGGTCGTCTTGACTTCCCATATTTGTATAAATAAATGGGCGCTAGATGGTGATATGGCCAACATCTCGCCGGCCTTCTTGACTTCCCATATTTGTATAGATAAATGGGCTCTAGATGGTTATATGGCCAACATCTCGCCGGTCGTCTTGACTTCCCATATTTGTATAAATAAATGGGCGCTAGATGGTGATATGGCCAACATCTCGCCGGTCATCTTGACTTCCCATATTTGTATAAATAAATGGGCGCTAGATGGTGATATGGCCAACATCTCGCCGGTCGTCTTGACTTCCCATATTTGTATAGATAAATGGGCGCTAGATGGTGATATGGCCAACATCACGCCGGTCGTCTTGACTTCCCATATTTGTATAAATAAATGGGCGCTAGATGGTGATATGGCCAACATCTCGCCGGTCGTCTTGACTTCCCATATTTGTATAAATAAATGGGCGCTAGATGGTGATATGGCCAACATCTCGCCGGTCGTCTTGACTTCCCATATTTGTATAAATAAATGGGCGCTAGATGGTGATATGGCCAACATCTCGCTGGCCGTCTTGACTTCCCATATTTGTATAAATAAATGGGTGCTAGATGGTGATATGGCCCACATCACGCTGGCCGTCTTGACTTCCCATATTTGTATAAATAAATGGGCACTAGATGGTGATATGTCCCACATCACGCTGGCCGTCTTGACTTCCCATATTTGTATAAATAAATGGGTGCTAGATGGTGATATGGCCAACATCATGCCGGCCGTCTTGACTTCCCATATTTGTATAAATAAATGGGCGCTAGATGGTGATATGGCCAACATCATGCCGGCCGTCTTGACTTCCCATATTTGTATAAATAAATGGGCGCTAGATGGTGATATGGTCAACATCACGCCGATCGTCTTTACTTCCCAATACACTTACTGGTAACCATGTTAGATTGGGACGACTTGGGAGCCTAGATGCGAACTGGAAGCCATGACCACCGACCAGCACGCAAACTTCTAGCCACTGCGCTCTCGCAACTTCCAACACTGTTACCGAGTGCAGGTTAATTCAGTGCTGAGTGGGCGTCATTACAACGTCGTTATATATTGCACATTTGTTTAACATTGTCATTAAGTAGGTTCGCCATATCCAAACACATTATTTTACAATAACTATCAACGTGATAACAAAACTATTACAATCATAAAAATCAGCTTACAGAGATGATGATACGAAGGCGGGGCAAAGAGTACTGAGATTGTGGAGAAACTGGAGGAAGTAGACGTTCTGAGAGCATGTTGAGAATATCGTGAACAGAGAAGGAAACAAAGGCCGAGGTGATAACACTGCATGTGGTACTAGATTACTTACCAAGAGCAGAAGAAAAGCACAAATGAATTGTATGGGCATATGGACAGACGAGGTCTTATCTTACAAACCATGCCGTGGTTCATTGATCACCATGTCTTTCCACAGCCTTCTGTCTTGTGTACTGCCAATAATTTCTGATACCGATATTCCTTCATCCCATGATTTCGAACTGTCTAGTTTCTTCTCTCGTTGTCATCCTGTCACAAAATGAAACCTTGCGTTTAACCAGTTGATTATTATAGAGGCTTTCTGATTAAACGGACTATCTGCCAGCGACAACTATTTTAACTAACAGAAAAAACAAATCGGATGTCAAAATCCCAGGACAATATTTGTAGCTGCACGTGTACATCTGGTCGACGGATTGGGAACACTCGGTGGTGAGTGAGACGAATCCCTGCATCGCTTTGACAGTTTGTCAACATTTGAATACAGATGGAACCCGTCGGATCCTGGTTGCAATCGGATGTCAACCATCACAGGTCGGGCAAAGTTAACAGCGGCAGATGTTTAGGGGAAGTGGGTGAGCTGAATCATACATCGCTTTGACAGTTTATAAACAGGTCAGATTGGAAGCGGAAGTACTCAGCTCGGAAGAAAACAGTCCATCTGACATATAGAGTTTCCGGACATCACGCAGATTGGCAGATTGCTATTGACAACTGTTGTTGGGATCATACAGTGACTCGCTGGCTTGTTGGGGAGGTCAAAACAAGTGACGACATCTTTGACGGTGACTAGGCCAGGGGGAAGGGATTCTTGACAGTGGATGATATGCCCAAATAACACCTGCGGGACATCAATACCGTCACGTGACCAATTTTAGGTTTTGCCATAAACCATGATTGGAGATGGGGAGTTGACCAAAACCGTGGATTATGATGGACGTGTTTGTGGGAGAGCTCTACAGTGTTAGATTAATTGAATATTAACTAGCATGTGTCGTTATGGCAAAGTGTAGTAGCCATCCCGGAATGAGGCGGTTTTGCCTAAGGTAGAATCTATTATAATTAGTTTTAATTAATATAGGCTGTAGCCTTGTTAAAACTAAAGTGTGATGATTAGCACTGTTAGTGGAAAACTAGCTAGATTAGGGAAGTGATGCTTGGCTCTGTTAGTTGAAAATAGATTAGTGAAGTGTTGATAAGCTTTACTAGTTGAGAATTGAGTAATGAGGGATAATTGGGATATTCCCGTAGGTGTCCCTGGTGGGCGGGGTTCCGCATTCTGTTTGTTGATTTTTTTTTTCTTGTCTTGGCCTGATGATAACCTATGTGTTCAGTCATCTGTCCCTGACAGAGTAGGTTCACTGTATTTTCTGAGCGAGGCCGATGGCCACGATCATCTAATAGAGATCAGTGACGGGGAGGCTATCACCAGTTGTATGATTTATTTTACAGGTTCCTCTGGTTGGAAGGAAGAACCCGGAACCAATAAATATCCGATTCCGGATAAATTATGATGTAGAGAGATGGGCCAACAACTTTCGCAACGGAAGAAGTGAATACACATTGCTCGGTGGAGCCTAATGGTATATGTATCCTACATGAGTGAATACCAATCGTTAACACACCTGAAGTGATGGATGTTCAGCCCACGAGGAACTAGATCAGTAGGAACTGTTGTTCACATTAGATGAAACCAAACATTGAAGTGTAGTTGTTCCACGTATCAAGGAAATCAGAACTTTCAGACTATATCTAGTGAATAAAGCAAGCCATTTTTGTCTAGATACATTGACTGTTTAAGAGTGAAAATACAGAACTAATAGGAACCGTTGTGTTAGGAACAATAATAGTATTTTCCACGGATTATATATTTACATGGGATTCAGATCTCATGGTCATCAGAGCTCCTGGAGGAGGACATGTCTGGAGAGAAGGATACGACTTCGGTGAGGTCTATTGTACTGACTTGTGTGATGTCGTGTAATCCTTGCCATGATGTGTACACTATGATCCTGAACTTTGAGGGCTGACATATACATTTATGTTATTATACACGACACACATTTTTCTTCGCATACACGTCTCATATACGTTACACTTTTCTTTTAATAAATTAATCTTTATTAATTTTTAGAAGCAAGAGTTGTTGAGTATGTTGCGTTGGGGAAGTATGAGAGGGGGCATAGTACGACAGTGAGAGAGTGATAGGAAAAGGTGTCCACGGGCTGATGGAATGTGTTGGACGGAAGCTGGTGGATTCTCCAGGATATTGATAGGAAAGAAAAATATTATAATGTGGGTGTTGACTCTCCTCACTCCAGGGACGACACTTTAAAGGAGGACACGACATTATTGGGGGCTCGATAACGGGATCTTTGGACAGCGGGATCTCTCGTAAACGGGATCTTTGGACAGCGGGATCTCTCATAAACGGAATCCTTGGACAGCGGGATCTCTCGTAAACGTGATCTTTGGACAGTGGGATCCTCGGACAACGGGGTCTTTTGACACGGGATCCTTAGTTATAAAACGGAGATATCATATTGGAGAATCCAGCTAGAGTGAATGTGGATAGGGATTAGGACTAATATCTTACCTGTTCACACTTCACACGTCTGCATAGGTCTGTGGTCCTGATTCTACTCTTTTCACTGAGTGAATGTCCTGTGTGTGGTAATATCTAGATTTATAGTACTTGTTCATATATCTGTATAGTAATTTGCAGTTATATTGTACTCGACCTGCTAGCTTACCTCTCTGTAAAATGGCCACCCCTAAACTAAGCACAGCTGAATTAAGGGCAAAGGGGGAAGACATGGGATTGTCGGGTTCTGCTCTAACGGATTACATACAGGAAGTGGAGAGAGAGTATCGTCATGCAGAAAGGGAAGATCGAAAGGCCGAGTTGGAATTGAGAAGGATATAGTTGGAACAAGCAGCTAGGAAACTGGAAGCTGAACAAGAAGCTCAGAAAAGGGAGCACGAGTACCGGATGAGGGAACTCGAGTTGAAGAGTCAATCTAATGGAGAAACTGAGGGAGCAGTTGTAGGTTCCTCCATCCCAGGCTCAATACCATTAGGTGGACATGGGTACCATGCCATGAAGTTTCATTTAGCGGTCTACGAGGAGGACAAAGAGAAGATTGACCAGTACCTTCAACGCTTCGAGGCAATGACTGTTGCTATGGGTCTGGAGCGTAACAAATGGAATCTCAAGCTATCCCAGGGATTACGCGGGACAGGCTATGAGGTTTATTCTCGCCTGCCACCAGGACATGAGAACAATTACGACGAATTAAAGACGGCTCTGCTGAAACGATTCGAGGCTACGTCACATACCTACCGGAAAAAATTTTGAGCAGCGAAACGAGAACCGGGGGAGTTGTTTGCCGCCTACAGTTTGCGTCTAAAATCTTATCTCCATAAGTGGATGGATTTGGCTGGGTTCGCACATGACTATGAGAGTCTGGAAGAACTCATGGTGGTCGACCAGCTGAAGAAGCAAATGTCTAAACCTCTCAGGACGTTCCTGGGAGAACAAGGAGCGGAACGTATTGACCTCGTGACAAAATTAGCAGAACGGTTCGTCGAGGTACATGGGGAGGCAGGGGAAAACCTTTCCAACAACTCCAAAAGTCAAGAGAAACATGACAAGAAGAAAGCCAAAAACTCAGGAACCAAAAAGTGGGAACCTTATGTGCAAAAATCAGAGGATAGTTCAGAGAAGAAGAAGGAGGAAAGCAAGAGCACTTCAAGCTCTACACCAAAACGACCGTGGTCGGAGAAGTGGTGTGCAATTTGTAAGTCACCCTCTCACAATACGAGGGATTGCAAATCGAAGGCTAAGAACCCTCACTTCGCAGCATGTCCAGTGACTTCCAAGGAGGTTGTCACGGAAAATGCCAAGGTCAACAAGGAAGCTCGCCACCAGGAGAGCTCACTCAAGTCCGGCACTAGAAAATCTAGGACAGGGAAATGGTGCAACCAATGCAAGTCGAATACGCACAATGCTGCAGGGGAAAGTCAGGAGACACTCAATTCGTCGTGTGCCCCGGGAAACCTAAGGTGGAGCCCACCGAACAGGTCGAGGCCGAGGAAGAGACTCCAGACCAGGAAAAACCACCTGTAGTGGAATTGGTCGAGGTTAACGGTCGTCAAGTGGTGTGTTTATACGACACAGGACTGAACGGGGAGGCCGTGATTTCTGCGGATCTGGTACATCCAGAACAATTCACAGGTGAGACATGGGAGATACAGCCTGCACAGAAGAGTGCTGTAGTCATGAAGTTGCCCATTGCTAATGTGGAGATTCGGTCAAGGTATGTCATCGGCACCATCAAGGCCGCTGTATTGATCGATCCCATTTTTCCCCTAATCCTCGGTTGCCGGTATGTCTTTCTGGGAATGCCCATGGAGTCAATCCATATGGGAGCAATGCAGACTCGCTCTCAGACGAGAACGGAAGAGGCAGAAGCAATTGTGACTAACCCAATGCCGGGGGAGCTACGAACTGCCCAGAGTGAGGATGATACGTTACGTCCTTGCTACAAAAAGCTGCAGAAAAGTGCTGATCCACCAGGACGGGGGCAGTACTACTTGAAGAATAGGATACTCAACAGGAGAGCAGGAAGGGGAGACAACCTATACGGTCAGTTGGTCGTCCCGAAAGCTCACCGGTCCCAGATTCTTCATATGGGGCATACCATCTCCTTTAGTGGACACATGGGTATTGCCGCCACCATGCAGCGAATTTCCTGCCACTACTATTGGCCGGGAATGACAGATGATGTGCGTTGGTATGTGAAGTCATGCCCTGAGTGCCAGAGGGTGGCACCGAAACACTGGACAGCACCGGTGGTGTTGGGTGAGATGCCCATCATGGACTCTCCTTTCGAGAGGGTAGCCATCGATATCGTGGGTCCACTTCCCAGGTCTAGGAAGAGGAACATGTATATACTCACAATGGTGGATTGCTGTACAATGTGGGGTGAGGCCATACCGTTGACCACGATTGACTCGAAACAAGTGGCGGACGCACTGGTGGAGGCCTTTACCAGATTAGGCTTTCCGGATCAAATTCTGACGGACAATGGGTCTCAGTTTTGTGGAAAACTCATGGAGGAGGTATTTAGGGTGTTTCACTCTAACCACATACATACCAGCCCTTACCACCCTCAAGCCAATGGACAAGTAGAGCGTTTCAACGGCACGTTGATAACAATGCTCAGGAAACTAGCGCAGGAAAAACCTGATAGGTGGGATGAATATATCCCAGCAGCACTTTTTGCCTATCGGGAAGTTCCTCATGGCTCAACAGGACTACCACCCGCTACGTTGCTGTTTGGTCGTCCAATCAAAGGACCGTTGGAAGCCATGTTGAGGAGTTGGACTGAAGAGGGGACGTCAGAAGAAGTGATCTCATCCTATAAATACGTGGAGGAACTGAAAGAAAAACTCCA
The DNA here is from genome assembly GCA_963921405.1 of Cepaea hortensis. Classification (NCBI taxonomy): domain Eukaryota; kingdom Metazoa; phylum Mollusca; class Gastropoda; order Stylommatophora; family Helicidae; genus Cepaea; species Cepaea hortensis. The sequence continues at coordinate 60,054,958 of OY992886.1, forward strand.
CAAAGGATGGACTCTGGCAAATAAAAACTTGAAAAAAGCCAGGAAAAGACATGCGGCTTACTACAGCCGTAGGTCTAAAGAAAGATCTCTAGAGGTGGGAGATAAAGTTTTGTTGCTACTCCCAACGGGAAACAACAAACTGGAGATAGGTTGGCAAGGACCATTTCCCGTGGAAAGAGTGATATCTAGAACCAACTATCAGATCCGGATCCGGGGAAAGTCGAAGATTTTCCATATCAATCTCTTGCGGAAATACGAAGAGAGACCCGGAGACGAGGCAGCTCACCTCATGGCAATGGCAGTTGCAGTGGAGACGGAAGTGGGAACCAACGAGGGCAGGGAATATCCCTTGGTACACCAGGAAACCTATAGGGATGTGCAAGTGAACCCTGATCTGACCTCCCAGGAGAGGGAAAGGATAACCCAGGTCTCAAGTCTCATAAGGAGATACTGACTGATAAACCAGGACGAACGAGGTTGGTGGAGTTCGAGATAACTTTGACCACGCAGGAACCTGTTCGTCAAAAGGTTTACCCAGTGCCATTCTCTAAAGAAAAGGCCCTGGAGGAGGAAATACAAAAACTGCTGGAGGATGACGTGATTGCACCATCCACATCCCCATACAATGCAGGGGTAGTTTTGTTACGGAAACCAAGTGGAGAACACCGGTTGTGTATAGACTACCGACTTCTGAACAGTCACACACAATTTCAGGTGGAATCTTTGCCGAATCCAACTCAGTTATTCGCTAGGCTCCATAAGGCTCGGTACTTTTCAAAGGTGGATCTGAGTCGGGGTTACTATCAGATACCAGTCAAACCGGAGATTCGACCACTGTTGGCTTTCAGTACACCCAGTGGACACTACGAATTCAAGGTCATGCCCTTTGGACTCAGCAATGCACCTAGTGTGTTTACACGCATGATGAGGACTTTACTTGATCCTTTACAGGATCCGTCCATCATCTCATTCATGAATGATATTCTGATTTCCAGTGACAGCTTGGATGACCACTTACAATCCTTGGAGAGAGTGTTTAATAGGCTCAAGGAAGCAGGGCTTACCGCTCGTCCAACCAAGTGCATGATTGGTTACCAGACTCTGGAGTTTCTAGGTCACACCATCACTCCATGACACATTGTCCCAGAAGAGAAGAACCTGGAGAAAATCAGAAATGCCCCAAGGCCAAAAACGAAGAAGGATGTGCGATCTTTTCTCTCGTTGTGTGGGTTCTACCACAAATTTATCCCACATTTCACTGAACTGGGGGCTCCGTTGATGGAAACCTTGAAAAAGGGATTCCCGGACCAAATCATTTGGACACCAGAATGTGAGAATGACTATAGTCAGTTAAAGGAGGCCTTGGTCAGCAAACCTGTATTACAGCTCCCTGACCTTTCCAAACCATTTGTGTTGAGACCGGGTGCGATTGGGATTGGGGCAGCTCTGTTACAGGAAGGAAAAGACGATGCTTCGGTTTTGAAACCTGTAGCATACGCAAGTAAGAAACTTCTACAGGCGGAGAGGAATTATTCAACCGTCGAGAGAGAGTGCTTGTCCCTCGTATGGGCAGTGCAAAAATTCCAGCCATATTTGTATGGAGTTAAGTTTCGAGTCCAGTCGGATCATCAGCCCCTGATGTTCCTGGCTACTTCTCAGAAGCTCAACGCCCGTTTGATGCGGTGGTCGTTGTTACTTCAACCCTATAACTTCACAGTGGAGTACATTCCTGGGAAGGAAAATGTTGGAGCGGATTTCTTGTCAAGACACCCAGCTCCTGAAGAAGAAGAATGAATCATCTGGATTAAACTCACGGTGGAGAAGAGTGAGATGGACTACTCTCTTAAGAGGAGGCCTATGTCACAAAATGAAACCTTGCGTTTAACCAGTTGATTATTATAGAGGTTTTCTGATTAAACGGACTATCTGCCAGCGACAACTATTTTAACTAACAGAAAAAACAAATCGGATGTCAAAATCCCAGGACAATATTTGTAGCTGCACGTGTACATCTGGTCGACGGATTGGGAACACTCGGTGGTGAGTGAGACGAATCCCTGCATCGCTTTGACAGTTTGTCAACATTTGAATACAGATGGAACCCGTCGGATCCTGGTTGCAATCGGATGTAAGCCATCACAGGTCGGGCAAAGTTAACAGCGGCAGATGTTTAGGGGAAGTAGGTGAGCTGAATCATACATCGCTTTGACAGTTTATAAACAGGTCGGATTGGAAGCGGAAGTACTCAGCTCGGAAGAAAACAGTCCATCTGACATATAGAGTTTCCGGACATCACGCAGATTGGCAGATTGCTATTGACAACTGTTGTTGGGATCATACAGTGACTCGCTGGCTTGTTGGGGAGGTCAAAACAAGTGATGACAGCTTTGATGGTGACTAGGCCAGGGGGAAGGGATTCTTGACAGTGGATGATATGCCAAAATAACACCTGCAGGACATCAATACCGTCACGTGACCAATTTTAGGTTTTGCCATAAACCATGATTGGAGATGGGGAGTTGACCAAAACCGTGGATTATGATGGACGTGTTTGTGGGAGAGCTCTACAGTGTTAGATTAATTGAATATTAACTATCATGTGTCGTTATGGCAAAGTGTAGTAGCCATCCCGGAATGAGGCGGTTTTGCCTAAGGTAGAATCTATTATAATTAGTTTTAATTAATATAGGCTGTAGCCTTGTTAAAACTAAAGTGTGATGATTAGCACTGTTAGTGGAAAACTAGCTAGAGTAGGGAAGTGATACTTGGCTCTGTTAGTTGAAAATAGATTAGTGAAGTGTTGATAAGCTTTACTAGTTGAGAATTGAGTAATGAGGGATAATTGGGATATTCCCGTAGGTGTCCCTGGTGGGCGGGGTTCCGCATTCTGTTTGTTGATTTTTTTTTTCTTGTCTTGGCCTGATGATAACCTATGTGTTCAGTCATCTGTCCCTGACAGAGTAGGTTCACTGTATTTTCTGAGCGAGGCCGATGGCCACGATCATCTAATAGAGATCAGTGACGGGGAGGCTATCACCAGTTGTATGATTTATTTTACAGGTTCCTCTGGTTGGAAGGAAGAACCCGGAACCAATAAATATCCGATCCCGGATAAATTATGATGTAGAGAGATGGGCCAACAACTTTCGCAACGGAAGAAGTGAATACACATTGCTCGGTGGAGCCTAATGGTATATGTATCCTACATGAGTGAATACCAATCGTTAACACACCTGAAGTGATGGATGTTCAGCCCATGAGGAACTAGATCAGTAGGAACTGTTGTTCACATTAGATGAAACCAAACATTGAAGTGTAGTTGTTCCACGTATCAAGGAAATCAGAACTTTCAGACTATATCTAGTGAATAAAGCAAGCCATTTTTGTCTAGATACATTGACTGTTTAAGAGTGAAAATACAGAACTAATAGGAACCGTTGTGTTAGGAACAATAATAGTATTTTCCACGGATTATATATTTACATGGGATTCAGATCTCATGGTCATCAGAGCTCCTGGAGGAGGACATGTCTGGAGAGAAGGATACGACTTCGGTGAGGTCTATTGTACTGACTCGTGTGATGTCGTGTAATCCTTGCCATGATGTGTACACTATGATACTGAACTTTGAGGGCTGACATATACATTTATGTTATTATACACGACACTCATTTTTCTTCGCATACACGTCTCATATACGTTACACTTTTCTTTTAATAAATTAATCTTTATTAATTTTTAGAAGCAAGAGTTGTTGAGTATGTTGCGTTGGGGAAGTATGAGAGGGGGCATAGTACGACAGTGAGAGAGTGATAGGAAAAGGTGTCCACGGGCTGATGGAGTGTGTTGGACGGAAGCTGGTGGATTCTCCGGGATATTGATAGGAAAGAAAAATATTATAATGTGGGTGTTGACTCTCCTCACTCCAGGGACGACACTTTAAAGGAGGACACGACACATCCCCAGCCACTCTTCCCCTCCAACTTTCCACTTGTCGTGACCTATTTCAGCTTTTCCCAACTCGTGATGAGTCCACATAATGTTTACTGTCTTATTCTGATGCGAGTAACCAGTTCTCTTTGTGAGTTAACGTCTTTTACAATATCTTCATTGAGCTTTTTATCTGTTCATGGTGTTTCCACCATTTTTCTATAAAACCATATATCTGCAGCTTCCACACGTCTAATCTTCACACAGAAAACAAAACAGCAGTCACTGTGAGGTGTGGGACGGCCATACATTCAATCTTCAAACATAAAACAAAACATCAGTCATTGTCAGGTGTGGTCCGTCAATACATTTAATATTCAAACAGAAGAAATAAAATGCTTACATGTGATTGTCGTTTGAGCACGAGAAGAATTAAGGGTGGTTCTTTGAGTAAAAAAACTATGTGTAGGCAATTGTGTTATCATAAAGAGCATTGAATCCCCCACGAATGAGGAAGAGAAGGTGGAGGAGACAGATACTCCCAATCCTTCATACTGTTTTCAGTCTGTTTCATTGTTGTGGCCATTTCGCAGCATGTGGACAAAGGGTGTAGCAATGAACAAATTCCTCTCAGCAGTCAGTCACAACCTGCCCTACAGGAAACATATGTCGATACTTGTGACTATAGCCGACTCCGCGGCGAAGAGCTTACGAACGCGGTTCGTGATCCCGTATGCCCACGTTCGAAATACAGCTGCGCGGGATTTGTAAACAGACCGCGTTCCGCTGGTTTTTACGTAAATTGTATGGGTGCCGGTCGTTCAGAGAGCAATGGCAAACTACTGAACGTAAACTTGCCAAGACAACAACAGCAAAAAATGCTGGTGTTGACTGCAAACGTACTGTAAAGGATATGTAACTAACTTTTTTAAACTTGTGACTATAGGGAGCAGCATGTAAAGAGCGGCAAAGTGGACATTTGCCATTCGCGTTTTCACCGGAAATAGTCAGTTGCCTTTTAACCAGAATAATCGCAACGTGTATTTATCACCGGTGCTTTCTTGGGTTAGCGTCCTAACCGCACTCTCCATTCTCCCCCCCCCCCACCCCGCGCATATCCTTTACAGGACATTGCAGTCAACACCAGCATGTTTCAGCTACTGTTGATGTCTTGGCAAGTTTTACGTTCAGTCCTAACCGCACTGGCCTCCTGAATATTGAATACAAAAACAAATCAAGTCTGGTGGCAGGAACTTGATGTAGACCTGTGAAGTGTTGGGACATCACCGTATTGTAGGCCTGAATATGTGGTCGGTCTTTCTCTCCTGTAGCAGAAGACGAGAGCTGGCATTGATCATTGAACCTGTCCGGCCATGCTCATGCCATTGTATATAACGTCATAACCGTTACACCAACGTGCCCTCTACTCCTAAGTATTTATTGTAGATAAATATATGAATAGATTGATTTATTGATAGCATTTGAGGGTTATATTCTTAGGGTTATCTCGCGGCTGCCAGTACGTTTCTTGGTACAGTTAGCTCAGCTCGACCTGGGAGCCGGGACCAATGAAAAAGAAAAACCTTGCCTCGAGGGGATTGTAACACTCGTCACAGGACCGTCAGACAAACACGCTGTCTACCGCACTTCTACTTCGTGATAACAATGTACATAATTCTTAAAGACCGTCACAAGACCGTCAGACAAACACGCTGTCTACCGCACTTCTACTTCGTGATAACAATGTACATCATTCTTAAAGACCGTCACAAGACCGTCAGACAAACACGCTGTCTACCGCACTTCTACTTCGTGATAACAATGTACATAATTCTTCAAAGTCAAGCTATTCTGCAGGATGGATATTAATTTACTATTTTCCATTACACTATTTTTGGGGCGCTCGCTCGCTTTGAATTCAAGCGTAGGTCATACACTCTGCTTCTAGTAGTGCTATACTGAATTTTGCGTGTGGATTAGCTTTCCCTAATAATAGTGTCCCTAGCCATCAGGCGAACCCACTCCGACTTCAGAGGTACTTGTAATTTACGTCCCAAAGTCAAGGACGATAGGTCAACATTTTAGTCCAACTCTCCGGTGTAGGGGTTAAACCCCTTACCTCAGCATCAGCACACCAGATGTTTAAGAACATGCTTTCTTATCCATTCAGCCATGCTGACCTACACACTGTATTTATTTAATTGAGCTTTTATCCGGTGCTTGTTTTATCTTCCGCAGCGCAACCCCGATGGTGTTATATCCCTGACGTTTAAGGAGCCCGAGGAAGCTGATGCATGTATCGCGGCTCTCAATGGAAGGTGGTTCGCCAAAAGGAGAATTCTTGCTATGACTCATGATGGAAAGACAAAATATGACATTGCCGAGACAGAGGAAGAACGAGCGAAACGTTTGCAGGAGTGGGAGGCATTCTTGGAGGGAAAGAGGAAACAGGCAGATGAAGAAGCTGCTAGACAGAGTGAGGCCGACTCAGCTGCGGCGGCTGCCAGCGCCGGCAATGTTGAGTGTGCTGAAAACGGTGCAGCATCCCAGGGATCTTTATCTGTAGATGTCGTTGATTCATGAATGTCTGAATACAAGGTTGCTCTTTGGACTATCTATGTTGAATATGTATGACCATCCTTAGATTACTGACTCTAATTATGGGTTTTAGTGTTAGCTCACATGTTTACTAATCTTATTGTGATTTATGTTTTGTTTTGAATTCAGTAGTCACATACGTGGAAATAATTAACTAATTGTCAAAATATAAAAACAGTGACATACCAGCTGTCACCTCATCTCAACCATCCTATGTGGACAGATTTTGTCCAAGGAAGCACGCTGTATTCTACCTGTGCGCTGTATTCTACCTGTGCGCTGGCTTTCTTTTCTAACATTTTTGCCTGGGTATGGCTTTACAATTTTCTTGCAATGCTCTTTGCAATTTTCAACTGCAACTGGATTTTTCATGGATGCGGCTTGCACATAGGCCTTGTTTTTCGCTCTTATGTGAAGAGGCTAGGTATCTGGTCTCACTGCCCAGGGGATCATGTGATATTTGTGGTGTAAAATTCCCAGCTGCATGCTGGGATTCAAACCCTGTAGTTTCTGAGCCTTTGATAGCTTTACCACAGGTCCTCCTCCCCCCTCCTGTTTGCTCATGAAGTCGGGGGGAAGGGAAATTGTTGAAGAAAGTGTTTTTTTTTTTTAAGTTTGTAATTCACATTTTGTTTATTCTAATAAACAAGACGAATGATAAGTCTCTGGTCAGGATTGCTTTATAAATTCTTTGTGTATGTGACTATATTTCACTTCTACACCAGTCTGAGCTGGGCTCCGTGGAGAAGGCACTACGGACACAGTTTGTAATCCAACATATATGCTTGAAACACAGCTGCTGGCGATTTGGCAGCAGACCGCCTTGTGTGGGTTTTTTATGAAAATGGTATGAGTGCCGGTCATTCAGAAAGCGATGGCAAACTACTGAACGTAAACTTGCCAAGAAATCACAAACAGCCATAAAATGCTGGGGTTGACTCCGATGTCCTGTATAGGATATGCAACTAACTTTTTTTTTAACACCAGTCTGAACATTTACGTCTGACCTCCCATTCTCATGTTCAGTATTCAATCACACATGAAATGTTGCAGTGAGTGATGCCAGTTCACGGAGGAGCAGTGGTGTGGTGGCTAGACACTTGCCTACTGGCCCAGGGATTCACAGTTCAAATTTGCATCAAGGGATATTTTTTTCTAATTGACCTGCTCTCCAAGGTCAACCCAGCCTAATATGCGTACCAGGAAATCTCCTGGGATGTTGAGGTGGTCGACTTCATTACGCTGGGTGTCACCCCATATAGTACTGGGTGTCACCCCATATAGCACTGGGTGTCACCCATATAGCACTGTGTCTCCCCATATAGCACTGGGTGTCGCCTTATATAGCACTGGATGTTACCCCATATAGAACTGGCTGTTACTCCATATGGCACTGGCTGTCACCCCATATAGCACTGGCTGTTCCCCATATGGCACTGGGTGTTGCCCCATATAGCACTGGCTGTCACCCCATATAGCACTGGCTGTTCCCCATATGGCACTGGGTGTTGCCCCATATAGCACTGGCTGTCACCCCATATAGCACTGGCTGTCACCCCATATAGCACTGGATGTTACCCCATATAGCTCTGGATGTCGCCCCATATAGCACTGGATGTTACCCCATATAGCACTGGCTGCCACCCCATATAGCACTGGATGTTACCCCATATAGCTCTGGATGTCGCCCCATATAGCACTGGATGTCGCCCCATATAGCACTGGATGTCACCCCATATAGCACTGGGTGTCGCCCCATATAGCACTGGATGTCGCCCCATATAGCTCTGGATGTCGCCCCATATAGCACTGGGTGTCGCCCCATATAGCACTGGATGTTACCCCATATAGCACTGGGTGTTACTCCATATAGTACTGGGTGTCACCCCATATGGCACTGGGCATCACCCCATATGGCTTAGCATCATAGCACTGGGTGTCACCCCATATAGCACTGGATGTTACCCCATATAGCACTGGGTGTTACCCCATATAGCACTGGATGTTGCCCCATATAGCACTGGATGTTACCCCATATAGCACTGGGTGTCGCTCCATATAGCACTGGGTGTTACCCCATATAGCACTGGGTGTTGCTCCATATAGCACTGGGTGTTACCCCATATAGCACTGGGTGTTACTCCATATAGTACTGGGTGTCACCCCATATAGCACTGGGTGTCGCTCCATATAGCACTGGGTGTTACCCCATATAGCACTGGGTGTTACTCCATATAGCACTGGATGTTACCCCATATAGCACTGGGTGTCGCTCCATATAGTACTGGGTGTCACCCCATATAGCACTGGGTGTCGCTCCATATAGTACTGGGTGTCACCCCATATAGCACTGGGTGTCGCTCTATATAGCACTGGGTGTCGCTCCATATAGCACTGGGTGTCGCTCTATATAGCACTGGGTGTCGCTCCATATAGCACTGGGTGTCACCCCATATAGCACTGGGTGTCGCCCCATATAGTACTGGGTGTCGCTCCATATAGCACTGGGTGTCGCTCCATATAGCACTGGATGTTACCCCATATAGCACTGGGTGTCGCTCCATATAGTACTGGGTGTCACTCCATATAGTACTGGGTGTCGCCCCATATAGCACTGGGTGTCGCCCCATATAGCACTGGGTGTCGCCCCATATAGCACTGGGTGTCGCTCCATATAGCACTGGATGTTTCCCCATATAGCACTGGGTGTCGCTCCATATAGCACTGGGTGTCGCTCCATATAGCACTGGATGTTACCCCATATAGCACTGGGTGTTACTCCATATAGTACTGGGTGTCACCCCATATAGTACTGGGTGTCACCCCATATAGCACTGGGTGTCGCCCCATATAGTACTGGGTGTCACCCCATATAGCACTGGGTGTTGCTCCATATAGTACTGGGTGTCACCCCATATAGCACTGGGTGTCGCTCCATATAGCACTGGGTGTCGCTCCATATAGCACTGGGTGTCGCCCCATATAGCACTGGGTGTCGCCCCATATAGTACTGGGTGTCGCTCCATATAGCACTGGGTGTCGCTCCATATAGCACTGGATGTTACCCCATATAGCACTGGGTGTCGCTCCATATAGTACTGGGTGTCACCCCATATAGCACTGGGTGTTACCCCATATAGCACTGGATGTTACCCCATATAGCACTGGATGTTACCCCATATAGCACTGGATGTTACCCCATATAGCACTGGATGTCACCCCATATAGCACTGGGTGTCACCCCATATAGCACTGGGTGTCGCCCCATATAGCACTGGGTGTCGCTCCATATAGCACTGGGTGTCGCTCCATATAGCACTGGGTGTCACCCCATATAGCACTGGGTGTCGCCCCATATAGTACTGGGTGTCGCTCCATATAGCACTGGGTGTCGCTCCATATAGCACTGGATGTTACCCCATATAGCACTGGGTGTCCCTCCATATAGTACTGGGTGTCGCTCCATATAGCACTGGGTGTCGCTCCATATAGCACTGGGTGTTGCTCCATATAGCACTGGATGTTACCCCATATAGCACTGGGTGTCGCTCCATATAGCACTGGGTGTCGCTCCATATAGCACTGGATGTTACCCCATATAGCACTGGGTGTTACTCCATATAGTACTGGGTGTCACCCCATATAGTACTGGGTGTCACCCCATATAGCACTGGGTGTCGCCCCATATAGTACTGGGTGTCACCCCATATAGCACTGGGTGTTACTCCATATAGTGCTGGGTGTCACCCCATACGGCACTGGGCATCACCCCATATGGCTTAGCATCATAGCACTGGGCATCACCCCTATGGCTCGCCCTCTCTCCATAGATCAGCAAGTCACTCACTGAGAACCGCACAAAACACAAACTCAGTAGCTCCATCGATGGCTTCCAGGAGTTTTAAGGAAAAGTTTACTTATGCTCTGAACAACAATAGCTTTTGTCTTCAATAAATTAATGCCAGTTATCACTAGTTTAATATACCTCTTTGCTCTACCCTTTGAAAATAAAGTCTGTTCGTTCGTTCGTTCGTTCCCCATCAATTTTACCAGTTGTCACTAAGCTTTCCAGTTTATTTCTCCTCAGAAAGTGCCCAGTAAATATTGGCTATCTTCGTCTAATTTCTTTAATCAATTAACGCCTGTCATTTCTTGAAGGACTGTCTCATTGGTGTTTTTGTCCATCAGAAACCACATTTCTTGAAGGACTGTCTCATTAGTGTTTTTGTCCATCAGAAACCACATTTCTTGAAGGACTGTCTCATTAGTGTTTTTGTCCATCAGAAACCACATTTCTTGAAGGACTGTCTCATTAGTGTTTTTGTCCATCAGAAACCACATTTCTTGAAGGACTGTCTCATTAGTGTTGTTGTCCATCAGAAACCACATTTCTTGAAGGACTGTCTCATTAGTGTTTTTGTCCATCAGAAACCACATTTCTTGAAGGACTGTCTCATTAGTGTTGTTGTCCATCAGAAACCACATTTCTTGAAGGACTGTCTCATTAGTGTTGTTGTCCATCAGAAACCACATTTCTTGAAGGACTGTCTCATTAGTGTTGTTGTCCATCAGAAACCACATTTCTTGAAGGACTGTCTCATTAGTGTTGTTGTCCATCAGAAACCACATTTCTTGAAGGACTGTCTCATTAGTGTTGTTGTCCATCAGAAACCACATTTCTTGAAGGACTGTCTCATTAGTGTTGTTGTCCGTCAGAAACTGCATGTCCACTGTTGTTAATGTTTCTCATCTTGTCTGGTTATTGTTCATGTTTCACGTGCATACAATAGTATCCTCATCATCAAGTGCCATACCGGCTGGCGTAGGTGTTCATGACTCTCCACAAATCTTAGTCCTTGGTTTTCTGGATCAACTCTGCTGATGATATTCCTCCATGCCACCGTCACAGTCCATCCAGGATCATTTCTCTTGGTCTGCCTCTCTTCGCCTCGATCTTTCAAGTTGTCACGATGTTCTTCAATGCCTCTCTTCTCATCACATGACCAAAGAAAGCTGTTTGTCTCTTTCTTATTGTTGTATGTAATGTTCTTGTTTCATTGGCCTCTTTCAGGCAATCGTTATTAGTTTCTTTGGCAGTCCAAGGAATCTGCAACATTCATCTCAGGAACCACATCTCATTTGCTTACAAATTCTTCCTAATTTGTTCATTTACATTCCAAGATTCACAGCCATACAGCAAAACAGGTTCTTCTTCTTCTTCTTCGTTCATCCGGATTTTTTTTTTTCCGGATGTGACTGCGTTGTGCCTGTTTACAGCAGAGCTGCGTTCTTGCGCCGTTAGGCCGACACATCCGACTTCTGCGGGCAAAACAGGTTCAATAGGTTCTATATAAAACTCTTTTCTTCACTGCTGTTGAGAGCTTTCTGTTGGCATGTTTTCCATTTTTAAAGATTCTTACACTATCTTTTTATGACCTCTACAGGTCATCAACTATCAGATGCTATGACTGTCCCAAGATAGTTGTACTGATTTAACTGTATGAAAACTGTTGCCATTTACTAGGATATTATATTGTGGTATTTCTTGCTTTTTGGAGATATCTTTATTTCTGTTTTCTCCCAATGTAATTCTCACCCTTGTTCCTCACTATGCAATATAACAGCATTCACCAAATGCTGCAGATTCAGTTCAATTGTGCAGTCAGTACTCTATCATCTGCACATCTTATACTGTTTATGTTATGTCCTACTGTGGCGATTTTCCTCCTGTCTTTTACGTTTCTCATAACGGTTTCACTATATAGGAGGGGAACAGATCTTCACACATCTTTCTGCATTGACTGGTATTGATTGACTTGCATTGATCGACTTCATTATCACTTGTTATCACTGCATGTATTCAGTACCTGTTTTATACAACTCACACGACTATTTATACCTGTTCTATTTAACAACAACAAAATCATGCCCGCCAATTTGGAGATTTGCAAACATGTTTATGAAATCCAAACGTCTTATTCCCTCCTTTTTATAGTCAATAAGACCAAGATATAGGTCTTTTTTCTTTCAGCCTATCAGACACTATTAATGTTCTCAGCAAATACACATTATTTGTTGCACTCTTCTCTTTCATACGCCAACACGGTTCTTTCCCTAGTTCTGAATTTTCTTCCTAAGCCTTTGCGTGATGATAATTCTTAGCAAAATCTTTGTGATATGACTTATTATGCGATTTGATTAATATTGGTTACTCTAAAGCTTCTAATTTCTTAGGGATTATGATAAACATAGATTTACACAAGTCTGAAGTTATATCTCCAGTATCATATATTGTGTTCAACAGTTCTAAAACAATGATCATTTCTGTTGTGATGTTGTGTGACCCGGGGTCTCGTCAGATTTCTCATGGTGAGAGGCATTCTGAGCTTCCATCTTCAGAATGGGCGGTCCTTCATTATTTTGGAAATATACTGACCACAGGTTCACGATGAAGATGACGGTTTCCAGCATGAGAATGGAAGTAGAGGCTGTTACTGCGGCGTTCTGATGGCTGGAGAACCGACATGTTGTGTTTGTGATAGACTCGCAAAGCATGGTAAGTAAGTGGCACCTTGCCATGTACAACAGAAACCTTTGGGTTGCGTATGGGATAGCATGCATCGCTTGAAATGACCACGGTCAAGATAATATAGATTTTCTGACCAGGGCATGCAGGTGTATAAGGAAATTATCAGGCTGATAGACTTGCTGTGGTCCCTCATTTGGGCGGCCAGCTAGATTATGACAAGAAGGGGGTGGTAAAGGCTCACTGGGAACCAGTGGAAAGCGCACCAAAACAAAGGACCCACATCAAGAGAAGCTGATTCAGCGGGGAGTGAGCCGAGGGCCTGGACGACACTCAACCCATATTGGAAAACGCAAGCGGATGTTCAGTCAAGTGGTCACTGGCACCATTAGCATTGGAACTCATCGTTAGCTACCGAAGAAGGGGGCCGAACATACATGGAACATACAGGTCCTCACGTGAATCCTTGTAAACGCTTTGTGAGCGTTTCAACTGGCGGTTTTATAGCATATGAGAATACACATGGGAATGTCATCTGAGTTAAACTATATTTATTCTTGACATCATATTTCATATCACACAGGTCCTCACGTGAATCATTGTAAATGCTGTATGAATTTGTCAACTGGTGGTTTTGTAGCGCATAGGAATACACATGGGAATGTCCCTAGTTCAACTATAGTGATTCTTGACATATTTCATATCACACAGGTCCTCGCGTGAATTGTTGTAAACACTGTATGAGCTTGTCAACGGGTGGTTTTATAGCGCGGGCACTAAGATTTAAATCTTCTCAACTCACTCCAGCAATGCGACACTTGCTGTAATGTTTTCTTAAGTAGATGAGTATTTCACTCTGCAAGACTACTGTCTGGTATGATTTTTCACCCCACCTGCCTGCTTGTATCTGGCGCCTTAAATTTCCGCTTTATTGTAGTCTGCTTCCCTTTGGACCAGTTTTATCCGTTATGATTTATATGAAATTGAGGTTTAGCTTCCACGCTGCGACTACAGGAGGATTCATTCCCGGACAACTAGACAAGCATCGCAAGCGGATTCTCGAAAAATACATCAACCACCTCATCAAACCCCAGTTGCGACGGGTTTATGGTGTGCCAGCGCGTGTGCCATTCAGCTGCTCACCCTGGCCTGTCACTGTTGATTCTGGTGTTTTTGGCCATGTGTATGTTGTGTTGATCTAAGAGGTAGGCGAATATCCGGGCTACGTTCGTTGATCACGTGTTTTGTGGTCGAACTATGGCGAGTTCTGCTATCTTCGTAAAGAGGCACATGCTACAGTTACATGTAGACTAGCCAAAGCAACAACAACAACACTTCACAAGATGAGAAGAATATTCTACGCAATATATCTTTGTCAACCGAAATGAAAAAAAAAGAGATGTTCCTCTAATAGCCATAGAGTCTATCCTAATGAACGGCCGTGAATCATCGACAATCAGCTAATTAGTACGGAATTATGTTGAAGCCGTAGACATGTGATTTTTATATAAGAATGGTAGGAACAACATTGGTAGATAAACAACGTAATGAAAATCCCTTGATAAAATGTAACCCCCAAAGAGAATATGTTACTTACATCAAGAGCAGACTATCCATATTCTTTGGTAAAAGAGGACTTTTATACACGCCGTGGGGCGCCTTGGGCATATGGTGCTAAACCCATATTTGTTTTAGACAGTTAGGCACTGGGTGGGTGGGTGGGTGGTGTGACCAGTATTACTCCCGTACTACTCCAGGCATTTCCTGGTACTGGTTTTAAACGGCGTCGACCTGGGGGTCAAGGTCATGTTGAAAAATCCTCCCTCTTATACTTAGTCGATTCCATGACCACAGGACGGGAAGCGAGTGTGTAACCACTATGCCACCGCAACTTACACGTGAAAAGGGGAAATGTTGAGTACGTCGCCACAGCAGGAAAGTTGGAGTACATCGTCACAGCAAGAAAGTTGGAGTACGTCGTCACAGCAGGAAAGTTGGAGTACGTCGTCACAGCAGGAAAGTTGGAGTACGTCGTCACAGCAGGAAAGCTGGAAGGGAAGACAGGAGGAGACCAAGAGAGAAGATGCTGGAAAGTTTAAAAACATGGCATGGATAAATATTGTTATCAGAAATGAGTGACAGTGCATAAGCCAGACGAACGTGTAGTAACGCAGCCCACAAGGGCATTACAGAACCGTAACACTGTGACCTACCATGCATGGGGTAGGCGGTGACTAAGAAGAGGTTGCGTGTGACTGGCTATTTCATCCCATTGTCAACTTTAGTTCAAACACCCAACCAATCATGAACAAGTCTACACAGGAATTGGCGGCCTATGCTCCATTTGGGAGATAAAAGGCAGACGAAGAAGAAGAGACAGAAGGTTGTGGACAGACATGATCACCAACGCCGCATGGCGAGAACTGTTATAAAAAGGTATCTCCAACATTTGCTGAGAGGATGTCTATGGATTTGTCCAAAGCCTATGCCTTTGATTCTGCTTAAACCATAAGGTGGGGGTGAAAACGTTAATTAAAAAAGGGAAAAGGGGGGAGGGAGGCTAGAGGGTTCCGCTCAAAGGTTAATCAGCCGTCTAGTGCAGACCTGGTTTAATTCACCGTGGGTTTTTTTTTTTTTTTTTGGGGGGGGGGGGGGGGGGGGGGGTTCCATATCCTATTTACATGACATCGCTATCAACACCAACACTGCAGTTGTTAATGTCTTGGCAAGTTTACGTTCAGTAGTTTGCCATTGCTTTCTGAACGACCGGCTCCCATACCATCACATTAAAACCCAGCGCGACACTGTCTAATTCCCCGTGTGCATTGTGGATTTCTACAAAATAAGGGAAAGGTGGTGGGTGTACCCGGATCTTAGGGTAGTGGGTCGAACTTCTAGTCTTCTCCGACAATCAAAACAATATTTCCCATAGTGAATTTTAATAATAATACAACGGCGGAATACTCGAGGGCACACGTGCGTTAAAAATCCGTCAGTAGTAGTAAAAATGCCAGTGTGTTGCCGAGGTCCCACAGGAAGTAAAGAATAGCATCTTTGTAGACCTGTTCATGTGGTAAAAGGCGACTAAAGAGGAAAGCCACTGCCATCCCCCTTCTTGTTTGTTTTAATTGAGTGAAAGCAAGGGCAAATTACTGAACGTAATCTTGCCTACTACATCAACAGCAGCTGAAAAATGCTGCTGTTGACTGCAACTTCCTGTAAGGGATATGAAGAAAAAAAAAAACTAAATATATAAGGGTCGTTCACTTGAAACCCGTTCCAATGATTTTATTACAAAAGCATGAAAGAAACATTAACAGGTGTGGTAGAATTAAACAAAGCATTCATTTTGAATGAATTATGCACCATGGGTTGGTCAGAAGAGGTCGCCGTAGATATTCAGGCAAGCATCCGGCGAATGCCGTCCGCAAAAAAAGAATTGTGATTGCTCACTGAACCAAGTGTTTACCGCGTTTATTACGTCTGCATCTGTGTGAAATCCTTGCCCCTTGAGGGATTTTTTTTTTTTTTTTTTTTTAGAGATTCGGACAAATGAAAATCACATGGTGACAAATCAGGACTATAGGCTGGATGTTGCAGAATTTCCCACTTCTTCCAAACTAATGCTTCCTGCACAATCTTTGCAACATGCGGACGAGCATTATCGTGCAACAAAATCACACCGCTAGAAAGCATGCTGGGTCGTTTATTCTTGATGGCTTTTTGCAGTTTGTCTAGTGTTTGCAAATAGTGAGTAGAGTTGATGCTGACACTGGGTTCTTTAAAGTCGGCCAACAATAGCCCTTTATGGTCAAAAAATGCGCTCAGCATAACCTTACCAGCGGAAACCTGTAACTTGAATATTTTGGCTTTTGGTGATCCAGCATGCTTCCATTGCATGCTCTCTCTTTTGCTGTTCGGCTCAAAGTGGTGATACTATGATTCATCGCCTGCCACTATGCGGAAGATAAATACAATACCCTCCACTCTGTAACGCATCAAGTGGTTCAAACACCATCCCATGCGTTCCTTTTGTTGGTAGTCGGTCAACATCCGTGGTACCCACTGTGAACATACCTTCTGATATTACAGGTTCTTATGAACGACCTTTTGAATTGTCGCAATTGAAACATCAAATTCTTTCGCTAGCGAACGTATGCTTCATCAACGGTTCATCTGTACTGCTGCATCAATTTTGGCAATGGTTTTTTTCTGTTGCAACAACATGAGCTTGACCGTCGAAGATCTGTCGTGAACTGACGTCCTTTCCGAAACATTCGTGCCCAGTCTCTCACTGTTGTCTTCAACACACATTTGTTATCGTACGCTGCCTGCATTCTTCGATGAATGTCCACTGGTCGACATCCTTCAAATGAAAGAAATTGAATCACCGCTTTTTGAGCTTCTTTGGACAGATTTTGGATCAAACCGGCCATTTTTATAACGGTCAGAAACAGAACCTATGCATCATGGACGATAAACACGTGCTCTTTTATTTATGGGTCAGTACTTATCATATGACTATGACATGATCATGTTCAACGTACGCAATTACGCACAGTGCAGCACAAACGGATTTCAAATGAACGCTCCTAATATAAACAGTCCATAAGTCGTATATGTAGTTATGTCCCTTTCGTTTTTGTGAAAGTGAATAAACTACGGTTACAGCACCTGCTGCTCAACACCATGCAAGTGTATGCTGGGCAGGTGGGTACACCGCTGAGAAAATACCCACCACTTGTCCAAACGGCCGCCATGCAGTGTTCGGGCTGTGGGTTTGTTGTTTCACCTTTGACTTCCCTCTGGGCATTGTGTTGGAGTCTGTGGACAACGAACTACCCAACATCTGGTAGGGGAAACATGGCCTACAGAGGCCTACTCCGCGACTATTCGGTGTGTGATGTGTTGAACCGTGTATCATCATCCTGACATGCTTCTCCGCAGATGCGAAGTTCCAGACCCAGTCTTGCTCACCCCGCTGGATTCCGCGGAGATGATACTTCAAAACCGGATAGGGGGGATTGGTTTTGCACCAGCCTCACTCTGATGTACAAGCCTCTTTCTGAGCGCAAGCCACTTCAGTGTCGGTGCATCGGACTTAGAAGTTGTCAACTGTCTCCAACAAACAAGTCATGCTAAAGATGTGTTGCGTTCACGACTGATGGGTACAACTGATGGGCACAACTGATAGGTACAATGGATAAATGTCCCTTGGCTTATGTGAGATTAGGTACAGGTTTAAAAATTGGGGTTGTTAAGTGTCAAAGCTACCAAAATGACATTAACATTAGTAACATATTGTCAAATATTTCAAGGGGCCCACTTTATCACGGGCCAACAGGGCCCACTTGCCATCGGGCAAGCTGACACCCTGGCCATTCCACTACTACTACTACTACTACTACTACTACTACTACTACTACTACTACTACTACTACTACTACTACTACTACTACTACTACTACTACTAATAATAATAATAATAATAAAAAAATTAGTTGCATATCTTCTCACAGGACACTGCAATCTACCTCAGCATTTACTGGCGGTTTAAGATTTACTAGGCAATTTTACGTTCAGTAATTTTGATTTTTGACCGGCTCCGTGGCCGAGGGGTTAGCAGCTTTCTCCGCTAACTCCGAATACTCTCGTCAGGTGACGCGACGAGAATTAGCAGTGGTTCGAATCGCAAAAGTGACTTATGAGAGTATGGAGCCGGTCGCTCAGAAAGTCGTGGCATGCTGATGAGCGTAATCTAGCCTAGGAATCAACATACAGCTGAAAGATGCTGGTGTTGACCGCAATATCCTGAAACAGGATGGAAACGCGAAAAAAAAAAAAAAAAAAAAAAAAAAAAAAATTTTGATTGCTTTCTGAACGGCCGAAGCTGATACCTTCGAATTAACGCAAAACGATCTGTTCCCAAATCGCCTACAGCTAAATTCGAACCCTCGACTCGGTATGTCGGGGCATTCGAAAACTGCCTTCGCTAAGTCTTAAGCCTCATACGCCGATAATAATAATTATAAGAGGGTAGACCAATAATAACCCGGTCAACAAATGCCTATCCCTGAAGTCGGAGTGGGTTCGCCTGATGGCGAGGGACACTGGTAATAGGGGAAGCTAATCTACACGCAAAATTCAGTCCAATGCTACTAGAAGTAGGTGTGTATAGACTACGCTTGAGTTCAAAGCATGCGAGAGCGCGGCCCCCCCCCCCCCCCCAATAATAAAAAAAAAGACAAATGCCTGAAGAAATAAGATGTGTCGGCCCAAAGGTGCAAGTATCGCAGCTCTGTTGTAAACAGACACAACGTAAATACTTCCTAACTAACATTCCGGATTAACGCAGAAGAAGAAGACTACGAATAAGAAGTATACTGTATTATCTCCTAACACCTAGTAGCGTCACAACTGTGTGCCACCAGAAATTTGATCAGGGTTGGGAATAAGGGACGCTTGCCTAATTAGTGTTCCGGATAAAACTGTTATTCCACATTTGACAAATTTGAAAAAAAAAAAACCTTGTCTGGCTAGGGGTTAGAAATCGGGTCTTAATAATAATAAATAATAATAATAATAATAATAATAATAATAATAATAATAATAATAATAATAATAACACCAACAACAATAATAGTAGTAGAAATAATAATAATAACTAGTTCCTGTTAATGCTTACGAACTATTGCGTATTCACATGGAATTTATTTGCCGTGTCCAATTCATTTCTGCAGAAGATGAGGGACGTTTATGTTTTCATTTCTTAACGCCTTGCCACAAAAACAAACACCGCGTACAGCGTTCGATAGCGGGCGCAAACGAGATCAAACGCGTTCCCATCGTGCTCAAATTAGGCGCTTTCCCGTTAACCGCTCGCTCGTCATTCCTTGTACTCGACTTTTTAACATTATCTATCACTGGTGGGTCTAGCCATCTTCCTTGGCGTCTAACGCGGTTGGAGGTTGTTGCAGCAAAACAGCCAGATGATTAACAACAGAAGTAAAAACAGCAATGTGTGACTGTCCTTCCCTGTGATTTTATGCATCGTGCTATGGATTATGATCTTTCCGCTTCGCAACCGCTTATAAACTTCCCCTGGGAAGTCCTTTCGGGAAATGGAGTAGAGAGAGCTGAAATTGGAACGTGTTGCATGGCATATGGGACAGTCAGAAGCCGCGGCAAGAAGAGAAAGTAAGGGGAAAATGGGGCTGCAAGGTCATCGTCATTTGTAGCTTAAAGTTTAAGAAAACAGCGAAGGAAATGAAGAGTACACAGTGGCGCATTGTTCTTCATTTTTAGCTCTGCTGGACCCGGTGTCATGCAACCAACGGGTCTCGCTGTAAAAGGGGAACCAGACGTGTATATTCTGAGAAAATAGAAGGGTGTTAGTAGACGCTGTGTGTGTGTGTGTGTGTGTGTGTGTGTGTGTGTGTGTGAATGTGTGTGTGGTTTGGGGGAGGGGGGGGGGGGTGATAGCACAAGATGTTTCAAAAACAATGTTGGCATTCCGATATATGTTTGTGTGTGTGTATGTGTGTGTGTGTGTGTGTGAGTGTGTGTGTGAAAAAGGAGGATATAGAGGAATAGGAAGCGGAGGAGAAGGGAGAGAAGAAAGAGAGGCGAGGGGTAGGAGAAAAAAGAACACGTGGGAGGAGTTCGTAGTGTTTAATATTTTTTTTTTTTTATGATATCACCTAATGAGGCCCTGTAATGTGTCATTTTCGACAAATATCGTCTTCGTAAGGTTTGAAGAAAAAGAACTAACAGACAGACAAGACGAGAGAATAATATACGTGACGTGACCAATCGACGGTTGTAAACGTACGTCATGTGACCAGCCGCGACTGCGAATAACGCTCAGTGTTATTCGCAGCGGGCTACGAATAATCACTTCGATAAAACAAACTTGTCGATAAAACAAACGTGCCAATAAAACAGTGTTTTATACTCTTTCTTATTGTTGTATATAATTTTCCAGTTTCATTAGCTTGTTTAAGGTAATCGCAATCATTGTTAGTTACTCTGGCAGTCCAAGGAATTCGCAACATTCGCCTCAGGAACCACATCTCTGTTGCTTGTTTTATGCCAATAAAACAAACTTGCCAAAAATCACAAACAGTCAAAAACGCTGGGGTTGACTGCGACGTTCTGTAAAGAATATGCTACAATTTTTGTGTGTGTTAACTTGAAACTTGAACAGAGCCAACTCTCACTGAGGACTGACTTATTTCTACACAAATAAATAAGGAATGAAGACAACGAGACAATAACAGTCATCTCCCATTGAAGTCGAATTTTTAGACAAATATAGACTGGGAGATTTTCACACAGTCAGCTTCCACTGGTGCCGGTCTCTCTGGCCGAGGGGTTACACCACTTTTTCCGTAATCCCGTTTATCACGCAGTCTCGTAGCGGGCGAGAACTGGGAGCGGTTCGTTCCCCGCTGGTGACTTGCGGGATAATTGAGCCGGCCGCTCAGAAAGCAATGGCAAACTACTGAGCGTAATCTTGCCAAGAAATCAACAGACAGCTGAAAGATGCTGCTGTTAACAGCGATGTCCTGTAAAAGGATATGCGAATTTAAAAAAAACAAAAGCTTCCACTGATTATTTCTAGACAAGTAAAGGCGGCTAGATCTCAACACAGTCTATAACATGTACAGATATAGCAAGACTTTCAAAATATAATAAACATGAAAACTGATTATTATTAGAATAGCCTACTGTTCTTCGTTTGCTTGTAATCCCTCCTGTGGACTGGAGTCTCCGTGGCGAAGTGGTCAAATCGTCTTACTCGAGCTCCGAAGGTTGTGGGTTCGATTCCGGGCCGCGTCCTTCGGTTCACGAGTGCAGTTTTTTCGGAGACTGCTGGTGGGCCGTTGCTGGAGTTACGGAGTTCGTGCTTTGTCCGATGCTTTCCGCGCTGAGGAAAGAGACCGCGCCATATGGGATAAACATCCAATGCAATGAAGTCGACTCTGTCGATTTTTAAGTATGGTATAATCACCTCGGGTAGTGAACAGAAACTCAGTTACGGGTGAAAAACTAGACGGATCCATGTGCAAGCTGCACATCCCCAAAATCACTCGGTAGTTTGGAAATCTACAAGAGCGAACCAAACAGGACCTCTGCCCCGGTTAAACTTCAAATCGAACACCGACCAACAAGTCTAGATCCCAAGTTTGTCCGGCTGTGATCTGTGGAAGGAGACTGGAGTACTTACCTGTTTCAGGCGAAAGTAACACTGTTGCACACCAAAATAAATCATAAAGCTCCATACACCAATGCACTGTACTGGCTTGGGAAACAGGTCAACCCAGCCACAACTATATAATTTACCAGTACACTTCAACACATTCGACTTCCAGTGAGGACTGACTAATTTCGAACAAAGGTATAGACCACTAGACTTTAACAAATTCGACTTCCATTGGTGTCTCATTTCAAGCGAAGTGTAGGTTAGCGAACATTTTATCACAGTCGACTCCTATAGAGGTATACTTTCTAGAAATGACTGTTCACTGAAGATTAACCCAATCGACTCTATATGAAGACTGGCTTATTTCTAAAGACGTATTTCAATCGGCGCCACTCTGTTGGTAAGAAAGCGCATTAACCAATGTACTAGCACGGCTCCTTTTCTCTCTCTTTGTCAGTGTTATTCACAAAGTCTTTGCAACACATCTGCTACCCGTGCTATTTCGTTATTCGCAATTACTCATGTTATTTCACAAAACTTTGTGCGGTGATTTTGTTCAAAGACATCGAGGACAGTTAAAAGGTCCTGTCTTTTGAGCAAAAGTCACCTTCAAATTAATTTCGAATTTGTTGCTGACTCGGTCACTCCCGTGTGTTGCCGGGGCCCATAGGGGAAGCAAAGAATAGCAACACTGTAGCCTACCACGCATGTCGTAAGAGGCGACTAAGGAGGCGTGATGGTTGCGACGCCCTGCTACTGAGTGAGTGCGTGGTGCGACACTGAGCTGTGAGTTTCGTGTGAAATGTTTTTGAATCTGCCCGAGGTTGTTGTTGTTTTTTGTTTTTTTTTGGAATGTGACTGCATGTTCAGAGCGATGGCAGATGGCTATGTCCCAGAGTTGACCGGGTTTTGCCGTATGCAGAAATGCGTGGCTGCTGGGCTTCTGGTTGACTGCGACTGCCATCGACGATGAACTGTATTTTCAGGGACTGTGTGGGTGAACATCTAGGAAACATCCACATGGGAAAATGACTGCCGATTCCATCGGAGATGAACTGGGTGTTTCGTGGGGGACTATTGTGTTGACATTCTAGCGGCGGCATTGTGCACAGTGTGTCTGTGCGGGCTGTTGTTTGTCGAGACTCCTGTCTTTTCCACTTTTCACAATGGGCAGTGGGGAGCGTTTTGTGTGATATTCACTGGCACGGGAACGGAGCATAATGGGGACGACCCGTTGCTGTGAAGTTGGAACTGCAACTAACTAACATAACTGCTGACTCTGTCACATGATTATTAATCTGAGCCAGAAATTGACCCTAATATAATTTCTCCTCTGGGGTTGAATGGGGTAAGAGTAATGGTATAATGGAATGGAAAGAGTAAAGAGATACTCTTTACTTCACCTCGGGTGCCAGCTTACCTCAGAATACTGTCATTATTTCTTCAACTTAACTTCCTCAAAGTGTTCCGTGTTTCTCACTATTGTCTCGCCTTAATGTTGAACAGATATCTGTCTCATTCACAAAGTCATAGTAACACATTTGTATACATTTGTTTGTTATTAACCATGATGGTTTCTCAAGTTAAGATACATACATTTGTATGTATGTTCATTTGTATCTATAATGTAATGGACGCCCTAGTACCGTGCGGTAGATTTTCTCAGTATGATGCAAGTCTTCGAAATGCCACTCCTTACATGTTTTTTTTTTATTTTATTTTCTTTGAAAATGCCGCCCCCTCATGAAGCCCCCTTACGGTGCCACATGATGAGGCAGCCTCTCTGTATCATAGCACGGCACGGCCCTGGGACGCCGTATCAATATTATTACGATATCTAGAGGATTGATAAGGCAGAGGCAACGTTTTCAAACCAGCATAGCACAATCATGTAAAGGAAAGGGTGCTGTTTCCAGGAAACATCCTACAATGTAGAAAACAAGGTAAAAACACCGTTCCACGGCATACAGAGAACACGGTAAAGTCCATCATGCCATGCCATCATGCCATGTAGAGGATAAGAAAATGGACGTGTGCCCATGTCATCATGGCACATAGTGGATAAGGTATAGACACCGTTTCTATGCTTTCATGGCACATAGTGGATAAAGTAAAGACACCGTTTCTATGCTTTCATGAAACATAGTGGATAATGTATAGACACCTTTTCTATGCTTTCATGACATAAAGTGGATAAGGGGAAGACGTCGTTTATATGCGTTTATGACATATAGTGGATAAGGTATAGGTACCATTTCTATGCTTTCATATCATATAGTGGATAGGGCAAGGGCGCAGTTTCTATGATTTCATGAAATATAGTGGATAAGGTATAGACACCGTTTCTATGCTTTCACGGCATATAGTGGATAAGGTAAAGACGTCGTTTCTATGCTTTCATGACATATAGTGGATAAGGTATAGACACTTCTTCTTCTTCTTTGCGTTCATCCGGAGTGTTTTTTTCAGATGTGATTGCGGTGTGTCTGGTTAGGCACCCTTGGGTCGAAACCCGTAGGCCAACACATCCGACTTTTAGCGTGCATTTTTGACCAGGTTAGCATTCCTGGGAGACTTTCACTTTTGTGGTACTGTCCACCTCCCAGCTGATCAAGTTGGAACAGTCGAAGACTGCACGGTCATCCCTCAAATGAAGGCAGGGTCAGTCCATAGCATTTTCCGCCATCCTGGGTGGCTTCCATAATTGCAGAGCCGACACATAACACTCTGGTGCTGGGCTCACCGAGGGAATCGTCACGTCCTGCTCATGGCTGCTTTAATTCCTCACTTCAATATATTGGGCATTTCGTTCGCCCCGGGCCGTTCCCGCACAAACCAGACAGGTCTGCAGATGGTATCCACTCAGCGAGTTTTCGGACATGTGCTTGTCGTTGCGCCCGTCAGAGCTGTTCCAGGCACAACAGACATTCGGAAAACTACCTAGTCAGAGCTGTTCCGAACAAGAGCGGCATTTGGAAACTAGGTAGTCAGAACTGTTCCTAGCACGAGAGACATTCGAACGAGACATTTCACTCGGACGTAAATGCGTAGTGCCAATTTTTAGTTTGCCACCCGTAGGACGGCACTTCCGACTTCAGCGGGCATTGTTAATGAGGTTAGCCTTCCTCGGGTTTCGAGGCACGTTAGACTTATTATTGTGATGTCGCCCACATCTCAGCTGGTCAAGATAGACGATCATCGACATCACGGTTAACCCTCAAGGGAAGGCAGGGGCAGACCATGGGCCTATCCAAGGCTATCCAAGGAGGCTTCCATAATTGCAGAGCCGACACATATTGCTCTGAGACTGGGCTCACCCAAGGAGTTGCCTCGTCCTGTTCATGGCTGCTTTAGTTCCTCACTTCCATGTGTTGCGCATCTCGCTTCGCTAAATCACACACCAGGAACGGTCAGTCTGCAGGCGACATCCACTAGGTAAGCTTTCGCTTCGGACTACGCAATGGATTCGCTAGCCGTGGGCTCCATTTCGTGTTATTGAGACATTTTTCCACCTTGTTTTTCCACCTTTGTCTACACTCTCTATGAGTTAGATAGTCAGTTTTCGTAGCCTTTCATTCGACTGGGGCACCTCTTCAATATTTTTGTACTCGCTCACGAGGTAGGCTACATGTGCTGCCGGCTCAGCACCGTACCTCCGTACAGCAGTGAGCAAGAAACGGGCGGCCCTCTCATCCGGGGATCCCTCATATCCCCCAGCTGAGAGCCTTCGGACAGGTATCTGAACTGGGCATGTAGCGTGCTCAGTACCTCACCTCCGTATTTCGGTAGGTGAGTTTACGGCCCGGCTCACTCATCCAAGGGTAGTAGCTTAAAGGCGTTCAGCTAAATCTCTCAGATGGAGGCCTTTGTGTAAATGTCTGGACCAAGTTTGTGGCTTCGTGCGCTTGAGTTTAAATTCTGACTGCTATCCTCAGTCTACCTGCAGAGCAGCAGGTTGTGTCTCTCTTAGTATGGTCCCTATTCCAAGAGCTGTCCAATATGTAGTTTATATCCATTGTCACAGCGCTTGGGGTCGGTGGGACACTCAAGCTCCCCCACCGCGGCAAGGTGGAGACACATCGGGGGAGAGGTATAGACACCATTTCTATGCTTTTCATGGCATAAGGTATAGACACCGTTTCTATGCTTTCACGGCATATAGTGGATAAGGTAAAGACGTCGTTTCTATGCTTTCATGACATATAGTGGATAAGGTATAGACACCATTTCTATGCTTTCATGGCATATAGTGGATAAGGTAAAGACGTCGTTTCTATGATTTCATGGCTGTAGCATGATGGAACAGAATTCCTCATTCCCAGTCCGACACATTTCATAAAGATACTTTAAGTCTTAACGGGGACCATCCCAAATATAAGGGCTATTCTTAGATCGAATGTTCTAGAACGAGTTGGGGGAGGCGGCGGTATGCACTTGTCTTTTGATTGGTTCATAAGTAATGAGCCCACGCTATTCCTGGGCCATATTTTAAAATCTAATTAGTTTGAGCGGGGATCTCACCAGGAGCGGTCGCTAGTGTGATGTGATGACCCAACAATGCCCTTAAAGATTCAATAATATATTGTTCTCTGGACAGCAGGTACCACTTTAAAACATACTTTAATGTTGTAGTTGTGCCTGATAAACGAATGAGAAGAATGTATGAGTATTTTATGAATAAAATGTGAAAGTGGAAAACCTAACTTCTGTGCGCCAGAATTCTGAACACTGCATCTTCCACCTTGACATGTCTTTCACGCTGTATACTCCAAATGCATATCAATCCCTTGTTGTGACTGGTTGCGTATGCTTGATGAATGTATGGCACACTCATGCAGATTCGCAAACCCAAACCCCTTGTGCATTCTTCATGCCTAGGATGACTCATTCTTAACTCAACTGTACCTTTGCTCTCGTGCGAGTTAACAAATGGCAGTCTGAATGGGAATGAGTGATGTAAACATGTACAAGTTCCTTGGTAAAAAGCTGAAAATGATGGAGTGAGTGAGTTGGTGATTTAATAAATAGCCTCTCACATCTAGTGGAAGGAAAGATGCTTCAATATCCATATGTAAACAGGTTGTGTGTGGCACGCCAGAATTGCTAAGTTTATGTGATACCTGGTGGCAAATTAAGCTCACGAGAATACCATTTCTCTCTGCAGCATTACACTGTTACCTCTACTGTTGGATGGTTCATATAAACTAGTTCCTAAGAGAACCATAGGTGTGTGAACCTGTGTCTTAGTTGGCTGAATATAATGTATAGCTCATGCAAATTTACAAGGACTAAACATGTTTTTCCATATGTGCTTGGTGCATATATGAACCATTGCTATGCAATTGAGCTTCTGTTACCTACTGTAGTAGACATGAAAATTACTCAGTGGGGAAAGAGCACATGATGATGATAAAGATGATGTACCTGTGAGCCAGGTCTGTCTGAGAAAAGGGGTGAGGTCTGGCATTGCTGTGTAAGTGAATATGGAATAAGACATTCATGCACCAACATCACAGCCATAGGAATGGATGTCTGGTCTGCTAATTGGGTAAATGCCATTAGTTAATACATATTGCAGTTGTAAATGCCTATTTTCCATTTCCCTTCACAATGCCTGTCCCATGTTGCTATGTCACAATGATTGCTGTACTGTGTCTGGTCCTCCTTGTGCCCAGGTCTACTGTGGTTCAAACATGGTGGAACTTAGACCACATGAATGCTTGTGATTGTGTTAAGCTACCCTGTCTCAGCATATGGTCTTGTGATTACCACAGTACATCAGAGTGAAATACACTGCATCATCAAACCAGGAGATGTGTCTTTGGTCAACATCCTCCCTGA
The DNA here is from genome assembly GCA_963921405.1 of Cepaea hortensis. NCBI lineage: Eukaryota > Metazoa > Mollusca > Gastropoda > Stylommatophora > Helicidae > Cepaea > Cepaea hortensis. The sequence continues at coordinate 60,083,058 of OY992886.1, forward strand.
ACATCCCCATCCCCAATCTGTGTCTGTTGATGTATACTAACATTATCTTTTAACATATGTAAAGAGATGTTGTGCCATTTTATATGTCAACAGAGAACAGTATAGTGGAGAGGCCATCCATATATCATCTGGGACAACTAAACAGAAGTCCTAGATCCAGATGTGACTCCCTATCAAAATGTGGGAATATCAAGAAGAGTTTTCTCTCAGCTCAACAGCTGAATGCATAAATGGGAGCATGACACAATCTGAAGCACTACAAATGTGGTGAACTGGACAGTGATCTTGAGTCAGTCAAAGATCAACTGAGACTAACATCAAATCTTGTTCTATGAACTACATTCATGGAGAACTGTGGGGTAACTTGGAGTGTTTGTTTATCTAAGACAAAACTTAGAAAATATCCAGCCGGATGCTCACACAGTGATTCTTGAAGAATGTGATGAACAGTAGGGAAGTTGATCTGGCTAAGTGAGTAGCTTATATGTATGGGACATTCTGTAGGTCATTATTGAAGTACCCAGTGACAGCCTTCACTAACAGCCTGATCAACCGTGAGATGCAGTACCATATCATCATACCAAATCTTGTCTTCAAGAGGAATGAATCTGCCATGAAGCTTATTCTGGGGAAGCTGCTAACTGGAGCTAGTCCAACATCCATGCTGATGATAAAAGGATTCAACAGACCCAGAACAGTAGTTTCTTCCTTGAGTTGCCCATGGATAGGATTTCCTAACTTCCCAAGAGACAGGAAATGATGATAGTTACCGATACTGTAACGGGATGGTGTAGTTAGATATTGGAGAGGAGGAAGCGGAGAATTAGTTATTGGGTGGTGGAGTAAATAAGAAGTGTTGTATCTTGTTTATCAACCTGCATGTATGACATATTTTATGCATTTTCTATGCAATAATTGAAGTGTTGACATGACAGGAGATGAGGCAATGGTCACCACTCTACTCACCAACTCAATAAATTGTGTATTTAGAGAACCAGTGTTTGAAGTACATGTCCCCAGTGAATTTCTTGTACAGTTGCTGTCAAGTTTGTCTTTGGTGACTGTCTTAAGTGCTGTGGTTGGTTATACATATTGTGAAAAGTCCTGTATAGATGTTGTCAAGTATCACATGATGTCTATCTTGTACAATTGTGGCGTAAACAATTCCTTGTGAATGTATGTCCCACTTTTGTCAAGAAACTGTCATGTAGATGTCTTGTCCAACAGATGTAATGTACCGTTATTGTTGAAGTTTGTTTGTCTACAAATACATGAGTCCTAAAGTCCTAAAGACTAATTGAACTGATATAGGTCACAAAATGACAAAAACTATAGGGAAAGATCTATGTGACGGACGAATAGCACACTGGCAACATTATGTTGAGTGAGAGGGATCCTCAGTTGTACAGGCGCTAATAGTTCAGATCTTCTCTGGCCTTGGGTGAACTATTTTACTTCTTTTATAAATTTCTGTGTGGATACATAGTGGTCTCACAGTGGGGGTTTGAGCCAAAGAAAAATGTTCTCCAAAAAAGGCTATTGCGGGAATGATTAGCTCATTTGAGTGACCTCTAGACAAAACGTGCTAAATCATATCCTTTATCTTGTTATTTATTATTCAAGATATATCTCCAGAGAACACTACAAACTAGGTCCTCTGTCAATCATCTAATAATTTGTCACAATGGCATATAGTGGATAAGGTATAGACACCATTTCTATGCTTTCACGGCATATAGTGGATAAGGTAAAGACGTCGTTTCTATGCTTTCATGGCATATAGTGGATAAGGTATAGACGCCATTTCTATGATTTCATGGCATATAGTGAATAAGGTAAAGAATCCTTTCCATACCCTCGTGAAATATGTGATAAAGAACGCCGTGTCCCCGCTGTCGTGGCGTAAAGAACGAAAGGCAGGGGGGGGGGGGACATTTCAAAAGGAAAAACAAGTCCCGTAGCAGGACTTGCTGCGGTTATGTGACCTGTTAGAACCGCCACAGAATTTGTGGTTTTTCCCTTCCGTGGCCAACGTGGTTAGGCACCAGGCTAATATGTTTAGGTTGGGTCGACCTGGGAATCCAGATCCATTTAACAATTCAAAACCGCCCCGATGGCTCCGAACCCTAGACCACCCAGTGCGGTAGGCTTGAGTCTAGCCACTACGCTAAGGAAGCTTCTCTTTGGTCTTTAAAGTTGTTATTATTATTATTACTACTACCCTCTAATGCGAAATAATAATAATAATAATAATAATAATAATAATAATAATAATAATAATAATAATAATAATGGTTATGTAGTCTAAGCAAAAAGCCTCACAGAAAAGGTTGCACGATTTATTGCCTGGCATCTTATCAGGTGCATACTGCAGATTTATTTATCATGTGAAGTGAATAAAAGAATTATACTTAGTTTGCCTCTCTAGTCGGCTTTGTGGCGAAGAGGTTATGGGCGCAGCTCATAACCCTGTATATTAGCGTTCGAAACACAGCAGTGTCGTTTTTTTTATGAAATGGTATGGCTGCCGGCCGTTCAGAAAGCAATGGCAAACTACTGAACGTAAACTTGCCCAGGAATCACGAAAAGCCCCCCCCCCCAAAAAAAAAAATGCTGGGGTTGATAGCTACGTCCTGTTAAGGTCATGCAACTAACTGTTTGTCTCTCTGTGAAAATAAAGTTTTTTCTGTCTATCGTTCGTTATTCCTTACCTAAGGAAGTTGAGAAAGTCACAACAACACAGATGGCTTTTTGTTAACTATGCATACACTCCGTGTGATTTGTTTGTTGTCCTGTCAGGTCATCAAGTCAGTCTCCCTCCGGTTTTCAGGCATGATTGACCAGTTGTCACTATTGTACGCGCTCCCCTCCAGCCACCCTCTTAGGTTCCACGAGTACAACACACAATTTTCACTGCAAAATAAAAAAATAAAAATGCTCCAGTGGGGCGCGGTGTGTGTGTGTGTGTGTGTGTGTGTGTGTGTGTGTGTGTGTGTGTGTGTGTGTGTGGGGGGGGGGGTGATAAAGTGAGGAGGGGAAGTGTTGCTTCTTCTCAAACACTCTAAATAAGAAACTTTAAAAAAGAAAGGAGGCGAGGATGACGACAATGTTTTGTTTCTTCATCTGCGTTGTTCACTCCATATCTTTGTTGTTCTCACAATTTGTATTGTTGGAGCAAGTGAAACCGGTAGCAAACAAAATACCTTTTCGGCTTTGATCTCGTGATGTCAACATTTGTCTCGCGGATCATCCAATTTACTTGTGGTGCACAACTCCGCGGCTACAAGCGGATCAGAGGGTACAACAACGATGACTGAAGCCCATGTCCTGGGTCAAATATTGACAGAGGCACAAATTTTCAAGACAGGCCACGAGGGAGATCAAAAGAGACGGGCAATAATCCACAATCGATGCGCACCCTGCATATCTGCTCACTTCCATAGCGCGTGCCACACAAATCTTCACCCAAGTAATTCTGGTGTATGATTGGTTGGTTTAGTTACAAGCCTCCCGGCAGCTCGTCTGTGGTTTTCATCAGTGGGCGGTGCCAGACCCGAGTTCCACGAGTTCTGGAATGACAGTTTCGAGGTGGTTGCGAGCCTCTGGTATTGGAAGGATGCAATGTATCAAGCCCGCCCTAGCGATAGCAACGCCAGGCATGAAGGAGTAATATTATGCAAAAGTGCTTACTGAGTCTCGATACCGCTAGACTTTCGGTTTTCGCAGCATCTTGCGAAGCATAGCAGCATTGCCATAACAGAAATGAGTTGCGTTGATTTTATGTATCAATTTTATTCACCTTATTTCTCCTATAAGACTCCGGCGGAGGATACGCAGGTAAGCGAAATAGGTACACGAAAAGATAATCACTGAAATGGACAAAGTGTAATCTCAGTTTCAGCGCTATTTAATTATAATCTGCTTGGAATCTTCGCGGGGATTAAGTAACTCACCAGATAACTGCGAGATGCCTGCAACGACGGGATCAGACATAATTCTTCCACTGAAGTGGCAAGGCAAGGAACATACCGTACCGGGTGCTGGAGAAATTGCGCGAGAGCCGTGAATGGTTTAGGACTTTCTAAAATAAAATGGGTCCTAGCTAGCGGTAAGCCGAGAATTCTTTTTTTGCAATGCAAGGAAATACACTGATAAAGTCGAAGAGAATGTGCGTGGGTACTTGAAAAGGTGACAATGTTCTTCCAGTGCTAAAAATTAAGATACAATTTGTGTTTCTCGTTCCGCGCAGCGCTTCGTGTAATGAGGATGATCGGTTGTTAGATTGTCGGGTTTTCGTATAGCGAACAATTTTACACCTTCACAGATTCGTTAACTGATAAGATTTAAAATGCGTTTTAGCTGTTCTGAAATTCATTATTTAATGTTGTCAATTTTTGCATCTGTCAGGTAAACTTGTGTCAGTGAAGACTCAAACATTATGATTTGCCTATTCTGTAGGATTATTATTTGTATTTTATTTGTGTGGGAGTGTAATATATATATATATTTGTGCGCGTATATTCGCGTTTTGATACGTATGTGATTCTGTTGTATGTAATATTAGATAAATTCTGTGCAATGTGTGAATAGAAGTAGTGATGAACCAGGCAACGACAGGAAAGCCTGTACAATGTTATGATGAGAAGTATATTCACCACGGGCACATGGTTATCTTGTCCGTGTACAGTTGGCGATTGTTTTCAACATGTGCACGAATTGTGATTCCAACACAGACTTTAATATTGTACTGTACAAAAGCTTGTACTTTCACAGTACTTTTCCTATCATTCCTTACACAGTGTGTTCCTTCGCAGCAGACATACCTTTACTATCACCCTGTACATTTCTTCTGTCAGTGTACCTTTACTATCTGCCTGTACAACACTTGTACTGTCATTGTAGACACACCTTAACTATCATCATGTACAACATTTCTACTGTTACCAAGGATATGCTTTTACAATCATCCTGTATAACGTTTGTGCTGTTACCATGGATATACCTTGACTATCATCTTGTACTGTTACCATCGATATACCTTTACTATCATCCTGTACAACACTTGTACTTTCAATGTAGACATACCTTTACTTTTATCTTGTGGAAGACTTGTACTTTCACTTTAGACTTACCTGTACTAACACTATGTACAAATTATGTTCCTTTGTTGCAGAGATACCACTACTATCGCCACGTACACGACTTCTACTTCCACCAGACACATACATACCTTTACTATCTTCCCGTACACAGTTTGTGCTGTCCCGTAGACACCCCCCCCCCCCATGTGTAATAATATAAATAATATAAAATAACACAAAGTAATGCAGCTTGACAGAACATAGTTCGAGAAACATAGGAAGCTGCAGCAATTGGCCTTCATCAGCAAACAAATACAAACACAAAACACATCATATAAACACGGGGCAGACGCTGCAGTGACTACATTAAAGCGGGAAGAGAAGAATGGAAAGATGAAAACATGAGAACAATGAAAAGAAACTGAAAAATGATAAACAAGTGCTACTTATAAGGCTGAATTGTACCTTCACCATAGTCATAGCTTTACTATAATCGTGTACACGGTTTGTTTGTACCTTGACTTTAGACATACCATTACTATCATCATGTACGGAACTTGCACTTTCACTTTAGTCGGCTTTACACTATCATCCCGTACACGGGATATACCGTAGATATACTTCTACACTCATCCTCTTGAAGGCTTTTACTGCCATCCAGTAAGTAGCTTGTATTTCTGTTCACTGTAGCCGTTAATACATTTTTACAGTAGCTAAACTGTTTCTATCTCTAGGGGGCTGAGTGGTCTCGAAGTATGGTTTCCGCCTCGAGTACTGGAGGTCCCGGGTTCAGGCCCCGGTGAGGGATTTTTTCACGTAGACTTCTAGTAACAAAATTTCCTCTGGTCTCTGGGTAGTGAGATCGGATGCCCGTGTGTATTGTTGCTCACGTAAAAAATCCCTTGGCAGTTGGAAATCGAAAAAGATCAGCCTAACGGCGCTGCCCGGGCAAAATTTCGTGTTAAAAATCTACCCAAAGTATTTCAGAATCTTCGCCGGTGCTACGGAGTTCGTGCACTGAGCTGAGATTCTCCGGACTCAGGCTTGAGTTAGTAGTAGAACGGACACTTATAGGTTACACCCGTGTGCCGTGATGTTGATCCGTCGACTAATCTAAACTGTTTCTATCTCTCTCTCCGATTGTTTCTTACTGTGTGTCACTGTGGCACAGTCCATATATCTATGTGTATTTCATGTCGCTTTATCTTCCTTGCATAGAAGGTATAATTTATATAAGCATACGCAAAAATGCAAAGTATTAAACAGTTTATCGCGGGCTCGATTCCTAGGCTCGTCACCTGCGAAAGTGGGGGAAAGACTGGCCACCTATTTCTCCCTGCATTCAGACCTACAACATGTGATGGCTCTATGACATTACTGACCCATAGCAGGAAACTGCTTGGAGACAGACGATTATTATATTGATTAATTAGTCCATAATAATTCTACGTAGTTGAATTTCAATTAAGAAGTTTAGAAAAGATAGTTCCATGGCAGAATCTGCTGCTTGGATGTGAAGTGTAAGGCCTTCACACATTTATTGCATAATGAGGTGAAGTGGTCAGTTCCCTTCCCGGCTCGATGTTCCTTTCCAAACAATTCCTAGATTCTGACAATGCTCTGCTATGTATTTTCGTGAAGCCGATTTGACCCCAGAACCGTACTGATCGGAAAACGGGACTACTGTCTTAACAAACAAGCGCAGTAATCAGTATACCACTGCGCTCAAATTAAGAATAGTGCAGTATTAACATTACAATAAACCACTCTGTTGACTGGCGTGGATATCTCGTTGCTTGGAGTATGTGTGGTCTCGATATGAGACCTAGAACATACTTGTATTGCAACACTTAGTCAGATTAATAGGAAAAGAGATAGAGGAGGATAGCGTGAGAAGATTCTTGACAGCCATTCATCCAGGTATGTGAAAATATCGGACCAGTATCATCACGGACAATGCTGAACAGCGCAGGTCATCAAGTTCTCCCACAAGAATCTGTCTTTTGTTTTACGTCGCTTTAGAGAACAGTTATGACTTTTGAATCAAGACGTTTCAGGGATAAATAAAGTGCTAGTTTCCGTTGCTTTTCACGTTCGCATGACTGTGAACTAAGTCCTCAGTCTTTAGCGATCTTTAAGTTACTAGGTAGGTGACTGCCATACTCTATTGTACTCTGGCTAGAAGCAAAAGCACCGCAGAGATTTCCAGCATCCAAGAGCTTTCCACTTATCCTGCTGAATACTGGGTCCCAGAATTATGTTTGCCACGCTGTGGTGTGTTTTCCGCCCTCCTTCAAGGGGAGGTACAGCTGCGATCTTTGCTTCATTAGCACCACATAAATTTACTGTCTGAAACATCGACCATCGACTGATAAATATATTGTGTACAATATAGACTTGATCAATCTGCCGTCTACCATAGACTAAAATCAGCTGTCTAAATCACGAGAAAATACAAACATTTAGGTAAGTGTAACTGCGGAGAAATGGTGAGAGATAATAAACACAGACCCAAATACAAACTCCAATAGTTCGTTGTCAGGGATGTACACTGTGTCTGTGTTTGTTATCTCTCCCTTTTTCGCAGGTACCTAATTGTTATTATTTTCCATTGCTATATCCTGCTGCGGCCGTTACTTCTCTTATCTAAATCATTGCTGTCTAAGATATAGACTAGCAAATGCACTGTCTAAAAACATTGACAATCAAATCTGGCGTCTACAATACTAACATATAGACAGACACATCTGCTGTCTGTCGTTGATTGACACAAGTGGGCTGCGTGTCCTCTTCTTCTCTTGCCTGGCATATATCCCTCCATTATTGTTCTCTCCAAGCTGTCATTACGTTTCAAGTGCAACATATTTCAATTTTCTTAGTTTTATCATCTTTAGATTGTCTATTCAATGTTACGTTCAGTGATGCGTCATTGGTATAAGAACAGTCCAGCCCCATACCACTGTGAACATCAACACACAGTGATATCTGCTCCATGCGGCTTGCCAGCTGACTCCCAACGTATTATGTCGGGGTTATGGGTGGCGGGATTAGGGTATCCCCCGTCAAAGGTGAAGTAGGGTGCCTCCTTCCCTCCGCTAGCTTACGGGACGCCCTTGGGCAAGATGGAGTACGCCCCCCCCCCCTTCTCCGAACAGGGTTACGTAAAGACATGGGTGCAGATGGTGGATGAAGTTGAAAAGCAGCCGACAATTTGGTTATGGTCTCCAATTTCACCACGGTAGTCAGAGGATCGCTTTTTCGAGACTATGGCTACCTTCTTCGACCGTTATGGTTGCTGCTAAGCAGGAAAGCAATGGCATACTACCTTCTTTGCACATGTCACTACGAAACATGACTGCCAACGCTTATCGGCATGGCACATGATGATGGTGTTGATGATTATGTCGGAATTGTGAAACTAAGTTCATTCCACCCAAGCCACAGACACCGACTACTAAATCCCCGCTTAAATCACGGAATACAAAATCGAATATATTTAAAACATAGACTGCCAAATAATTTGTACAAGACAGAGGCCAGCATAAACGTGATTACCTAAATTAATCTTGACTGGCACCCACCAATATCAAAACTGGTGAATATTGTAGATTATATAACAGAATTGCCAATACCTTGGACGGTGTAAGTAACTAACAACTATTGGAAGAGGCCAATGAAAGTAGAACATTACACTCCATCGGACGTGAGAGTTAAGATTAGTCTTTCAGAGGCTTCACACATCACCAACCAACCTACCTACCATCCAACCAACCTACCTACCATCCAACCAACCTACTGTCCACCCAACCAACTTATCGTTCATCCAACCAACCTACTGTCCACCCAACCAACTTAACGTTCACCCAACTAACCTACCGTCCACCCAACAAACCTGCCGTCCAACCAATCTACCGTCCATCCAATCAATTGTATGTTTTTATGGATCCACCTACGGTTAATCGTGCAAGCTACCAGTGCGTCAAAAGCATAAAAGAATAACGCGAATTGTAACTGGACAGATACACAAGGAATTATGACCAGAAACACCAACGGAAGACAAAGTGGTTTTTTAAAAAAAATGATTAGTTCTGGATCATCAGCGAGAGTAAACGCACTTTGTTTTATTTAAGTGCTATTTAAGTGCAGATGTAACTTACTTAACATGCTTATTCCGTATGTCTGCACTTAGCTATTTAAGCGAGCATATACCTGACCGTAGGGAAGCAGCGGTAGTGCAGTGATTAGCACGCTTTCCTGCGGGCACCGTGTTCATGTGTTCGAATGCCACTGAGACAGGGATTTTGTTAAACACTGGTCTTGGCTTTCATCCGCCCCAACTTCAATGGATACCAGGAATTATCCTAGGATTTAGCGGAGTGATTTTGACCACATCAACCACTGAGTGCCGATTGGCTTATAACAAAATGGCGCTAGCACAATATAGACAATACGCCTCAAGGTGTGTAAACAGATACTTTAGATTTATTATAACTAAGGGATGCTTTAGACCTGGACACTTACTGAACAAGCTGAGCAGCGCATACATGCCTTCGAATATAAATGTTACATACGGGTTCTAAGAATATATTGGGTACAGCAAAGAACATATGCATCCATACTTCAAAAGCTGAATACTGAAGAAGATTGACTACTAAAGACTTTAAAACTAAGAACATTGAAATATGTTGCACTTGAAACGTAATGACAGCTTGGAGAAAACAATAATGGAGGGGTATATGCCCGGCAAGGGAAGAAGAGGAAAGTCAAAGAGAAGATGGGTGAAGGATGTAGTAGATAATCTGCAGATGGGTTTATCGGACGCTTGACATTTTGCTCATGACCGAGTTTTCCGGACGGTTGTTATGGGAGCGAAGTTCTGCAGGGGACAAACTAGTGAATAAATGAATGAATCGATGCATGCTCATGTATTTCTTGACGTAGCCATGTAAGTACAGATATAGCCTAACGATGCAGGCTCAGCTATAAACAAGAGGTGAATGACCCGTTTACTCGCCTTAAGGTGCATTTGGTGGTCATGGGTGCAATCTGCATCGTGGCGGTTCCAACCAATTTTGTGCAAATAGAAAGACTTCGTTTTAAATTTGCGATTACCCTGGAGATAACAAATGCTCTACATTCGAAAAATATCAGTGACTATGTGTTTTAAGTATTTAAACCAAAGTATAATTCATGTATCAATTTCATATGACACATAACTCTGCAGTAAGAACATGATGCAGCGAAACATACCAGGCAATGATGGTAATACCATAGAAACTGATCGTGCCCAAACCTGGAGTTAAAGTCAATGATATTAATTTGGGCCAAGTGCAGAAATTCCGGCTTTATATTGACCACATGCAGTGAACATATAATGAGATCTACAGAAAAAGTGTCAGGGATCTTGGTTGGTGGACGTAATATAAATACTTACGTTATGCTGATGACACCGTCGTGATAGCAACAAGTCAGAAAGAATTACAGGAAATGATAGATAGTGTGGTTGTAGAAAGTAAAAAACAATAACGGACCGTAGTTTGAATAATATAAAGACAGAAGTCATAGTAATATCAAATAAACCGATTGTGCCTATATGTTCAAGTGACGGGCAAGTGCAGAAGTTCAGATAGCTAGGCACATGGATAACATCAGATGGAAGATGCATCACTGAGATAAAGAACAGAATAGTCCAAGCAACAACTGAATTATATCAAATTAATAACGTTTTGCGCAACAAGTCGATGTCCTTGAAAATTAGATAAAGAGTTCTTGCATGTTAAAAAGAACCAATTTTAATATCCATCCATCCATCATGTGCCATGCCGGTAAGCGTGGGCGGTCATGTTCTGCCATCTCACTCGATCAACAGAGTCGTGGATCAGTTCCGTGTTTCTGTCTCGACCATGCCACAAGGCCAAGCCATCCAGATACTTGTTTCTAGGTCTTCCCCTTGGTCTGTTCCCCTCGATCTTACCAGTTGTCACCAAGTTCTCCAAATCATTTCTTCTCATAACATGCCCAAAAAATTGTGACTGTCTACGTCTAATGTCTCTGATCAGTTTACGATCTTCATTTGTTTCTTGAAGGACTTGTTCATTGGTCTTTCTGGCTGTCCATGGTATTCTTTGCATTTTCCTCAGAAACCACATTTCTACAGCCATCAGATGTTTTTCAGCCTGGCTGCTCATTGTCCAAGCTTCACATCCATATAAAAGTACAGGTTCTATGTAGCATCTCAACACTCTTTTTCTCGTTTCAATTGACATCTTTTTATTGGTCAGTATGTTTTTCATCTTGCTAAAGGCTACTTTTGCCATGGCGATTCTTGTTCTAATCTCTTCAAGGCATCTCCCATCAGATGTTATTACTGTTCCGAGGTAATTGTACCTATTCACTTGTTGAAGAATATTCCCATTTACTTGTATATTACACTGTGGTATTTCGTTCTTCTTAGTGACGACCATAATCTGTGTCTTTTTACAATTTTAATATACGGCTGCGAATCCTGGACAATTAGTAAACGGGCGACAAAAACCATTGAAGCCTTGGAGATGTGGTTTTATAGAAGAATGCTGAAAATTAATTGGGCAGCCAAAAATCTGGATGTTTTGAGGGAAGCTGAGTCGCAAACACATCTTATAACAAACATCAGAAAGAAGCAGTCATCATTTTTGACGACGTTGTGAGAAGACAAAAACTGGAACATGTCGTGACAACCAGAAAGATTAGCGGAAAGAGAGATTTGCAGAAAGAAAGACAACGTGAGAAGATCCTTGACAGCTGTGTGTCATGGCACGGAAGGGAGTCAACACACAAATTGATCCATGACGTCGGAGATCGTAATTTGTGGCCGCCCACGCCAGCCAGTAGGGCACTGGATTATGATGATTGACCAGATCCCCGCACGCGTGCCGATTGTTCTATAGATATATGGGATTAGCACCAAATGCTCCAGAAGCCTCAAGAAGTGTGAAAAGGGTCATTTGCGCACTTGAAAATGTTCAAGTGCTCAGGTAAAAGGATACCATCATATTGGAGAAGTGTCACAGTAATATAGAACATAACAGTATGGACGAACAGTATGGTAGTATGGTAGCAACTTAAGAACAGCTCATGCACTAAGTGTATGTCTTTGAAAGTTAGAAAACAGAATTCTTACCTATTACACATAGCCACTTTTAACATGTGGATGTGATCACGGACAATCAATAAGCATGTAATGGCGTACCCAGAAGCCACACAATTGTTGTTTTAAAGAAGAATGCTGAAAGTACGCGAAACATGCATAATGAGTACTATACACGTTTTTACAAATGTTAGGACACACAGACAATCTATCATAAACATTTAAAAAAAAGACTGTCGACACTTTTTTATTTGGCCATTGTATGAGAAGAATTAACACAATACACGTATTATGACAACTGGGGAAACAAAAAACTGTTATGGAAAATGAGATGGCAGAAGACAGCGAGAGAAGTTTCTTGGCAGCCTCCGTCATAGAATGGCAGATTATTAGCACACACATTGATACATTCTGAAGGACATCGTATAGTGTGTAAACATATAAGTTGGCATGGTATTTGATAATGACGTGTTAAAACAATCATCATTATCATCATGTGCTATACCGGTAAGCGTGGGCGGTCATGATCCGCCATCTAACTCGATCACTTGAGTCGTGGAATAGCTCAGTATTATTGTCTCTACCATACCGTGTGGCCAAGCCATCCAGGTATTTACTTCTCTGCCTTCCCATTGTTCTCTTCCCCTCGATCTTGCAAATTGTCACCAAGTTCTCCAATTTACTTCTTCTCATAACTTGACCAAACATTTTTTACCAGTCTAGTTAATCTCTCTAATAAGTTTACCATTTTCATATGCTTCTTGTAGGATTTGGCCATTGGTTGTGAAAACAATACTGACTCAATATAATTAATTGCTTATTAATTGCTTGTTGCATTTGCTCCTGTGTCATTATACTTAAACTAATGCTAATGTAATCAATTATTTGTTTTATTCGCTACTCTTTCTTTATACTTAAAATTCATTCATTCATTCATTCATTCATTCATTCATTCATTCATTCATTCATTCAGTAGTATGTCCTTTACAGAACCTTACTCCCATTAAAACCTTCCGGAAAACTTCTCGATCATAAGCAAGATGTCCCGAGTCCGATACACCCATCTGGAGATCATCTGCCACATCCTGCACCCATCTTCTCTTTGGCCTTCCTCTTCCTCTCTTTCCAGGCATATACCTTTCCATTATTGTTTTCTCCAAACTTTCGTGGCGTTTCAAGTGACCAAAATATTTCAATTTTCTTTGTTTTATCGTCTTTAATAGCTAACCCTCTTCAATATTCAGCTCTTGAAGTGTGGATGCATTTGTTCTTTTCTTTACCCAAGATATTCTTAGAACCGGTCTATAATATTTATATTCATTGGCATTTATGCGCTGTTCAGCTTGTTTAGTAAGTGTCAGGTCTCACAGGCGTATGTTGCAATGGGAAAGATGCATGCTCTTAAAAATTTAATTTTTGTAGTTCTATCTGTCCCACTCCATAATTTATTCAGTTGTTTTAGTCTTTAAAGAGCAATTGATAGTCGTCGTTTAATTTCTTTCATTGTGTCACCATTGTTGGTAATCAATGATCCAACATTACTTAAAATAATTGAATATAACCAATTATTTGTGGCATTCATTACTCTGTATAATATTTAACAACGGTGACAATTATGTAAATTTAAATTCTAATCTATTATTTGTTTTATTCAATGATCAGAAGTACACGTCCCAGCCACTTTACGATGGCGCCATCCCAGGCCCAGGTCCCAGCAGCTTCTTTGACAACGGCCACCTGTCGGACAAGGACATTCGGGATACGGACAAATCAGCACAGCCTAAAGCCACACACTACCTGGCCTCAAACTGTGTGCTGTTTACATATTTTAGTGGGGATACAGCCACGGTTGTGGACGAGCACTTCTCACGCGCACTTAGTCAACCTAGCAGTTACACACTGGACAAACCACCCGCAAACAACAAGCCATACGTTAGATCAGGTATGTTTCAATTGTCTTTTTTTCCAATTTCTTCGTCGAAAACTGTACTGTTGTGAGTTTTAGCGCTAGACATCATAAACTATGAATTACCATCATCGCCATATTTGTGGGGGTGCCCACTCGCTTTGAACCTATCCGTGGTCCATCCACTCTACTTCAAGTAGTGCTGGTTCGAATTTTGCGTATGGATTAGTTTTACCTATTAACAGTGTCACTCGCCATCAAGCGAACCCACCCCGACTTCAGAGGTACTTGTAATTAACGTCGCCAAAGTCAAGGACGATTGGTCAACATTTTAGTCCAACTGTCCAATGCAGGGGTTGGACTCCTTACCTCGGCACAGCACACCGGATGTCTAAGAACACCCGTTCTTATCTATTCGGCCATGCTGACCAGCATCATCGTTATATGAAAGGTTATTTGCAGAACAGCCTCTTATCGTGCGACAATTATCAAGCCGCTCCTGTGGTTAGAAAGTCATTCACATAATACAATGTTATTCCGAAGAAGGACATATTTATCGGAAGCTGACGTGGCCGAGAGGTTTTAAGGCTATCGTGCTTAAACTGTCTCTGTTGACCGTGGGGTTTCATTCCCCGCACAGGTCAGTTGCACGTAAATGTTCACTTCCCGTCCTTGACTTGGCGACGTACATTACAAGTACTTCTGAAGTCGGAGAAGGGATCGCCTGATGGCGCGGGACACTGGTAATAGAGAAAGCAAATCTTCAAACAAGATCAGTATCCTGCACTCACTAGCAGAAGTAGTACTTGCGTAGAGCACGCTCAAGTTGAAAATGTGCGAATGTAAAAGACAGAATACTGAAGATGGACAATAGACATATAATACGCGTCACACACGAAAGATTGCTGGAAACTGGTACAGAGGTTGAAGAATCAACATGGCTAACGCTGTTGCTGTTGTCATTGAGCACTCGTGACTGTAGCCGGCGCCATCTCCGGCCCATTCATAATCAGTGTGATTCGGCAACTGTCTGTATTCCTACACTCAAATATCTGCTGAAAGTTACAGAACATACATGAATGTGCAGTGACCATACCAAGTAGTCATTCAGTAAATGAAAGCAAGCTCCCACAGGATTATTACCATCTACAGCAGGGGTGGCCAACCTTTTCAGCAGGCGGGCCAAATTTCAGAAATAATATTTCCTACCGGGCCACGCACCTAATTATTTTTTTGTTTTGTTTTGTTAATTAAAGTAAGCAAGCAAGCGTGCCACAGCTTCGACCACATCGTCGCTTCCCACTCCGCGGACCGCAACATAGCTCCCGGCGGGCCACATGCGGCCCGCGGGCCTCATGTTGGCCACCCCTGATCTACAGTGTCCTCTCATATGTATGTTTATCCTCTCATCCCTTATTATTATCAGTGTGTATGTGAGTGTTTCGTTCACGCGCGAGCACGTGTGTAATGTAAGTGTATATATGTGTGTGTGAAACTATTCATCCGGAGTCCATGTGGCCGAATGGTTTAACGCACTCGCGCTTAGACTTTACCTGGTGTCAGGGTTGGTGGTTGCTCCGCACATCGGTATTTGGACGTACATGTCGACATCTTTTTTTGGGGGGGTTGGGGGACGTAAATTACAAGTACCTAAGAAGCCTGATGTGTGCGCGGAAATGTGGGGGGGGGGGGTGTGTAGAGAAGAGAGACGATTTACTGATTTTCCCACACGCATAAATCAGTCCAGCGCACTCGTCAGCAGTGGCAACCACTAGTAGTAGCAGGTAGGTGGACCACGCTTGAGTTCAAGGCCGGCGAAAAAATAAAATAATCTTCGTGCTGAAAAAGTAGTCATCTAATGCGCTCGCACGCACACGCGCGCGCACACACACACACACACACACACACACATACACACACAATAACTTGTTTGTCCATACATCGATCTATCTGTCATTCTCAGTAAACGGATACAACCTCACAGTATAACTAGACAGAACGATACAAACTTTATCATAGTTCCAGCGACCAACTTGAGAGATTCTTGTCGTTGTTAAACAGCGCACAACCTACCAGACGAGTCTCTACTAATTCAGTTTGACAGTGATTCTCACACGTCATTGATATCCATGAAGACAAAGATACTCACTCAGTAGATCACGTGCTCCCTCAATAAACAACTTTTACTGTAGCTGCAATCTTTCTTTAATTGCATCGTCCATCGAATCTGCAATTGCGATAGTCGTCTGTGTGTGGACTTGATAGAGAATTATTCCAGTAGTTTGTTTTGCTGTATTTTCTTTAAAAGATTGCTAATTTATTTTATACGTACACACGGTTCCCCAATTTTCAAGTTTAAAGCTTTGTAAGATATGGTCGTTACGTGACCTCAAGGTTAACAAAACGTTAAAGTAAAAGCAAATCGTATTGTTGGGAATTAAATAAAACACCACCATGAATTTCAATCATAGAGATACACATGTCTACAAGTCCTAATAGTACTTGTATCTGGTCGTATTTAATGTTGGAATAACATAATCCATTCATTATTGCAGGTACACATGTTCACTTTATTGCAGGTACACATGTTCACTTTACTTTATCGCAGTCACACATGTTTACTTCACTTTATCGCAGTCACACATGTGCACTTTACTTTATTGCAGTCACACATATTCACTTTACTTTATTGTAGTCACACATGTTCACTTTACTTTATTGTAGTCACACATGTTCACTTTACTTTATTGTAGTCACACATGGTCACTTTACTTTATTGTAGTCACACATGTTCACTTTACTTTATCGCAGTCACACATATTCACTTTACTTTATCGCAGTCACACATATTCACTTTACTTTATTGTAGTCACACATGTTCACTTTACTTTATTGCAATCACACATGTTCACTTTACTTTATTGCAGTCACACATGTTCACTTTACTTCATCGCAGTCACACATATTCACTTTACTTTATTGTAGTCACACATGTTCACTTTACTTTATTGTAGTCACACATATTCACTTTACTTTATTGTAGTCACACATGTTCACTTTACTTTATTGTAGTCACACATGATCACTTTACTTTATCACAGTCACACATATTCACTTTACTTTATCGCAGTCACACATGTTCACTTTACTTTATCGCAGTCACACATATTCACTTTACTTTATTGTAGTCACACATGTTCACTTTACTTCGAGCACGTAAAAAAGTACGGGGCCCTTTTATACGCACTGGGCGCATCGGACATACAGTGCTAGATCCATATTTGTATTGATCGATCTGCACCCAGTGATTGACGTGGTCAGTATCACACCGGCTGCCTTCACATCCCCAGACATTCGTGGTAGCCATTTAAGGCTGTGTCGACATGGGAACATAGGCCAATGGTAACATATCCGAATGCACCCAGCTGCAGATCGAACCCATGAACACCGGGTGGGTAGGCGAGTGTCTAGCCACACGCTACCGCTGCTTTCTTTTGTCGAGTAGTCTTGTCAAAATACACGCCTCTAGGTTGGTTCAGGTTTGGTTGTGAATCCCCTGGGAGACTGGGTGTTAACTCGTAAATTAAATGCAGCGACTTTTAGGTCGTCTGGGTTCTGAAAGGGGCCTACATCAATCGGTGTGAGGTTTGTGTAGCGTCTTCTTTCTCAACATGGCACCAAAGTATGATCTCCATGCAGGCTCATCTTCTTATGTCCGTGCGAGATGTACACAACTGACATTGAAACGTCACATCTGAGGAGAGTCATATTTGGATCTAACCAGATCACGAAGCAACCCAGCTAATGCTGGCTGGCTGGCATAATGCCTAGATTGGTCGTGTTTTCTTCATGGTTTTGGGAATGTGTACGTGAAGACCTTTGAGCTTTGGTGTTATAGTACATATGTATTTACAATAAACTGATTGATTTATTGAATGGAATGACTGCCGACATCGTACTGTAATGCTATACAATACTGCTCCCATAACTTGCTTCAGATAACACTAAGCGTCTCTCACATCAGCGCACGAACTCCCTGGCTCCCCACGAATGACGCAATATGTATAACATAGTTCTCGCAAACAATATATATTTTATTGCGAGTAAGTTGATTTATTTTGAAATGTTGGTGACAGTGACCATACTATATACAACTTGTAACTGAAAAGGGATTCTGTAACGTGCCCTCGTTATAGCCCCTTTTCCAAGAAGTATTTCAGGCAGAGATTTCAACAACAACAAAAAACAGTAACGGTTACTTTAACACGCCTAGGGCACATGGAGCTAGACCCATATTTGTACAGACCACACGGCACTCAGCCGGTCTCCCTGGCGTAGGGATTTAAGGACGTTGTTCGTAATCCCGTGTACTCTCGTACGAAACACAGCTGCGCGAGATTCGGCAGAGGATCTGGTTGCTTTGGTTACTTATGGAGATATAAGAACCGGCCGTTCAGAAAGCAATGGCAAACTACTGAACGCAAAACTTGCCAAGACATCATCAGCAGCTGAAAAAATTCTGGTGTTGACTGCAATATCCTGTAAAAGGATATACGAGGAAAAAACACGGCACTCAGTGGGTGGTTTAGTCTGCACCACGTCGACCGCATTTACTTGCCAAGACACTTCTCCATTTAGACTGGTTGACATGGGAGCCCAAGTTGAATTTAACAATTCTAAACTGTCCTGCAGCGGATCGAACCCAAGACCACGGTATGGCAGGCGAAAGTCTACCCGCTACTCTACGGGGCTGCCTACTTTACAGAAATGTTCACCACAATTATAAACAGATTTAAACCTTACTGTTCTTTTCCTAGCCATGTCACCGTATGTATCCGCTTTTGATAGATACTTTTTAAAACAAATATTGTTTCTTCTTCATTAATTGTCCCAAACCAAAACAGCAAGCTTTATGTGTCCCACTTCGTCTGGTCCCAACCCGTCAATTTGTGGGAAGGGGGGGGGGGGACCCTGCCTGTTGCTACGCTGCCAATGGCATTACTCTTGAGGGTCACCGGGACACAAACTTCCCCACTTATTACTACCAGATACAGACACTGAATATGTGTTATCCACGAAATCAAGACGGAATACGTCATCCTTAGACTATCTTCTATAGCAGGCGTCGCTAACCTATGGCACGCGTGCCAGCGTGGCATGTTGAATGATTTTCAATGACACGCTGAGTTAATGGAAATACTGTATATAATCTCATAAAATAGTGAATTAACATAAATGGTTGTATTTTAATTAAGTAATACAGTGCCGTTATAATATTTTGTTCTTTAAACTATTCAACTTTTTGTGTTAACAAAATGTATATGTGGCAGTTTTGTTACAAAAATTTCAATAATGTGTTCAAAACTTAAATTTAGAAAAATATTACATTTGTATTTGTTTTTATTTATAGTAAACTATTCAATAATCTACAAAGACTATATCAATCATGTAAAGTATCGGAAACATATTAACAGAAGAGCAAGATGGAGAGATGGGGCAAACAGTTATACATGGTAATAGTAATCTTTGCTATCTCTGTAGACGTGTAAGACTTTTTTTTATATGAGGTCATTACTTTATGAGCTGACTTGACCATCTTTTTTTTTCTTTTCGTCTTGTCTTCCCACTATAAAATACCCAGTATCCCAGATTACACAAATGCATGCGTTCAGAGGGGAAAGAAATTGCTTCTTATCAAGAAAGCAAAACGGATTGAAGTATTTGCAAGTCTATGCACCCTGTAAATATCCATAGACATGTTAGGAGTCCTCTTCTTCAGATGCCTGGCCTGGCGCAGATATAGGCGATCATAACTCTGGAAATCTCTCTATCATTTGACATTGTGATGAAGTCGGTGTTGGCTATATTATCATTTGTTGCCAAGCTGTTTACGCTTTCCATACAAACATGTCTCTTGTCTCACTCAGTCTGTCTTGCCTATATAAGGCTAACTGATTCAGTGCTGAAGGATAAAATATGGTCAAATATGACCGTCCAGTTTGGACAGACCAGTTCATAAATAAACACACTTGTATGTGTCGCACTCATAGAAGTGAGAATAAGGAAGTAGAGACTAGAGAACGCAACTAGAGGACGCACTAGACAACATAAACATTGAAAGCTATAGCTACCGACCAGGATTCGAATATGTCACCTCCAAATGACAACAGCGCCTCGCCGCAGAAACAAGTATTCTTCAATGATATGACCATCTATACCCCTGGAAAGGTATCTTCATTAACCAGGTCTATCATACACATTAACCCACAACTATGAGATATGGACATGATAGCGCCATAGGTCTTGGAATTTTATATTAAACCAGAATAGGTCAAATAACAAACACACAAACACATCGGACAGTAATGCTTTGTCCGGTATATTTGGGAACATTTAAAGAAGAGAAATTATTGCTCGGTTCCAATGTTGTACACATATGACATCCAATATCAATTATTTGGACAGAAGGGCGATATAATGCCATACAAGTGTCATCATATTATTTGTTTCGTTTCGCGGTATTTTCCTCACTTTTAACGCTCGGTGAAAGGAAATTTACATTATAAAACTTTTTCAATTGATTGTACAATGCTTGGTCCAAACCCACTGCTTTGTTTGGCACCGAATCATTTAATTTTTCTAATCCGCGTATTATGTTGATATGCCCCATACATTTCAATGCAAAGATTTATCTTTTTAAAAGTATAGAGATTCGCCCGCCTATAACAGAAAACCCATGCTGATAAGACAGACACCACCACATGAAATGTCTGTAACAGTTAACGCATTCAGAAAGTTAAAATATTCATTACTAGCAGCACAATATTCTATTATAGTCAGAAGGATGATTACTTCAGAATGCCCTTGCTGTTAATACAAACATTACAACAAGATATATGTCTGTACGAGCGAAAGCGCTCAGACAATTGGGATGGGATTATTCATTGCTCGTAGCATAATTTACCAGCGTAGTGAGTGAGACAACTGCTACAGAAAGCTCTTGCTGTTAAAACAGACATCACAAGAACATTTGTCTGTAGCAGAAACGGCGTTCAGAAGATTACGATTGGAATATTCATTACTAATACCATAATTTGTTTGAATATAATAAGAAGGGCGACTGCTATAGTTCGAGAATGCTCTTTTTTGTGTATACAGATATTACACTAAGATACTTCTTCTTCTTCTGCGTTCATCCGAAGTTTTTTTTTCTTTCCGGACGTGATTGCGTTGTGCCTGTTTACAGCAGAGCTGCGTTCTTGCGCCATTAGGCTGGCACATCTGACTTCTGCGGGGCATTTGTTGACCGGGTTAACCTTCCCGGGACACAAAGATACGACTGTAACAGCTAGAGCGTTGAGAAAATTAGATTGAAGTACTTATTACTCGTGTAATTTACCAGCATTGTGAAAAGTTACAGCATGGCAGCCGGCGGATAATGCGCTTCCATTAAATACACGCTGCCTGTGGGGTTGTAGGTTCAATCTACACACTGGCCAGTGTCTTGGGGTCTCGGTTAGAAAGCATTGGCAAACTACTGAAAGTAAAATTGCTTAGTAAATCAATCTGAGGTTAGAATTGGTCGCAACGCCCTACAAAGAACATGCAACATATTAGTGAGAAGAGTGACTGCTGCAGAAAGTTCTTCTTGCTCTTCTACAGAATGACACCAAGAAATGTATGTAACAGCTCACGCGTTCGATAAAATAGGGTTAAAACTGCATTACTGGTAGCACACCGTTTTGTGTGTTTGTTTCTTCGCTCGGTTTGAATTGAAGCGTAGTTTATAAACGTGTTACTACTTTTAGGCACTGGACTGTTTTGTACGTGAGGATTAGCTTTCCCTATTACCAGTGTCCCTCGCCATCAGGGGAACCCACTCCGACTTCAGAGGTACTTGTAATTTACGTCCTCAAGTCAGGACGAGAAGTCAACATTTTAGTCTAGCTAACCGGTGTAGGGGTTGAACCAGTCCGGATGTTTATGAACAAGCCCTCTTAGCCATTCGGCCATGCTGACCTCCGCAGTATAATTTACTGATATAGTGAGAAGAACGACAGCTACATAATGTTACTTAAAACGGACCTTACACCAAGAAATGTTTATAACAGCTTCAGCGTTTAAACAATTAGCGTTAGAATACTCATTACTAGTAGCATAATCTGTGTCCGCCAGCGGGAAGAAAGGTGCCCTGGGGAACGTCGTGGCATTGCACCTGTTCTGTGGCATGAGTGGCCACAGCGTGTGCCACTTAAGTAAACATTTAAGCCGGCGGGAAAATTCACTGTTTGACCAATGGGAAGTGACGTTTACGTCACTTCCTGCTGAGTTGAACGGCTAGTGAATAAATCCTGCTATTACATTTCACATATTTTATTTGTTACAGCAATTACCTGATGAATCCGCCTGGAAAGGATGCCTGTTATCTTATATATAAAAAAGACTTGTGCGTATGTATCTCTGTATGTATTTATGTATCTCTGTCCGTATGTCCTTTATGCGCTCGCGAACGGCCCATCCGATTGAGATGAAATTTTCTACACGCCTTCCTTTCATTCCAGAGATGCCAACTGTCGTAGTTTTTTTTTCTTCTTCCTCCTCCTCCCTCCTCCCTCCTCCCCCTCCCAAAATACGTACGTCCAGGAAATGGTCTTCTACATAGACACTTCTCTCTGAGGTCCGCGATAACATATTAACCTGGTGGGATGGCAATCAATCATCCTACTACCTCCTCCCTCCTCCTCCCTTCTCCCTCTTCCTCCTCCCTTCTCCCTCTTCCTCCTCCCTCTTCCTCCCTCCGCCTCCTCCCTCCTCCCACTCTCTACTCCTCCTTCCTCCTCCCTCCTCCTTCTCCCTCTTCCTTCTCCCTCTTCCTCCTCCCTCTTCCTGCTCCCTCCGCCTCCTCCCTCCGCCTACTCTCTCCTCCTCCTCCCTCCTCCTCCCTCTCCCTCCTCCTACTCCCTTCTCCTCCTCCTCCTCCTCCTCCTCTCTCCTCCTCCCTCCTTCTCCCTCTTCCTCCTTCCTCCTCCTCCCCCTCCTCCTCCACCCTACTCCTCCCTCCTCTTCCTAATCCCTCCTCCTCCCTCCTATTCCTCCTGTCTCCTCCTCCCTCCTCCCTCCTCCTTCTACCTCTTCCTCCCTCCTCCTTCTCCCTCCACCTCCTCTCTCCTCCTCCTCCCTCCTCCTCCCTCTCCCTCCTCCCTTCTCATCCTCCCCCACCTACGTTCTCCTCCTCCCTCCTCCCTCCTCCTCCTTCTCCCTCCTCCTCCCCCTCCCTCCTCCCCCTCCTCCTTCACCCTCCTCCCTCCTCCTCCTCCTCCTTCACCATCCTCCCTCCTCCTCCCTCCTCCTCATCCTCCCTCCTCCTCCCTCCTCATCCCTCTTCCTCCTCCTCCTCCCTCCTCCCTCCTCCTTCTCCCCTTTCCCCCCTCTTTCTCTTAATCCCTCCTCCTCCCTTCTCCTCCCTCCTATTCATCCCTACTCCTCCTCCTCCCTCCTCCTCCTCTCTCCGCCTATCTCTTCCTCCCTCCTCCTCCCTCTTCCTCCTCCTCCTCCCTCCTCTCTCTTCCTCCTCCCTCCTCCTCCCTCTTCCTCCTCCTCCTCCCTCCTCCTTCCTCCTGCTCCCTCCTCCTCCTAACTTCTCCTCCCTTCTCCTCCTCCCCCTCCTACCCCTCCCTCCTCCCCCTCATCCGTCTTCCTCCCTCCTCCTTCTTCCTCCCTCCTCCTTCTTCCTCCCTCCTCCCCCTCCTCCTCCCTCTCCTCCTTATCCCTCCTCCTCCATTCTCCTCCTCCCTCCTCCTCCTCTCTCTACCTCCTCCCTCCTCCTCCCTTCACATTCCTCCTCCTCCCTCTTCCTCCTCATCCCTCCTCCTCCTCTATCCTCCTCCCTCCTCCTCCTCCTCCCTCCTCCTCCCTTCACATTCCTCCTCCTCCCTCTTCCTCCTCCTCCCTCTCATCCTCTTCCCTCCTTCTCCTCCCTCCTCCTTCTCCCTCTTCCTCCTCCCTCTTCCTCCCTCCGCCTCCTCCCTCCTCCCACTCTCTACTCCTCCCTCCTCCTTCTCCTCCCTCCTCCTCCTCCCTCTTCCTCCCTCTTCCTGCTCCCTCCGCCTCCTCCCTCCGCCTACTCTCTCCTCCTCCTCCCTCCTCCTCCCTCTCCCTCCTCCTCCCTCTCCTCCTCCTCCTCCTCCTGCGATCTCCTCCTCCCTCCTTCTCCCTCTTCCTCCTCCCTCCTCCTCCCCCTCCTCCTCCACCCTACTCCTCCCTCCTCTTCCTAATCCCTCCTCCTCCCTCCTATTCCTCCTGTCTCCTCCCTCCTCCTCCTCCCTCCTCTTCCCTCCTCCACCTCCCTCTTCCTCCTCCCTCCTCCATTTACCCAAGACAGACAGACATACAGATAGTCGGGAACGGGATCTTATATGACTACTTATATGATTTAAATGAGATGCTCTCCACCATGGGCTGGGCCGGGTCAGACAGACAGACAGACAGACAGACAGACAGATAGATAGACAGACAGACAGACAGACAGTCGGGAACCGGAGCTTATATGACTACTTATATGAATTAAATGAGATGCTCCCCACCAGAGTCTGGGCGAAGCCGGGCCGTGTCAGCTAGTTACATATAGAATATAGAAATTAGATAAATCTAAAAGTCAGTTTAGTAAAAGATCCATAAAACAGCAAAACCGAACTTTGACAAGACATTCTGGCTTTTCGATTAAATATAGAATTTACAACATATAAATCCCGTTAAGACATCTAGAATATATAAATTAGATATATCACCGCTCAAATGTCAGTTTATTGTCAGATTTACAAAACAGCAAAATTGAACTATCGACAAGACATTCTGGCTTTTTAAAGAAATATAGAAATTGCGACATTTAACTCCTTATTAAATGCAACTTTAATTTGTTTCATTTGTATCAGTATATTTCTCCATACTCTGACAATTAACAATTTGCTAAAGGCTGTGGACCTATTATGTGTACATGTCGGAAGCAAGGGGAAACCTATACATTAATCATCAGAAGAAACTAAACATGTCAGTAGAAAAAGAATCACAAATATCTGACAGTCAGGCTCTCTGGTCTGGTGGATCACTTAAGCGAACTGTTATTATCCTCAACGCACATCGAACCATTCAGTCCCTAAGTCTTCGGACCTCCACCACAATACCTCCCTGAGTGTGGCGGCTGGCCACACCAGTTATGCGTTGGTTGTCTATTCTAGTTAAAGTTTAAGATAGTTAAACGCCGACTTGACAGATTGGTTCAGAGTAAAGTCAGCCTCAGACAGGGGAGTGTTTTAATACCATTATTGTTCTTTATCCATGTGGATAAGATGACTAATGAAGCACATCCACACCCAGAGTTTAGCAGGTTTAGCGCCAAACAAAAAGTTGGCGTGGAGCTAACAAAAATAGATGTCAGTAAATGAGAAGTAGGATTGTGTCATAGTTATGACTTAAAGTTGTTAATATGGTAGCAGACATGTTGTATTTTATGTGAAATTAAAAGGAGTTGCATAAGAACACTATCGTATATAAGCCGAGGGCAGATACGGGGAAATCGATTAAGATAATTAATCATCGCATGGCACTGAATCAGTTACATGAGCTGCTGTTTGCAGAGGACCAGAGTTTACAATAATAATAATAAAACAATGCGGATCTCCAGGCCTTATCAACTGCTTTGACAATTGGTGTCCGAATTTTGATTAACATATAATTTACGACAATTTGGCGAACACTAGCGCAATGTAAAGTAAATATAAATGAACAGTTATTAAAACAAGTTAGAGAGTACACGTATCTGTTGTTTGTCATTGTTTTCTGTACGAGAAGTCACCATTTAGTTTTTAACATTCTGAAATCTTTAAAAGTGTAGAAACAAAACAAAACCCATGTAGTCAGTCATCTACAGCGGCAGATCGCGTGTTGTAATCTAACTGCCAGCCTCAGCCAGTGGGTTGCGATATGCTATTAAGTTCGTATATTATATCGCGTACTTTCTTTAAAGCCCCGGTTCGTTTATGTAAATTACCAGTTCAAAAGGTGGGCGATGCCTTCTCCAGGGGGGTCGGCGATATATCAAAGGATTAATGAAGCTTTCTCTGCACGGGAAGTTTTACTCCTGGTTCTACACGCTCTTCCATTTGAAGGAAACTTGCTCATACAACAGCATCATGTCTCAGAAATTGACCTAACAAAATTCGTTTTATACTGCTCAGCCGCAGTGGGCATATGGGGCTAGACCATATTTGCATAGACCAAACGACACCCAGTGGCTGATGTGGTCTGTATCCCACCTTTACATCCCAAGACATTTCCTAGTACCCAGTTTAGCCTGGATTGACCTGGACCCCAAGATCAGTTTTAAAAATTCGAAATCGCCCTGAAACTAATCAAACCCAAGACCACCGCTCTAGCCACTACGCTACCGTCGCTCCCTGACATACTTTGGTCATGTTAACATGTCACCGTTGTTGTATATGTGTTCGTGTGTGTGTGTGTGTGCGTGTGTGTGTGTGTGTGTGTGTGTGTGTGCGTGTGTGCGTGCTTGTTTTCCTCCGCTTTTCTGTTTGCTTTTGTGTGTGTGTGTGTGTTTATGTAGGATTGTATCTCTTTGTATGTGTGGCCGGTCTGTCGGTCGGTCTGCGCGTCCGCTCTTCCGCCTGTCTGTCTGTCTGTCTGTCTGTTCGGCCTCCTGCCGCCCGCCCGCCCACCCGTCACCCACTCGCCTGTCTGTCTGTATGGCTGCCTACTTGTCTGTCTGTCTTTTTGTCTGTTCGTCCCTCTTTTTATCCACACACCCACCTATCAATTGGTCGTTCTTCTGTCATTCTTCCGTCCGTCTGTACATATATCTGTCAACCTTAGTCGTTGGTAACCGGGTAAATTAAACAATGCT
Source organism: Cepaea hortensis (assembly GCA_963921405.1). Taxonomy (NCBI): domain Eukaryota; kingdom Metazoa; phylum Mollusca; class Gastropoda; order Stylommatophora; family Helicidae; genus Cepaea; species Cepaea hortensis. The sequence goes on from OY992886.1 coordinate 60,110,084, forward strand.
TCAAACAGTTACTGGAATTTGTTGTGGGGAAGAGACTGTTTCTCTATTTGCAATAGTTGCAAATCTTATGATGTTCTACGGCCGAATGTCTGTAAAGGCACATTATATTATGTATGTGTAGTTTTCTAGTGCGTCCTGCAGCTATGAAACAATTATACCTCTGCCTGGCTTATGGGTTTTGTGCATATTCAATAGTCAGTTTAAAGAACAAGTCTATATTTTTCACACTCTCTAGTGCACAATACAAATACAAAAGCACAATGGCATGAAAACAATCCACCACCCTCCTTTGACAGACAATGCAACAAGGACATTGATAGTTGCAGCTGTCTCCAGACTTTACAGCAATCCCCAGCGAGCCTCCGTTTAATCAGCCCCACCAAGAAATTGAGTTGCGATGGGTAGCTGTCATCGTCTGACAGCACCAGTGGGATTTGACCGTCAGCTACCGTGCGCACGTGCTACAGTGGTCAGTTTGGATTGTCGTGTGTGTCAGTTTTCACCTTTATGATGTTAATTGCACCTCTCGCCAATCAGCTTATCTCATTGAGTTATGTCTTCGTCTTTAGGTCACAGACCGTAAGGTGTGATCGCTGATTGTTTGTGTGGTCAATGCTCAATCTAAGATGACAGTAAATCAGCAAATGATAACCTGAACTTTCTTAGTGAAACCTTACTTCAAGTGATGGGATTATACATCCATTTAAGTATCAGTGTAGATAAAGATGGCGGGACAGATAACCATTTCAACACAAGAATACAAAAGGTTAGAGAAGTCGTTACCACACTAGGACATTTGTGGAAGTTGAAAGAAATAAAACTTAGTGTCAATAAACTACAAACTTTCATTAACTGGTGTCCATGCAGAATAGAAAAACTAAACTGTTATTACAAAATCACCAGCGTGGAGCTCTGGAGAGAATGAAACAAATACTAAATACTAGTGAATCAAGACATGAGGAAAAGAGGCTGGCCCTGGGTAGGACATACATTAAGAAATCACTAGAAAAGTACAGTAAAACCTCGGTTTTCATTGCCTTCGGTTATCGTCGGTTTCAGTTTACGTCGATTTTTTTTCCGCAAAATATTTGTCTCGGTGTTATTCGGTTGCCTCGGATTTCGTCGGGGTGTCCACATGACCTTGCAGCTAATTTTGTGAAAACAAAAGGACCCACGCTTTCTTCTGTTCAGTTTTTCGTAGTGAGAGCATCACTTACTAATAATAAAATGCAAGAGCGGCATTAAGATTGCTGAAGTCAGCCACATGTACGGGAAGTCGCCATCCTCGATAAGTTCCACTGTGGCGAAAAGGGAAGCAATAAAGTAAGTTAATGTAGCGAAAGGCGCGAATGTGCTAACGAAACAGACATCGCAAATAATTGAAGATGTCGAACATTTATTATTAATTTGTATAAATCAAAACCAGTTAGATGGCGATTCTGTTTCGGAGGCAATCATATGTGAAAAGGCCATACGTGTATGCCGATCTCATTAAGAAAATGCTTGGGACGAGTGCTAGTGTACTTAGATATTTAAAGGCAGTCAGATGTGGTTTGAAAAAATTCAAGTTGCGCACTTGCATATAGTGATACTAGGCACGGAGAAGGAGCGACTTCGGACAAGTTTGGGGACAAAAAATAGTATTTAATATTATATTTGTTCTCTATAAAATAGGTTCTTGGTATGTATTTAGGAGTATCTAGAACGAATTAAATGGATTTACATTGATTCATATGAAAATAATTGCCTCAGTTTTCGTCGGTTTCGTCGATTGTCTTCGGACGGATTATTTACGAAACCCGAGGTCTTTCACTGTATAACTAATGAGAGGAACACATAGAATTACACAGGGAGGAGAATTCAATTCCGGTCACGAACATGGAGGATAGGCAGTGAAACGGTTAAGGCCTCTAGAGTGTTTATGCTCGTGGCCATCGTTTGCATTCGCATTTTCCTCATGTTGGACTGGTAGTTTATGGATCCGTCGCCCTGCTACTGAGTTGAGTGCGTGGCACGACGCTGTGAGCTGTGAATTTTGTGTGAATGCTTTTAAATCTACCCGAGTTTGTGGAGCGTGAACTGCATGTTCAGAGCAATGGCGGCTGGCTATGTCCCAGAATTGATCAGATTTTATGTCTAATGCCGAAATGTGTGGCTGCTGCTCTTTTGGTTGACTGCCGCTTCCTTTGACAATGAACTGTGTTTCGTGGAGGACTGTTGTTTTTGGCATTCTGGAGACGGCATTGTGTATAGTGAATTTTTTTTTTTTTTTTTTACATATGTCCGAGGTGTTGTGGTGTGAGCTGCATGCTCGAAAAATGGCGTAGCTGGCTAGAAAACATCTAGAAACAGAATATCAACATCTAGAAATATCTGCATGCATGGCGGCTCGTTGTGACGCAGAAGTTACCGGTTATTTTGCCTTGTTTTCTAGTGACTCAGAAACCACATTTCTGCAGCCATCAGATGATTTTCAGCTTGACTGCTCATTGCCCATGCTTCACATGTGGTTTCTGAGGAGGATGCAAAGAATACCATGGACAGACAGAAAAACCAATGACCAAGTACTACAGGAGACACATGAAAATCGTAAACTGATTAGAGAAATTAGACGTAGACAGTCAACATTTTTTGGACATGTTATGAGAAGAAATGAATTGGAGAACTTGGTGACAACTGGCAAGATCGAAAGGAACAGACCAAGGGGAAGACCGAGAAGTAAATACCTGGGGCTTGGCCACATGGCATGGTCGAGACAGGAAGATTGAGCTGATCTATGACTCTGGTGATCGAGTGAAATGGCGAGTCATGACCGCCCACGTTTTCCGGCATGGCACATGATTAATTGATTGATTTCTAGTGACTGCCGTTTCCATCGATGATGAACTGTATTTTCGTAGAGGACTTTTGTGTTTGCATTCTGGCAGCGGCATTATGTACAGTGAAATGTTTTTTTTTAACATCTGTTCGAGGTTGTTTTGTTCCGTGAACTACATTTTGAAGAAAAAACGGTGTGGCTGGCTAGAAAACATCTAGAAACGGAACAACAACATCTAGAAAAATCGAGTCTTCGTAGGTGAACATCTGGTTGGGAAAGTGACTGCCACTTCCATTAAGGATGAACGATATGCTTCGTGGAGAACTTTTGTGGTGACCTTCTGGTAGCGGCACTATGCACAGTGTGCCTGAACGGGCTGTTGTTTGTCAAGAATCCTGTCTTTTCCACTTTTCACATGGGGCAATGGGGACCATTTTATGTGATACTCACTGGCACAGGAATGGAGCATAATGGGGATGACCCGTTGCTGTGATATTGGAACCGTGACTGAACTTAACTGAATATAGTCACATAATTTTTAACATTCCATACATTATCATACATAAATCACGGAGAGAAAGGAAATATAAAGTGATTAACTTTTACACCTCAGACATACAATTACGAATAACAGTACAGACATATACAAAGGATGAATCGCATGTCAGAACGAAAGATGTAAATTATGTATTATATGTTTTCTATTTCAAGTTAGATTAATTAGATAAGTGGTTAAGTTGTTGACGTATTTGCTTGTGTTAATTCAGAATTTCTAGTACACCAGTTATAAACGAGTATGTCAATCTACACAGACCTAATAATAATGAAACACCAGAAAAAAAATTTCTAATGTACCAGTATCAGTTACATTGATAATGACATAAGCTGCTTATATGATATGATTCGCCAGTCCTTGTAGCTCACATATATAAGGCGTCAGCGACAAAAGCAAAAGACCTCTCGGAACAAATGGGACAAGAACAAGCGTCACATTATAGCCGAATGGGACAGGACAGAGAGGAATAAAGAAATAGTCATATACTTGGAGGTTATATGTCAAAACTAATATAGAAGGATATGGTCCAATCAATCACATACATCCCCTTAGTCGGGTTTTGTAAATTTGGATGGCGATACATGCCCATTGGGGCATTTGAGGGATTAAACTTATAGTTTATTTAGCTAGCTTTTTTCATGAGCTGGTACTACACGACATTTGCCGTAGTGCGTAGATAGGAAGTCGTGCCCTGTTAAATTTGGTTCTAGTGTTGTAGGTGGTTGATAGGAGACCATTCCTTCACAGTAGTAATAGATGATATAAGTATGACACATGAACTCTGTGCTACGTCTTGTCAGTCTAATAGATAAGCTAAAATGGTAGGTACCATTTCAAAAAGGAGGGGCATGCTGCCAAGTCGTAACTTAACTCCATGACACGGAAAACAGAAGGAGCAGAACTCTCGATCAGAAACTCAGATATAACTAAGAAACTAGCGGATCACGTCAGTTTTGTGGATCAATAGTTACGGCAGTGAGATCATGGATTCCAACAGGGAACCAGCACATTGAAATTGTCCAGACCTTGGAAAAGAATATTGAAGAGCAGGACGACATCATTATGGCCAAGTTAGATGGCAAAGGACAACGTCCAAAGTAGGAAAGCCATAGGAGCCTGAAAAGAATAGAACGAAGGCAACAGATCTAAACGAGACTAGATATATTACGGCAAGGTCAATTAGAAGGTCTAGTGTTTCAACGATTGATTACTTGTATGTCATCATCATGTATATGATGGATGTTTAAAGATCATTTGAAAATTACACGAGAAAATGATTTTATTTGCCGATCTTCAGTCCTTTTGATTACCGTTAAGTTTTTCCTACTTCAAGTTTGTTGAAAGAGTGTCACACCCTGGACACATTATCTGTTAAATGTTTTTCGTTAAGACACTCTTCAGCAACATGAGAGAAGAATTAGAGACATAGATGAATATTATGGGGCTTTTTGAGACAGCAGACGATATGACTGCTTAGGTGAGTTGACAGAGGGGCCACGCCTCAGTTGGGGGGGGGGGGGGATGTAACGGACCATAGAAGAATGCTGAATGTAAACTTTACGTTCAGTAGTTTGCCATTGCTTTCTGAACGACCGGAACTTATACCATTGGGTTGATTTCTATACATAGGTATGAATGCCGGTCGTTCAGAGAGAAATGGCAAACTACTGAACATAAAGCTTACATTGAGCATTCTTCTTTGGCCAAGAAATCACAAACAGCCAAAACTAATTATGGGGAAGAATGCGACGTCTTGTAAAGGATATGCAACTTTAAGGAAAAAGAAGATATAACATTTGTTGATCCTGTATGCTTCTTAACGCACGCACATTTCCTTGCACGTAGCACAGGTCAGTCCCAACAATCGCAGGATCAGGGAGATTGCTTGCTTGCTTGTGTTCGTTGGCTTGAGCTCCAACGCGAAGTCCTGTATGTCGGATGAAGGCATCCTGTTGTCCAACATCAGGGAGATGAAATGATAGAAGTTCACATATACTAGGTAACTGCACTGTCAGCCGGGTGACGAGTTCTCCTCATTACCATCTTTCTTCCCGATGTAAATGCTCTGCCATTCTCTCTCTCTCTCTCTCTCTCTCTCTCTCTCTCTCTCTCTCTCTCTCTCTCTCTCTCTCTCTCTCTTATTCTTTCTTATTATTTTTTGGGTTCAGGTTTTCTCTTTCTTTTTCGAATGATCATATTAAAAAATACAGTTTTCAATCTCCTCTTGCCTCCATTTTCCTACCCTACTCTGTACTGTGGAGACGTTTGAAGTTGAAGACTGCGCGTTGAAGAGCTCTCCCTCTGCACGCTCGCTTGTCACCCTTTGCCCCTGTTTCAATTTCTTAAACGTGAGCTTTTTTCAGGGGCGAAATACATTTATCCGCAGCCGTACACAAAGCAAGGAGACGGCGGGTGGTAGTTGCCTATTTACTATTAATTTACTATATACAGATGAAAGTTGAGCAGCATCCTCGGGAGAAATGATGAAAGCAGATTGGATCCTATGCACATGGCAATGTTTTGTCTAGACTTAAGATGGCTAGCTGGGGTTGGCTCAGCTATAGCTGGCTTTTATCTGGAGACATGTAGTGCGGAGTTGACTGAAGGATGAGTTTCATTTATCAGGAAACTGAATGGTTGCGTAAATTGACTTAATGTTGACTTTCATTTCTCTGGGAACTGTATGGTTGCGTAAATTGACTTAGCAATGACTTTTATTTATTTGAGAACTGAGTAGTTGCGGTGAATGACTGAATTATGATTTGTATTTCTCTGGAAACTGAATGGTTGCGTAAATTTACTTAGCGATGACTTTCATTTATTTGACAACTGAATAGTTGCGGAGAATGACCGAATTATGACTTTGATTTCTCTGGAAACTGAATGGTTACGGAGAATGACTGAATTACGACTTTAATTTCTCTGGAAACTGAATGGTTGCAGAGAATGATTAAATTGTGACTTTTATTTCTCTGGAAACTGAATGGTTGTGGAGATATTAAATGCTGACTTTCTTTTAACTGGTAATTCAATGGCTGCTGAAATTGAATTGAGGACTTCTGTCAGTTATCATTATGGTTGGTTAACTGAGTCCGTAGTAACTAGTATTACCCGGAGATACGTGTTACAAGTAGCGCAGTAAAGCTGCGGTGGCGCAGAGGCTTGAGCGCATGCCTGCTAGCCCGATGGCGGTGTATTCAGGTCTACAACTAGGCGTTATTTTTGTTAACTGACCTGGAATCATTGATCGACCCGGCCTAACATGGGTGCTGGGACATTTTCCCCGAGAAGGCTGGTCACGTGACGTTTTTCACTCAATGCGAGCCGACCGGCCTATACTATGGGGCTATAGTCTGTTTACTTTTGTCTGCCCCAATATACAATTCCATATCTCAGTAACCAACTGAGGGAAAATGATGAGATTTAGCACATAACTTTATCATTATGTCCACCCAACAACAACAAAATTTGTTCTGGAGATTGTTCAGCAGATTTCAGTTTGTTTATATCATCATCATCAAGTGCAGTGCCGACTGGCGTAGGCGTTTATGACTCTCCACAGATCTCTGTCCTTGGTTTTCTGGATCAACTCTGTCGTTGATATTCCCCCATGCCACCGTCGCGATCGATCCAGCATCATTTCTCGTGGTCTGACTCTGCCTCTCTTCCCCTCGATCTTTCCAGTTGTCACGATATTCTCCAGCGCCTCTCTTCTCATCACATGACCAGAAAAAGCTGTTTGTCTCTTTCTTATTTTTGTATATAATGTTCTAGATTCGCCAGCCTCTTTAAGGCATTCGTAGTTAGTTACTTTGTGTAAATGCGGTATATAATTTACGGGTCAGAGATGAAGTGCACACTATTAAATGTATTACGTCTTCACACGGAAACACTAGCGTTCGATAGTTAATTTTCCTGTGGTGCATGGGATTGGCCTTATGACAAGAGCCTCGCGTAGTGGAACGGGGCATTACTGTAAAACAAGTTTGTTAGCGAGAAATCACTAGTTTTTCACCCAAACCATCAAAGAAATGTCGCCACTTTCCGTGATTTAAGTTGCTTTTGGACATATAAAAGACATATTCCTTGGGTGGGGGTAAATATAAGACGGCAGGAAAAATTTCATAACTATGCAACAGGCAGTTTTCAAAATAATTGATCGTGAATGAAGGCATTCATTTCTGGACAGACTATAGTACCTAATACCTACTACGTCTCATGACGTGAAAAGAGATCCATTACCTCTTACTTTTTACTTTTTGTTAACACCCAGTCGTAACTCTAGCCTTGTGGCATGTTGTATACTCCCCCACCCCCTTGGGAAAAGAATATGGGGTTTTCCCCTTGCCTTCTACGTGCATATAATAGTAGTGTAATGGTATAAATATGCTCCTATACTGGGTCTCCTTATAGTCCATGTCGTGTGACATTTGCTTTCATGTCTTACCACATACCTTCCGTCTCGTATTCTGCCAATCCTTTCTGATACCAATGTTCCTCCATACCATGATGTCAAATTGCCCAGCATCTGATCTCTTAACCTGCCCCTACCACTCATGCCCTCCAATTTTCCCATTGTAATTGCATATTCCAGCTTTCCTCTTCTCGTGACATGCCCAATGAACGTGGGCTGTCTTAGTCTGATACGAGTACCAGTTCTCTTTAATGTGTAAACTTTGTTTTCAAGACATCTTCATTACAATCTCTATCCGTCCATGGTGTTCTTATTCTTCTATAAAACTAGATTTCCCCCCCCCCCCCTCCCAGCTTCCATATAATCCCGCACTTGCCTACTAGATGCCCATGTTTCACTGCTGTACATCAGCATTGGTTCTTCGTGGTTCACCTCAACTGTCTGAGATCAATTGCAGAGAATATTCTGTTCTTCCCTCTACTTGTGAAATGCTGAATTTGCTTGGGCTTTTCTACATGTAACTTCCTTACAAAATGTTCCATCTGCTGTTATTAAAGTAATCGCATACTTAAATAAGTTGACTTATTTCGGACTGGTTCTATTCACATTAATGTTGCATTGGGTAGACTAATTGTATTTGTATTCACCATTGTTAACACTGATGTTGGACAACAGGATGTCACCATCCGACATACAGGACTTCACGCTGGAGTTCACAGCCAGCGAACACAAGCAAGCATCATCATCATAATATTATCATCATCACGTGCCATGCCGATAAGCGTGGGCGGTCATGTTTCGCAATATCACACGATCACCAGAGTCGTGGGTCAGTTCCGAATCATCATATACTTCTTTTATATATCCTGTTAATCTTTCTAATAGTTTTCTTGGTCCACTAATATGTTATCTTATTTTATTTTCAAACAACTACTTTATGTATGCCTTCTAATGCCAGAAAATTCCTTTTTCATTTTATGCATAGATTTTGTGTCCTTTGGTTGTTCACCAGTACCCCCGCACTGACTATTAAACCAGACCCGCTATACTGGGTAGCCTGTTCTAAGTATAGAAATTTTACCATGAGAGACGGATAATAATCAACGGATAGAAAAGGAATTGAATATTTTACATATTTATTTTTCCTCTGGATGGTTGGTTGTGTTGGTTGGTTGGTTGGTTGGTTGGTTGGTTGGTTGGTTGGGTGTGAATCCTCTAGAAGATTGTGACCTGGAACTCTTACATCCGATGCACTGGCGTTCAATTCGCCCAGTCCTACACTCTTCAGTCCTACGAAGGGACTTTATTTATCAGTGTGAGGCTGGTGTGAAGTCTTGTATCCCCTTAAGCTAGGAAAGTATCATTTCCACGGAACTGTCTTGCAGAACTCCTTTCCCTGCATGAGCTCAGAAGACCAGTGGGTGTACGAGACTGATACTGAAACCTGAGATCTGGAGAGCCATATTAGGGCGTAACCAGGTCATGATTCAACAAAGACGGATTGACTGGGAGCTGGCCTAGGCTGGTAATGTGTTCTCTACGGTTTTAAATATTTCATCGTTCACAGACTCCAGGCCTACGCCTAGAGGGTGTGTCCACTTGTATGTCAAATGGTTGTTGGGATCGTGGATAATACTGTTACCTGCCAAAAGAGCCTCGATTGTGACATATTGGTTAATACACTTGCCTGTCAAGACAATGACCGGCGTTACATTTCCAGCAGTCCGAGGAATATTTCTTCCGTTTTGGTGTCTTCTATTAGTGTGATTATCCTAGCCGATGAAGCTTACCATTATTGTTCAGTGTTGCTGAGCATACCAAGCAACTCGACCATACAACTCACTGACAGCGCTCGCCTCTTATACGTCAAGCACTCAGTGGATTTCAGTACAACAGACACACCTCATATATTAATATTTACACACAGGAGATGTATATAAACAGCGATTCCCTGACACGAATCTGTGAAGATCTAAGGAAAGTATAGCATGGAATTTGTACGAGAACAAATTACAAGCCTAGACCTAATCCCAGCCAACAAGTCTTAGGCGAATCATGACCCTAATATGGCCTAGCAATTGGTACAGTGAATAATGAGTTAACTTTACATAAACTCTTTCTTATATGCATTTTGATTTTGCTGGATCGACCCTGAAGATACGATATCGGATAAAACATTCTCATCTCGACAGAGACTTTAATCTAGGATGACCAGAGGTGTGCCCTAGCCACTTTGCTATTTTAGGTCGTATAAATGCTGAAATGGGGCTTGCATTTGTAAGGGTGAGGATGGTGTAGAGATTGACTTCCCGACCCAGCATCATCTCTTCCCAATCCAAAGACAAGAACTAGCGGCGTGTGCAACACCAGTTCTTGATCTTCACGTCTGCGGAGATGTATGATGAGCCTCTGAAAGTTAGCCAGACCAGGAAGTCAGTCTGTAGATAGGACGCACCGCGGAGAGCGACCATCTCTGCGGCCCACACTGCCCAGTCTTGTACATATGAGGCCAATAACTGATTCTGCCATCTCTGGTTCACATTGCCTAGTCTTGCAACATCCGAGGCCCGCAACTCCACGTACAATCGACGATGGATTGCATTTATAACTTTCTTTTTTTTTAAATGTTTTTTTTTTTTTTGCGTGGAAAGGAAAGGAACTATTCTCTTAATCTTGTTACTCCGTGGTTATGACGAGTTCTAACACAGGCTGAATTAAGCTTATGACATCCAGGGACAGGGACCCCTAGCAATTTTCCCTTGCTGGATTTACCATGGACCATGCTGTGGAAACTGCAAATGGTGCATCTGAACTAGGTTCTTCATCTTCTTCTGCGTTCATCCGGAGTTTTTTTTTTTTTTTTTTCGGACGTGATTGCGTTGTGCCTGTTTACAGCAGAGCTGCGTTCTTGCGCCGTTAGGCCGACACATCCGACTTCTGCGGGCATTTGTTGACCGGGTTAACCTTCCCGGGAACTAGGTTCTATATCAGGGTGCTCTACAGTAAATGCGTGCGGCATGTCAGAATCACAGTAAAAAGTTAAAAGTTGCATATCTTTTACAGGACGTCGCAGTTAACCCCAGCATTTTTGACTGTTTGTGATTTCTTGGTAAGTTTACGTTCAGTAGTCTGCCATTGCTTTCTGAACGACCAGCACTCATACCACTGCATTAAAACCAACGCAAGTGCGGTTTGCTTCCAAATCTCCCACAGCTGTGTTTCGAACGTGGTATGCGGGATTACGAATTGCATTCGTAACCCTTTTGCCACAGAGCCGAACCACAGTAGGACAAAAAATGGGGAGGGGGTATATTGCATGTCCTTTGCAGAACGATGCGATCTACCCCAAGAGGATGTTTAGTCAATAGTCAGTTCGGTAATTTGTCATGGCTTCGTGAACAGGAAGTCAACCGTCATGTAAACTGTATTTACTTTCGACAAATACAATTGTCTTTGAGGGTTTATTATTGTTTATATTGTGAATTAGATCGGATACACCCAAATCTTCTAAGTGCTTGAAGCCTCAAAATTTCTTAATCCAGCCCTGGACTAACACTTCACACCACTATAAAGTACAGGGCGTATTTTTAATGACTGTGCAATGTTTGAAAATATTGCCAGTCCAAGTTTTGTTTTTACCTATTATGTTGCATGAATTTTACAGAGGGTGAATACAAAATTTGGACCGGCAATATTTTCAAACACTGCACAGTCATTACAAATAGACCCTATAAAAGTAAAGCAGCCCGGTACACACCACACGTCGCCGGGTCATGTAGTCAGTATCACGCCGGTCATCTTTACTGCCCAAGACATTTCCTGGTACTCATTTTAGACTGGGTCGGCCTGGGAGCCCCATGTCCACCCCTAATATAGTGTATCTGCTGGGGGAAGGGAGTGGGGTGGATGGGGATACCCATATCTAGTCTCAGTAGTCGCCGGTTATGTATGTACACGGTGATGTCACAGAAGCAGTGTCTGGCGACGTCTGACAGACAGGATGGAGTGAGTGCTACCACTCCCCTCATGTCTAAGTGCACACTACTCCCCCTGAACGGTTAAGTGCACGCTGTAAGGCTAAATGCCAATTTGTCGGCGTGTTATTTCCCCTGCTATTCTTATCTCGGGAGCTCCACGTATCGCTTTCTCCCTTCCTACGGTGACTTCATTATTGGAGCGTTGGGTGATAGGAGGAACAGGTGCAGAGGTAGGGAAGGCAGGGGTCGAGAAATAAGGGTATCCCAACTGTAGGATAGATGTACATAGAGAAATAAGGGTATCCTAACTGTATGATAGATGTTGATAGAGAAATAAGGGTATCCTATCTGTAGGATAGTTGGAGAGTAAATTTTGATAGAGAAATAAGGGTATCCTAACTGTAGGATAGATGTTGATAGAGAAATAAGGATATCCTAATTGTAGGATACATGTTGGTAGAGAAATAAGGGTATCCCAACTGTAGGATAGATGTACATAGAGAAATAAGGATATCCTAACTGTAGGATACATGTTGGTAGAGAAATAAGGGTATCCCAACTGTAGGATAGATGTACATAGAGAAATAAGGATATCCTAACTGTAGGATAGATGTTGGTAGAGAAATAAGGGTATCCCAACTGTAGGATACCTGTTGGTAGAGAAATAAGGATATCCTAACCGTAGGATAGATGTTGATATAGAAATAAGGATATCCATTAGAATCAACACAAAGTATTCTGCTTCTAAATCGCCCACGGCTGATATCGAACCCTGGACTCGATATGTCGGGGGATTATAAAACAGCCTGGCTCACCATCCCCTAAACCACAGATGGCGGTAACTGTAGAATAGCTGGAGAGTTAACTGTGTAGAGAAATAAGGATATCCTGTCTATGGGATCATCATCATCATGTGCTATGTCGATAAGTGTGGGCGGTCATGTTTCGCCATCTCACTCGATCACCAGAGTCGTGGATCAGCTCTGTGTTCTTGTCTCACGTGGCCAAGCAGTCCAGGTATTTACTTCTCTGCCTTCCTCTTGTTCTTTTCCCCTCAGTCTTACCAATTGTCACCAAGTTCTCCAATTTATTTCTTCTCATAACGTGTCCTAAAAATTGTGACTGTCTAATTTCTCTAATCAGCCTACGGGTTTTCATTTTTTTTTGTGTGGGTAGGATTTGGTCATTGATTTTTATGTCAGCTTATGGTATTCTTTGTATTTTCCTCAGAAACCACATTTCCACAGCCATCAGATGTTTTTTCAGCTTTGTCTTCTTATTGTACACGCTTCACACCCAGTTAAAAGTACAGGTTCTATGTAGCAATACATTCTTTTTCTCGTCATAATTGATATCTTTTTATTGGTCAGTATGTTTTCCATCTTGCAAAGGGCTACCTTCGCCGTGGCGATTCTTGTTCTAATCTCTTCAAGGCTGTACCGATTCACTTGTTTAAGAATAATCCCTTTTACGTCTACAGGGTAGGTGGAGAGTAAAATTTTCGCTGCGTGTATTCTTGAACTTCAAGAGGTAATATCAGACAGAAATGGCATACCTCTCGTGCTAGCAGTGTTGAAAACGTTAGACATTGACTACATTTTAGATCAGCACTTTTACTTCCAGCACATTCTTTAACCAAGAGCCGCGGTAGCGCTAACACGGTTGTCTGGCGGTCATGTGTTCAAATCTCTGTCTAAGCGGGATGATTATATTGTCATGCGCTCCCAGGTTTACAAAGCATAAAATATGTGCCAGGATACACGTGTGTGTGTGTGTGTGTGTGTGTGTGTGTGTGTTTGTGTGTGTGCGTGCGTGTGTTTGTGGCCTTGAGGCTAGTGGAGAAAGTTCCACAATTCCGTAACATACCGGGTTGATGCATCGACATTTTCCGCAGGCGACATGGGAGCAGATCCCTTTGCGTTGATTGTTATGGTATGGAGAATCAGCCTTTCAGAAAGCAATGGTAAACTACTGAACGTAAATATTGTTTAGTAAAAACCAAACACTATCTTATGCAACAAGCGTTGAATATAACAAAGAGAGTTATAACATGTTACGTACAACCTGTGTTGCTGTAGCAAACACTGTGACGCAATGGAGATGTGGCTCCTGAGACAAATGTTGCGAATTCCTTGGACTACCAGAGTAACTAACAACAATTGCCTGGAAGAGGTAAATGAAACTAGAACAGTATATACAACTATAAGAAAGAGACAAACGATATTCTTTGGTTATGTGATGAAACGAGAGGCTTGAAAAAAAATCGTGACGACTGGAAAGATCAGCGGAAAAAGAGGCAGAGACCGAATGAAAGAAAGATGTTGGGTGGACTGAGACAGTGTCATGGAGGAATATCATCAGCAGAGTTGATCCAGATCACCATACCAGAAACAGCCAAAATGCTGGAGTTAATTACAACATTCTGTAAAAGGACAGCACATCATATATATATATATATATATATATATATATATATATATATATATATATATATATATATATATATATATATATATATATATATATATATATATATATATATATATAACACGAATAGTATAAAACTCGGCATGCATGATTTACTAACACATTCACATCCATGAGAGCAAGAGTAGGAAATATGTAGTGGCTGCTCACAAAGGAAATAGTGACAACAGATCAGCCGTATGAGCTGAAGGATAAGCAAACCTCGGTGTGCTTTGAATAGAAGTCGTATTATTAGTATAAATGCTAGACACACGGCACCTCGGGAGATCCCGAATACCTCACGGAGCACGTATTGCAGGGCACTCTCTGCTCCACGACTGGTGGTCCCGCGGAAAGCTCAGGACAAATGCATTCCTTGGGATGCTGGAAGAATGTTTAGAATATGTCAGTCCTCGCTCACCGAATATTTATTCGGACCAGATACCTATAACTGGTTTCTTCCTAATGCTGAAAGACTCTTTGCCCCATGGAGTCTGTAATATATTTTAAAAGATGTGTGATTTATCCTATTCTGTTCTTAATGTCTTTTGAAAGACTGGTGGGAACATGTGTTAAGTTTTCGGGGTATTAATTGTTTGCATATAAAGCATTATGTACTTTACATTCGATATGACCGAGGGGTTAGCAGCTTTCTCCGTTAATCCCGAATACTCTCGTGGTCAACGTGAGCGGACGAGAATTAGAAGTGGTTCGAGTCACGCTAGTGACTTATGAGAGTATGCAGCCGGTCGCTCAGAAAGTCGTGGCGTGCTGATGAGCGTAATCTAGCCTAGGAATCAACATACAGCTGAAAGATGCTGGTGTTGACCGCAATATCCTGAAACAGGATGAAAACGTGGGGAAAAAAAAAATATCGGAGGCTATTGTGGTCAGTATCACCTTAGCCATCTCTACTTCGCAAGACATTTCCTTCCATCCATCTTAAGCTGGGTCGACCTAGGAGCCCAAGTAAATTTCTCGTTGTTTTCCGCCGCGAAGAGGTTCACCGTTCCGGCAGGGGAACGTCTAGCCACTACGCTACTGTGGATCACAGAGACATACACATTAATACACACGCATATTGATTAATACATTTATATATATATATATATATATATATATATATATATATATATATATATATATATATATATATATATATATATATATATATATATATATATATATATATCTTTAGCCAGTATAACTCTGGCGTCGTCCGAGCCTCAGCAAATTGGCGCTAGGCATCGTTGGGCGTTTTCTAGGAATTCATTGGGAGTATTCACGGGGAAGAACAGTGTTACATTGCGTCCCTGTTCAACTTATGTGCTGAATACGTACAAGGAATATTAAATAAAGCACTGGTAAGGAAATATATGATTCCATTGTAACCAGAGGAATAGAAAGGCCAGAACTTACTTATGCTGAAGAAAAAATATTACTACCAAATACACACATGGCAACTGAGGAACTAATAAAGCCAACGCCAGAGCAAAGTAGGGGAAAATATATTGCCGTGGAAAAAAACAAACATAAAGACAACCGATAAAGTAAATAAGTCAACATTTATATTTTTCGATGAAGACATTTCACTGAAAGTGAGTGAGCAGTTTTTAGTGTCCATATTAACATTTGAACACGCGTATTACAGAATATTCTTGAACATTCATGGGATGAAGATGAGAAGAAACCGCCCTATCCAACAAGAAATCAATACTGAACAATACAATATTGTTATACGGCAAATATAATTAAGGGAAATGAAATATGCTGGACAAGTAAAACGACACGAATATCTGGAAGCGTTAATTATGGAGGAAGGTGAACCGGGGAAGCGAAGCAAAGAAGACCACAACTTAGACTGCCGTAGACGAATTCCAGATGTGGTGGTAGACCATTTACACATGACAGCAACACAGGCAGGTCACGTGGTTTATGATAGAGTTCTATTGGAGAACTCTTTGAGGCCACTAAGACAGTTCGTACATAAAGACACGCTTTTTTTTTTTTGCGCTTATAGAAGTAAGGGACAGAATTGGAGACTAGAGGACGCACTGGACAACATAAAATTTGAAAGCTATAACTACCGACCAGGATTCGAACCTGTCACCTCCAAATGACAACAGCGCCTCGCTGCAGTCTCTAATTCTTGTCCCTACTTGTATTCGCGGCAAACAATACGCGCGTGTTTGTTTATGATAACGAAACATTTATAAAGACTATTATTTGAGACAGTTCTCCACACAGCCGGTCTCCCTGGCTAGGAGTTAACGACATTGTTCGTAATCCCGTGGGGAAAACAGCAGCTGCGAGAATCGGCATGGAACAAAAGAATCGCAGCGGTTCGCGCCGATCTGGTCACATACGGGGGTATGTGAAACGGTCGTTCAGAAAGCAATGGCAAACTTCTGAACGTAAAACTTGCCGAGTACATCAACAGCAGCTGAAAAATACTGGTGTTTACTGCAACGTCCTGTAAGGGATATGCAAAATTAAAAAAAAAAAAGTTCTGCACAGGAGTAGATATTTGATGATGATTATGGTGTTGATGGTGGTGATGATGATGATGGTGGTGGTGATGGTGGTGGTGATGGTGGTGGTGATGGTGGTGGTGATGGTGGTGGTGGTGGTGGCGGCGGCGGCGATCAGGGAGACGTGTAGATGTCACGCTATGTATTACCAGAGGCAGCCATGTCGAGGTTGTCGACGAAAAGAAGTAAGACAATAACGCTCAAAGTTATGGTTTATGTTGCGGACTTTCCACTGGCACAAATTTACCGGGAAAACCCGGGAGGGCTGCTGAATCCTACTGGGCGGGAGATAGCAGCATAAACACGAACAATATGACATATATTGTAACAAATTATGATAGTAATCTCTAGTTAAGACAACCGCGTGCGCGTGCGCGGGCGAGCGCGTACGAGCGCGCACAGACACACAGATGTAGACAGGCAGGCAGGCATGTAGGTAGGTAGGTAGGTAGGTAGGTAGGTAGGTAGGTAGACACATAGGCAGATAGGAAGAGGAGAAAGAGTGAGCGAGCAAGAGAGAGAGAGAGAGAGACAGAGAGAGAGAGAGAGACAGAGAGAGAGAGAGAGAGAGAGAGAGAGAGAGAGAGAGAGAGAGGTAGTGAAGTTTATTACTCATATGCTTTGTATAACAGAGTAAAGTAATAAACAAATTAATTGCAGACTGATGTGCAAAGGCATGAACTAAATATTAAAACATTTTCATATATACTCGTACGTTTAAAGCAATCAAATGATTGTTGCACTATATATTTGATGAAAGATTTAAATAAACAATTGCTTAAGTTGGAAACAGCGAGGTTTAATGAAACTGCAAACCAACCACAATAAAATTAATGATTGCAGGAGTCAATACAATTAAATTAACGCACAAGCTAGCTAGAAACAATGACATTAATAATGTGATATATAGACCACAATGAAATTAATACTGTCCTAGCTAGACCACATTGAAATTAATACTGTGGTAACTAGACCAAATTGAAATTAATTCTGTGATAGCTAGGCCACATCTTTGGAATTAACACATAGACCAGGTGATAACAAAGGCCAAGCGGGGTTTGGCAGCGATGCGGGTGATGGCGGCAGCAAACTGTGAGCAGCGCCATCTATGTCTTCTGTACGAGGGGTTGGTCATGTCTGTTTTGGAGTATGCAATGGCAATCCTGACTCTCAGCCATAAGCAGATAGAAAGGATGGAAAGGATACAGAATGAAGCTATGCGCATTATTCTTGGATGTACAAGAGATACAGCATGCAGGGCGATGCGCTACCTTCTTGGGTTTCCAACCATTGAAGAGAGAATACAAGATTGCAGGGCACGCGCCTACCTCAGAATTAACGCAAACACACAACATCCACTGCATAGTGAAATTAGGAAGGTGAAGGGCAGCAGGTTAAAAAGAGGACGGTCGTGGATGGGTCAAGCCGAAGACATTCTTCAACAGGTGTGTTCACTTGAGGACTTAGAACCTGGCGAGGAGTGGGTGCAAGTGCCAACAGACTTCTGCACATCCTTTTCAGTTTGCATCAAACTTGACAGAAAATGCAGACAAGAAAATCCGGCTGCTGTTGAGGCTGAAGTACAAGCGTTGATTTTCGAGAATTCGCTAGACGGTGACGCGGTCATCTACACAGATGGGTCGGTCGTCCGACATGTGAGAAGCTCATGGGCCTTTACAGCTCGGGCCGGAGGGAGAATTGTGAAGGAGGACTCTGGTGCTTTTACTGAAACCACAAGTAGCCTGACCATGGAAGTCATGGCAGTAAGTAAATCAATAACATGGCTCGAGACACAGACATTCACTAGGGCTTGTTTCCTTAGCGACTCAATGAACATGATCAAGAGGATAGAGGAGGGGTCGATCCGAAGAGAATGGTTGCTGCCTCTGGAGCGGTCTCGACTGGCAAAGATTAGTTTCATCTTCGTGCCAGGGCATGCGGGAGTACAAGGGAATGAGCGGGCTGACAAGCTCGCAGGTGAGGCTACTGTGGAGGGCGGAGGCGCCATGGACCAGGCCGACATTCTGAATGCTCTACGAGAAGTAAGACTTTTGCGAGAACCAAGTGATGACTGTGAATCTACAACAATGGCCAGACTGCGAGAGCAGCAGATTAAAAGAGGTGTGGCCAAACAAGAACACTACGCAGGAAGCCAAAGAAGATTGATAAACCAACACAGAACTGGCGTCGTTAGCCGCTACACGCTGCGGGATTTGCTGAGGAGGGGATCCGAGCACTTATGGACTGAATGGTTCGATGTGCAATGAGGATGATCTGTCGACTAACTAACTAACTAACTAACTAACACTGTGATAACTAGACCACAATGAAATTAATACTGTGATAGCTAGACCACATTGAAATTAATACTGTGATAGCTAGGCCACATCATTGGAATTTAACAATGTGATAACTAGACCACAATGAAATTAATACTGTGATAGCTAGACCACACTGAAATTAACACTGTGATAACTAGACCAAACTTAACGGCACAATGCTAGTAAACGACCTGCGGGATGACGACGGGGTAGTGGATTCACTCCACGCAGTCGATCAGTTTGACTTTAACGTTGGCTTAACGTTCAGACAGCAATGACAAAATACTAAATGTAAAATTGCCTAGAAAAATTATCATGGGGTTTATTGCAACGTCCTGCAACGGACATGCACCATTTTAAAGTTAGACACAGCAACATTAATGATGTCTTTGGTAGACACAATACAGTTAATTCGTATGCTAGAAACAATGACATTAATTCGTATGATACAAACAATGAAATTAATTCATATGCTAGAAATAATGAAATTAATTCGTATGCTACAAACAATGAAATTAATTTATATGCTAGAAAAATTTGAAATTATTTCGTATGCTAAAAATAATGAAATTAATTCGTATGCTAGAAATAATGAAATTAATTCGTATGCTACAAACAATGAAATTAATTCGTATGCAAGAAGCAATGAAATTAATTCGTGTACTAATTAGAAACAATGAAATCAATGCGTGTACTAGTTAGAGATTCTGAAATTAATGCGTATGCTAGTTAGACACAATGCAATTAATACGTGTTCTATTTTAGATCCTGGCCTAGAGGTTAGCGACTTTTCTCCGTAATCTCGTATACTCTCGTAAGTAACGTGACGACGGTGAGAATCAGCAGTGGTTCGAATCGCGTCGGTAACTTACGGGGTATGTGAGCCGGCCGCTCAGAAAGCAACGGCAAACTACTGAGCGTAATCTTGCCAAGAAATCAACAATCAGCTGAAAGATGCTGATATTGACAGCAATGTCCTGTAAAGGATATGTAAAACATTTTTTTAAATTTTAGACACAATGAAATTAATCTCAACTCATCTCATCATGTTCCTCTTGTACCTTGCGGTGTCGAGGTGAAGTATAAACATCGGGAGAGTGCCAGCTTATGGGCTTCATATATCGATATTCCCGTGGACTGCTATTCCCTCCGTCCACGTGGCCGGCCTCTTCCTCTGCTTCCATCTGGTCTGTACATGAAATTAATGCCGTTGCTATTTTTTTTTATTTTTTTGTTGTTTTTTATTCGCATATCCTTTACAGGACATCGCTGTCAACATCAGCATCTTTCAGCTGATTGTTGATTTCTTGGCAAGATTACGCTCAGTAGTTTGCCATTGCTTTCTGAGCGGCCGGCTCACATACCCCGTAAGTTACCGACGTGGTGAGAACCGCTACCGATTCTCACGCACGTCACGTTACTCACGAGAGTATACGGGATTACGGAGAAAGACCTTAAACACCTAGGCCAGGGAGACTGGCCTTTGCTATTTAGACAATGAAATTAATGCGTGTGCTAGTTTGACTATATGAAATTAGTGCGTGTGATGTTTGACACAAGGAAATTAATGCGTATACTAGTTATATATTTGCGTTGCTGGTATAAACCTGTTGTGCAAAGACCGAATTGCAACGTATGAATATTTCATCAAAGGAGCATATATTATAATTTTGATGTCGACGTTAATTTACGGCAACACATTCCATTAAACTGGAGCTCAATTTTCAGAAGGTTTCCTTATTTGCGTTAATTATTTCTTTCATCAGCATTTCACAATTTCTCGTTGTTAGTTACATACAGCTCTCTCTCTCTCTCTCTCTCTCTCTCTCTCTCTCTCTCTCTCTCTCTCTCTCTCTCTCTCTCTCTCTCTCTCTCTCTCTTTCTCTCTCTCTCTCTCTCTCTCTCTCTCTCTCTATATATATATATATATATATATATATATATATATATATATATATATATATCTTATATATAAATTAGGATCTCCGTCTGTCTGTCTGTATGTATGTATGTATGTATGTCCTTTATACGTTCGCGAACGGCCCATCCGATTGAGATGAACTTTTCTACACGCCTTCCTTTCATTCCAGCGCTGCCAACTGTCGTATTTTTTTTTCTTCTTCCTCCTCCTCCCTCCTCCCATTCCCAAAATACGTACGTAAATATATGATGATGATGATGAAAGAATCCCCGAACCAAAAACGATAGGGAAAGGGAAGAAAATGACGTGACTACACAGAATCGTCACACGGCAATCATCATCATCATCAAGTGCCGTGCCGGCTGGCGTAGGCGTTCAACTCTGCTGCTGATATATATGCCTCCATGCCACGGCAATATCAATAACAATTCATCTTTTTATGTGTAAGGAAGTTATCTACAGTCGTGTAGAAGGGAAGAACAATCAATGGAAGGACCGAAATCACAGAACCTAGACGAGTATGAATTCGGAATGGCGAACTCCCTCCTCCTCTCTTCTCCTCCTGCCTCTACCTCCTCCCCTCCTCCTCCCTCTAACTCCTCCCTCCACCCTCCTCCTCTTCCTCCTCCCCCTCCTCCCCCTCCTCCTTCTCCCTCCTCCTTCTCCCTCTTCCTTCTCCCTCTTCCTCTCCCCTCCTCCTCCATCCTCCTCTCTCCTACTCCCTCTACCTCCTCCCTCCTCCTCCCTCTACCTCCTCCCTCCACCCTCCTCCTCTTCCTCCTCCCTCTACCTCCTCCCCCTCCTCCCTCTCCCTCCTCCCTCTCCCTTCTCCCTCCTCCCTCTCCTCCTCCTTTCTCCTCATCCCTCCTACTCCATTCTCCTCCTCCCTCCTCCTCCTCTCTCCTCCTCCCTTTTCCTCCCTCTACCTCCTCCCTCCTCCTCCTTCCTCCACATCCCTCTTCCTCCTCCTCCCTCCTCATCATTCCTCCTCCTCCTCCTCCCCCTCCTCCTTCTCCCTCCTCATTCTACCTCTTCCTCTCTCCTCCTTCTCCCTCCACCTCCTCCCTCCTCCTCCCTCCTCCTCCCCCTCCTCCTCCTCCTTCACCCTCCTCCTTCTTCACCCTCCTTCCTCCTCCTCCTCCTTCACCCTCCTCCTCCTCCCTCCTCCTCCCTCCTCCTCCCTCCTCATCCCTCTTCCTCCTCCTCCTCCCTCCTCCTTCTCCCCTTCCCCCCCTCATTCTCTTAATCCCTCCTCCTCCCTCCCCCTCCCTCCTATTCATCCCTACTCCTCCTCCTCTCTCCTCCTCTCTCCGCCTATCTCTTCCTCCCTCCTCCTCCCTCCTCCACTCTCTTCCTCCTCCCTCCTCCTCCCTCTTCATCCTACCTCCTCCCTCCTCCTACCTCCTCGCTCTCCTCTTCCTTCCTCCTTCGCCCTCCTCCTCCCTTCTCCTCCTCCCCCTCCTACCCCTCCCTCCTCCCCCTCATCCCTCATCCTCCCTCCTCCTTCTTCCTCCCTCCTCCCCCTCCTCCTTCCTCCTCCTCCCTCTCCTCCTCCCTCTACCTCCTCCCTCCTCCTCCCTTCACATTCCTCCTCCTCCCT
>OY992886.1:60135187-60162687 GCA_963921405.1 Cepaea hortensis
GAAGACTCGGAAACAAAGACCTTAACCTCTGACCTTTATGTGTACCGTCCCCTTATCACAGTGGTTCTCAACCGGTGGGGAATTCTCCCCCCCCCCCCAGGGGGGAATTTTAGGGTTTCCAGGGGGGGGGGGATGAAGACCATTTCAAGATCACGTTAATACAAGAACCGATTACTTGATATTGTTTCCCCCTTCATACTTTACAGTTAAGTACGTCTCATCCTTCGAAAATTCATTTTATAAAGTCAGTAGACCCACAAACCATGTTTTATGTGGATGTCTAGACTTGTTTTAGTATGTGCTATTAAATTTACCTTACATTTTACGTATACTGTATAGGGGTGGGGGGATTTTTAGATGGAATATATGAAAGGGGGGGGGGGATGACGTTCTGAAAATACGATGAAGGGGGGAACGGGCCAAATTTTTATAGGAAGGGGGGGGGGGGTGGGAATGACGTTCTGAAAATATGGTGAAGGGGGGAACGGGCCAAAAAAGGTTGAGAACCACTGCCTTATCAGTAAAAGTATCCCATAGCAGAGACTGCCGGCAGGTGGCGAAGTGTACGATGAGACGAAGTGGAATGGTGGTTAGTGGACCCGCCATCAAGTCAGTGGTCGGGTTTCGATCCCCAGGAAAAGCAGATTCTGTTTTTTTTTTTTTTTTTTTTTTTGGTGTGTGTATCTCTATTTGTTTAGTCTATATTTTTTTCTCTCTATCTTGAACACGCATTAATTTCATTGTGTCAAACCAGCACGCGCATTAATGTCACTGTGTCTAAATAGCACACTCATCAATAGTTGCCTTTACATTTTATTTTTACTTTCTGGCGCTAACTTTCGCCTTCCTACTTTATCAATCACCTTGGCTATTTACATTGGGAGGCACTATTCGCAATTCCATTGCGAATATAATTTTTTTCTATCCGCAATTCCATTGCGAATAGTCACTCCGATTTACATTTATGGCTTATATTTTACGTTTACCTTCTTCTACTACTTTCGAATTTTAATTATGATGTTGAGGAAATTACAGTTCCTCGTCTTTGTCAATATGACATCACCCCCCCCCCCTTTTCCACACACACACACACACACCTCCCCCCCCCCCCCCACCCACCCACAAACAAACGTGCATACACTGTCGCAGATTACCTGTGTGGTGAACAAATCCCCGAGAGACAACGGAAGGTAATACCGAATACACCACATTAACTAACTATAAAAAAAATATAATACACGTTTATAACTTACTTTATTTATCGTCCTCCATGTTTCTGAACCATACTAATTTAACGTTCGAATAAAGCATTCTAAGTCTGGTGCTTATATATATATTTTTGTATAGCTGATGTTTTCCTATTATCCTCAGAGACCCCATTGATGTGCCATCGGAAGCTGCCACCATCCTTCTGGAACTCTGCCTATCAACCTCCTTGCAACAACAGCAGCAGCAGCAACTTTACCTTCGGAGCAGATGCCTATTTCCAGTCTTCCCTGTACAATTTTCACAAAGCCTGGCCGTACCATTACGGTTCTCAGTCTCACACGTACGCTCATCCACAGGTGAGATTGTCTGTTTGTATGTCACCCTGTCTGTCTATCTGTCAATGTTTCATTAACACCGTCAATCACCCTGTATGTCTAGTGTCTGTTCGTGTAGATAATCTTTTATACGGCTGTCTATATTATCAAAGTGACTGCATCTGTCTGACAGTCAGTGCAATTGACATATCAGTGTATGTGGCTAGCCGTGTGCGTAAATGTTTGTCAGTCTGTTAGTTTAATCCATCTCTTTATACATCTGCCTGTTTGATTACCAGTCTGCCTGTCTATCTTCTGCATATGTGCCTGATTGTTTGTATGCTTCAGCTGCGTGTATGTCTGACTGGCTGCCTACTCCACTGCATGTGTGTCTGACTGGCTGCCTACTCCACTGCATGTATGTCTGACTGGCTGTCTACTCCACTGCATGTGTGTCTGACTGGCTGCCTACTCCACTGCATGTATGTCTGACTGGCTGCCTACTCCACTGCATGTATGTCTGACTGGCTGCCTACTCCACTGCATGTGTGTCTGACTGGCTGCCTACTCCACTGCATGTATGTCTGACTGGGTGCCTACTCCACTGCATGTATGTCTGACTGGCTGCCTACTCCACTGCATGTGTGTCTGACTGGCTGCCTACTCCACTGCATGTATGTCTGACTGGCTGCCTACTCCACTGCATGTATGTCTGACTGGCTGCCTACTCCACTGCATGTATGTCTGACTGGCTGCCTACTCCACTGCATGTATGTCTGACTGGCTGCCTACTCCACTGCATGTGTGTCTGACTGGCTGCCTACTCCACTGCATGTATGTCTGACTGGCTGCCTACTCCACTGCATGTATGTCTGACTGGCTGCCTACTCCACTGAATGTATGTCTGACTGGCTGCCTACTCCACTGCATGTGTGTCTGACAGGTATACGTAATATAATATATAACTTCACAGCATACACCATGGTCCTTATGGGGATACATAATCTAACATGTAACTTCACAGCACACAACTTGCAATTAAACCAGGGTAATATTATTGTAGAGCAGGGCAGTTGTGGTTAGCACAGAACTCAAGAGTAGTCCGTACACACTACGTCTAATAATGTTGGACTGAATCTTGCGTGTGGATTGGCTTTCCATATGAACAGTGTCCCTCGACATCAGGCGAACTCAGTTCGACTTCAGAGGTATATGAAATTTACTTCCCCAAGTCAAGGACGATATGTCAACATTTTAGTTCAAATGTCCGGTGTAGGGGTTGAACCCTTTACATCGGCATCAGCACACCGGATGTTTAATAACACGCGTTATTATCCATTCGGCCTTGATGACCTATTTTGGTGATCATACCTGTAAACCTAATATAGGTGCCAGGATATTTTCTGGAAAGTGTCATGCACATAACACATCGAGTGCCGATTATTCTGAAAAATGTGGACTAGCACCATATACCCAATAAACAGCAAGACGTAACATTTGGTCCTGTATCTTTACTAAACTCACGTTTACAAAACCGCTGCCAATATTAATGACTATTACGAAAATAGTGATAATCTCACCACACTACTACATTCCCCAACCCCTGCCATATTTCATAAATATTCATTATTATTTTGAAAATTGTGATAACCTAGCCACAGTCAAAATTTTTTTGGACATGTTATGAGAAGAAATGGACTGGAGAACTTAGTGACAACTGGCAAGATTGAGGGGAACAGACCAAGAGGAAGACCGAGAGGAAAATATCTGGATGGCTTGGCCACATGGCATGGACGAGACAGGAACACTGCGCTGATCCACGACTCTGGTGATCGAGTGAAATGGCTAGTCATGACTGCCCACGCTTTCCGGCGTGGCATATGATTGATTGATTGATTGAGCCACATTACCACATATGTCACCAGTATTGATTACTACTGGATAGCGTAGTATTACTATCAAACTAGACGGAGCCCAAAAACGGTATCAAGAGATGTCTTCGGAAGTAAAGGTGGCCGATATAATACTGACAACATGACCCACCGAGTGCCGACTGGTCTATACAAATGTGGGTCTAGCACCGTATGTCCAATCTGGCGTATGAAAGGAACCCTTACTTTACTTAATTATTGATAATTATTATGAACATTGTGATAACCTTACTAAATTCCACAATCCCTTCCGAATTTCACAGACTGCAGCTCACGCACTATCATATCCAGGCATGGACGCCACTGGGCGCTTGACGTCACACTACGGCTCCTTGGTCATGTCTGGGCCCTCACTGTCAGGCAGGATGGCAGACACACGTCATCACAGTCAGTATGACCTCACAAAATCATCAGATACCTTCTCGGGGTACTACTCCATGGGCCGGTTTGGTTCTGATATGGATAGCAGTTTACCAGGTATTGTAGCAGCGCCATCGTTTTCCATGTCAATAATTACACAACATTCATACCAGTATTGTAGCAGTATCATCATTTTCCATTTCAATAATTACACAACATTCATACCAAGTATTGTAACAGCGCCATCGTTGTCCATGTCAATAATTACACAACATTCATGGCAGGTATTGTAGCAGTACCATCGTTTTCCATGTCAATAATTACACAACATTCATACCAAGTATTGTAGCAGTACTATCTTTGTCCATGTCAATAATTACACAACATTCATAACGGGTGTTTTGTTGAAAGTTAACAGAAACTAAACTGAGCACTAAACTTAAAATATTCAATTGTAGTGTTAAATCAGTACTTCTGTATGGATCAGTAAAATGGGAACAACTAAAACGGTTTTTAATAAACTACAAACATTCATAATTCGTGCCTGCGAAACATAGAAGGGCTAAAGTGATATAACAGAATCACAAACGGGGAGCTCATGGGGAAAACTAGACAAATAACAATGAAGACAGGGGGGAAGAAAAGACGCGGACACTGGATAGGACATATATTGAGAAAACCTCATAAAATGAAATAGACACAAAAACACACAGAGAAAAGAAGTAGAGCCAGAAAAGATAAATGTGGGTAAGGCATGAACAGAGCTGCATGGGATAGCCAAAAATCAGATTGCTTATAGTAAGTTTGTGGAAACCCTTTGCCCCATTTAGGGTAAAGGGCGAAAGAAGAAGATAAACGGATGAATGGGAGATTTACAGAAAAGCTATGTACAGTTATTTTCCTTTTCCTTATTTGTGATCCTGGTGTGTCTCAATGCCAGGACACAAAGAGAGTTCTGCGAAGAGCTTTAGTATGTTGCTTATCCATACATCCTATTTATTGTCTCAATTATGCCTTTTATCCAGCTGTTACCAGTACTGTATTCTTCTTCTCTCATAACCCTTGCTATATCAGAACGATATTGATTTCTATGGCGAGCAGTCTGGCGGTTCTAGTGAGTGACACGTGGGCAAATAATTTTACTTTGCTGTTTTTCTTTTAAGTCTAACGGTGGCATTACACTAATACGTTTTCTAATGTTTTATCATCCCTGTCTCTCTTTGTTGCTTTAAGCACCACTCACAGACATTTCCTCCCGATTGTTACATTGTTGTCTGTTTTCCACCACTCCTGGCGCCAATAGCACGCGGTAGGCAGAACAATTGTGCTAAACAATTGTCTTATTTTTGCTTCTAGAGCCACAGTCTGGGAGCTGCGGTGGCTGAGTGGCTAGACGCCCCCTCCCCCCACCTCTTTCGAATTTTTAAAATGGACCAGGGCTCCCAGGTCAACCCAGCCTAAAATGTGAACCAGGAAATGTCTGGGGAAGTAAAGGCATCTGTCGTGATATTTATCACATCACCCACCCAGTGCCTACGGAAATGTGGGTCTACTACCACAGGTGACATGCGCCTTAAGACGTGTGAAAGGGTCCTTTACTTTTACTTACACAGTCTGCTCCGAGGCGAAGGTGTTTAGGATGCAGTTCGTAATCTCACATACCCGCATTCGAATCACAGCTGCGGGCGATTTGGCAGCAGACCGCCTCGTGTTGGTTTTTTACGAAATGGTATTGATGCCGGTCGTTCAGAAAGCAATGGGAAACTACTGAACGTAAACTTGCCAAGAGATCACAACAAAAAATGCTGGTGTTGACTGCGACGTCCTGTAAAGGATATGCAACTAACTTAACTGCTCTGTTATGGTGGTTCCATCTGTCCAATGATCAAGCCAGCCATATTGCGTCTGTGTTCAATTTCGGGGATGCATATTCTATCTGATGAAGTAAAATAGCAATTAATAATGTGCAAAAAGGGCATTTGGTCAAATCATCGGCTTCAATTCTAATACGTTAATTAATGCATTTGTATTTTAAAACTCATCTTCTCGAGAAAACACCACTAAGGTAATTACTCTACAGCAAGTGCCTGTGAATAGGAAACATATTTTAGAAACTTGCTGCAAAGTAGGAAATTTAGTTTAGAAAATTACTACTAATTAGGAACAATTGTTTATAAACCTGCTGTGAAGTTGGAATTATGGTTTAAAACATTGCTACAAAGTAGGAAATTTGGTATGGAAATATTTACTGACAATTAAAAATAATGGTTTAGGAAACTGCTATGGATAAAGAAATGTGGTTTAGTAAATATGAGAATGAGCATGGTAAGAAACAAATAGAGCCAACAACATCAACAAGATAGTTATCTTCTAAAGAATAATTTACAATGTAAATTATTTAGTGTTATATGGCTACGCAACTCTAATATAAGGTGCAGAAACATGGACAAACAGCTAGCAATTAGAGAATAGAAAAGATTCCCTACAGCAGAGTTTCTACAGGCCAATCAATAGGTGGAATTTGGTTGATACAAAAGACAAGATTTCCTTTTGCACATAGTATGGCCAAGTGGTCAAACCGCCTGCCTCGCGCTACGAAGATTGTGGGTTTGTTGTCGGTATCCGTCATTTGGTTCACGAGTTTAGTGCTTTAAAACCCTGGTGGAAAAAACCGGGGGTAGGGGGGGGGGGGGGAGGCCCGGGTTCGTTGTTAGAGCAACGGAGTTTGTGCTCTGTGCGACGCTTTCGGTACGAATCTTTCGGGATAAACCCGGTGCAACGAAGTCTATCTTCTAGTCTTTATCCGCCTTTACCTTTCAAACATATTCATGTAACAGCGACACAATTATCGCAGTCAACTATTTAGTTAGAGTTAGTTAATCGTGTTTATTAGCTGTAATCAACCATTACTAAATAATGTATTCTTTTTCTGATATCCTCCATCCACAGGTCTCGATCTACCTCTTCAGCAAGCAAAGAAGGAGCATTACTGGTGATATCGACTGTGACCCATTATTTATGTTAGTGTTTTGACAAAAATTGGTACTGTTTACCCATGATTAAAAAATGCGTGCTACCGACTACTTTGTGCTGCGTGGTGTAAAAAAAAAAGTACATTGAATCTTCGTAATTTATGTTCGAAATTACGAAACTATTTCTCGAGTGGCAGAAAATGTGCAAGCATTTACAAGTATAACGATACGTTCCTTCTAAAATGGATAACCATCTGTTTAATTGAAGCGTTGAGTTAAACGTCGAATGCAGTGTTACCACGGCATCCATGATTCCTCTAGTGACGACTATCCGTGTATTTGCAACATTTAACTTGCAGGACACTGAAAAGGAAATCTGCGATTGGTGGAAAGTGGAACCCTGCGTTGCAGTAACAAAAGCAAGCGGATGTGAGGACGGTGCGCTGAGGTTACAGAAATATTCAGTATATATAAATATATATCCTTCGAGAGAGAAAGAAGACTAATGAATTGCCATTGTTTTGAGTAGTAAACGATGTTGTCCAACTGACAACAGACAGGTGTATATGTTGTGTATCACATTGTCATGGTGAGGTACAACTATTTACTGTGTCCTTATGAACATAGAATTGAAACATTCGAAGGTTGCTTAGGCGTTGTCGTTCAGATGTTAACAGCTGTGTCGTCAAGTCACCTACTAACAGCTGTGTCGTCAAGTCACCAACAGAACAAATGCTTTTGAAACAGGTAGTGATAATTCTGCATTATATATTGTTGAAAGACTTGTGTTGATAAAGGAATTTCTAGCATGAATGTAGACGAAAAGGTAACAGGAAATGTAATTATATGGCAAATATTGAAATAGTGCTGAGTAACCAAAGTAGAAGAACCATTTACACGAGGCGTACTAGGTATATTATTATTTTTTTTTTTTTAGCATATCCTTTACAGGAATTAGCTGTCAACACCAGCATCTTTCAGCTGTATGTTGATCTCTTGGCAAGATTACGCTCAGTAGTTTGCCATTGCTTTCTGAGCGGCCGGCTCAGTATCCCGCAAGTCACGAGCGGGAGTCGAACCGCCTCAGCTCTTGCTCCGCTACGAGACTGCGTGATAAACGGGATTACAGAGAGAAAGTGTTGTAGCCCCACAGCCAGAGAGACCGGCAGGTATATTATGGCAAATCCAATATTCTTTATAGACCAATCTGCACCTGATGGGTCATGTAGTTTAAGAATATTTATATATTCTCTGAAACCTCCAACGTTGACGTAGACAAAACGATAAGAGCGCTAGTTGTTAAGCTCCCAGTGCGTTGATGACGTGATTGGGCGTTCAATCCCTACACTGGACATAAACGTTGACTTCTCGTTCAGAAAGTAACAGCAAACTACTGCAAGTAAAAATACCTGGATAATCAATCAGGAATTGATTACAACGTTCTGCGAAGGACATACACAATATATATATAACATGGAGCATCACGAGACCCAGCAGTCCAGTCACGGTAGATTTTTAATTTTTTTTGTTTTTTTGTTTTTTGCGTTCACTGGCTTTGAATTCAAACGTAGTCCACACACGTGCTACTACTTCTAGTGCACTGAATTGATTTTTTCCTATTGCCAGTGTGCCTAACCATCAGTTGAACCCACTCCGACTTCTGGGGTACTTGTAATATACATCCCCAAGTCAAGGACTAGAAATCAACACGGTAGATAACTCCAAACTTAAAGTGATAGGGAGTGATAGATCTACATACGATCGGTTCTCGTGATAGTCCATGTTTGTTTTTCCCTCACTGGACATTCTGGTCTCCCACTGTAGGGTCAGTTACTGACAGACAAATACATTAGCCACCACTACATCTATTGCTGCCCGCTCAGTGGCGATGGGGTTACTGACGCAGTTCGTAAGCTCACATAGCCGCGTTTGAAACACAGCTGTTGGTAATTTTGCAGCAGACCGCCTTGCTTTGGTTTATTACGAAATGGTATCAGTGTCTGTCATTCAGAAAGCAATGGCAAACTACTGAACGTAAACTTGCCAAGAGATCACAACAGCAAAAATTGCTGATGTTGACTGCGACGTCCTGTAAAGGATATGCAACTAACCTTTAATACAGTGGTTCTCAACCGGGGGGAGGGGGGGGGATAATCTCCCCCAGGGGGAATTTTAGGGTTTCCGGGGGGGGGGGGGGGGGAAATTAAGATTATTTCAAGATCGCGTAATACAAGAACCGATTACTTGATATTTTTTTCCCTTCATACTTTACGGTTCTGTACGTCTCACCCCTTCTAAAATCATGTTTTATGTGGACGTCTAGACTTGTTTTAGTATGTGCTATTAAATTTAGCTTCCATTATTACGTATACTGTGTAGGGGCGGGGGCGGGATTTTTAGGTAGGAAATACGAAAGGAGGGGATGACGTTCTGAAAATATGGTAAAGGGGGGCACGTGCCTATAAAGGTTGAGAACCACTGCTTTAATATCTATTGGTGCGTATAGACCAGCAATAGTCACTTGCAAAGTAACGCAGACGTTTGTACCTTTCCACATAATTCGGCCCTTTATGTTTTGGAACAATTCTATTGATGATATTCATCCATGGCATCATCTTAGATCACCCAACATTAATTTATCTCTGTTTGTCTCTGCCTCCTGTACCGCTGATCTTTTCAGCTTTTACTATGTTCCCAGTCCCTGTCTTCTCATTATCTGACTAAGGAAGGCTATTTACAGCTTTCTTTCACTTGTCTATAATGGGAAGCCGATTTAATTTGCTCAATTTATAGCGTTCTATCGAGTGATGTCTCAACGTTGCTGCACAGGCTTCATCTCAAGCTGTCCATTCTTCTCTACGTTGTTACTTTCCGTCTACTATGCTTCCTGCTATGAATTGAGCTAATTTCTCACTGGAAAAGACGGCCAATACATTTCGAACGTCTCTACCTCTGGATTTCTGCAAGTTAGCAAATTTGATAGCAAATAGGTTTTGGCAAGAGATATATATAGCTTGTGTATGTTTGGTACGCAGATATGCGCTTATTTATGGTTACATGTATAAGATTACACGTACGTATCGATTCTCAATTCTTTTTTAATGGGCATTTTTGTGTTTTCATTGTTTCCCCTCTCGTGTTTGCATCGATTTTCAACACTCCTATCTCGTTCCGCCATTACGTATATTATCATTTCCAGTCTTATTTGGGATAGACTGTACTAGATGTACTTGCTAGAAAATTCATGTTTAGTATTTGCGAGATTAAAATGCAATGTGGTCAGATGCTCGCCTGCCGGCCCAATAGGCATGGGTGCGACTCTGCATAAAGCGGGTTTTAAAAAAGTGAACTCCCAGGTCTACTCAGCCTAATGTGGGGGACCAGGAAATGTCCCGTGAAGTAAAGGCGACCGGCATGATTGGCCTGTCAAAAATATGGGTTGAGCACCATATGTCCAGGCGCCCTAGGCTTGTAAAGGCGTTCTTTACTTTATTTACTTATTCACTTCCGAGATCGCACAGACAAAGGACAATATTGACAATTTCTTACTGGATGCCTTGACGTCTGAAGGAACCATTATCATGCTTTAATATTATTTTTACCCTCCGTTCTCCGTTAGTATATGTGGGGGATGATTCTTTTATACGCAAAAGTTCTTTGTTGAATACTATTAGAAATAGACATTATTGTTGTTCTTTGTTCAATATGGGGTGCCGACGTGGCGTTGTGGCTAGACACTCGCCTGCTGCCCTTGTGGTCATGGGTTCCATTCTCAGCTGTGGGGATGCGGATTTAAAATAAATAATCTGCACTCAAAGATCGACCTAGCCTGGAATGGGTACCATGAATGTCTTGGGAAATAAAGCCAACCGGTGTGATATTGACCACATTATCACCGAGTGCCGATTGGTCAATTACAAGATGGATAGAGCTCAGATTGGCCAATTGTAAGATGGGTAGAACGCCGATGCCCGATGCAACTTAATGGACGCAGAATGGTCTTTTATTTACTTCGGTTCACAACAGTCTAGAAATACCATGCGAGTTTCGTGGCTTGTTGAATCAGATTCAGCATGGATGACAACGCATTAACCTTCATTGAAGACAATTACAAATGAGCTGTGAGCAAAGCCTACATGGATTTGTACTTAAAATGGGGTTAGAGTTAAGTTGTAAACGAACACAAGTTGTAATCAACTCGAGGAAGGAAGAAAGACCACACTGTGACACCAAAGAAAATGGGAACATTCTAAAACAGGTGAATCGTACACCTACCTCCGAACAGTCTAACATCTGGTGGAAGATGTCTGGTTTAGATTAGAATAAGAATCACAAGAATAGAAGAAAGCTTTTCTCAGATGGAAAACATATTCACCAAATTAGGTGTCAATTGCAGTGAGAAAAAATGTTTGAAAGTACTACATGGAGCCTGTACTGATGTATGCACGGGAAGCATTAACAATCAAAAGAAACGGCTAGAAACATATAATGTGGAATTGTAGTTTCTGAGTTAAATGCAAAGAATACAACTGGCGGATAGCAAAACGGATGAGACAATCCTTCAAGGGAAAAAAAAAGAAAATCGTAAACTGGTTATAGGAATTAGACACAGGCAATCAATATTTTTGTGGGCACGATATCAGGCGACATAAACTTGACAACTTAATGACAGCCGACACATTTGATGAGAAAAGAGCAAGGGGAAGAAGAGCGATAAATACCTGGATGGCTGGGCTACATGGCGTAATTGGGACAAGAGGACAGACCTGATCCAAGACTGGTGACCGTGTGAGATGGCGAATTATGGCCGCTCACGTTTATCGGCCTGGCACATGATGAAGATGATGGTGATGAATAAAACTTATTTTGTTATCAATAGGTAAGGGCAAACATTTTCATAACGTTTTCAGTATTACAATTATATTTATAATTGTTACCACATTCGGCGTTTCTACCAAATAACTATTCTCACAATCATTATTCTGAAACATGTTAATGCTGCCTTGTTCACCACACTTGTTTGAGCACGAGCAGAATGTTATCATTTAATTCACTATTCACGATTGCAATATCATCAGTACTATCATTACTCCTAATTTATGATACCGAATGTTCGTTGTCAGATTCATTATTATCATCACCTAAGTCAGTGGTTCTCAACCTTTTTTGGCCCGTGCCCCCTTTCACCATATTTTCAGAACGTCATTCACCTCCCCCCCCCCCTCCCCACCTTTTTCGTATTTCCTACCTAAAAATTTGGCCCGTGCCCCCCTTCACCATAATTTCAGAACGTCATTCTCCCTTTCGTATTTCCTACCTAAAAATTCCCCCCTCCCGCCCCTACACAGTATACATAATAATGGAAGCACATACTAAAACAAGCCTAGACGTCCACATAAAACGTAATTTGTTGGTCTACTTACTTGATAAAATGAATTTTAGAAGGGTGAGACGTACAGAACCGTAAAGTATGAAGGGAAAAACAAGATTAATTAATCTGTTCTTGTATTAACGCGATCTTGAAATAATCTTCATCCCCCCCGCCCCCGGAAACCCCAAAATTCCCCCCTGGGGGGAATTCCCCACCGGTTGAGAACCACTGGCCTAGGTGTAATGTGTCCCCTGAAGTTATCTTATTACTCACTTTTCTTGAAAACATCTGAGTAAATATTTATTAATATTTGTTTAGAAAACACACACACACACACACACAAAGAAAAAAAAAAAAGAAATCAAAGAACACACAAGACAGTAGAAACAAATTTAATGAAGTGGTAGATCTAGCTGTCCATGCGGTGAAGCACATTTATTGTGTCAGCCGGACGCTGTCCTCATTTGAAGGCAGAAGGTTGGATTGTTCACCTGGAGCTGTCAAATGTTCTATTGTTGTGTTCTTGGGTTGGTCACATCTCATGACATAAAAAAAAAAAAAATCTACCACTAAATAGAGTACTAGATTGCAACATACTGAGAGCAGGAGAATAAGGACAAAGTTGACCAAACAGACATGTACAGATCTATCAATGGACTAGCATGGTTAGACGCTCGCCTCCCAGCCTGATGGTGGTGTGTTTCTTCCGCATTGGAACTAATTAATAAAGGTGGCCGGCGTGATACTGACCAAATCACCCACCAAGTGCCGACTGGTCGTTAAAAATAGATACATTAAAATATGAGGCGTCTTAAGACGTGTTAGTTAACGGGTCCTTGACTTGCTTACATAATTAGCATAAATCAATAATAAATACTTTGTATATTTATTTTGCTTTGTCAAAATAATGTTAAAAAATTAAATCAAATTTTAAGGAACTGAGAAATATGTAAATATACCTGTTGCGTCACATGCCTCGAAATGTGTATGTACATTTTCAGTTATCACTTTCTTCTGAAGATCATACACATCTCCATATCTTTCTTCACATCGATACATGTTTGACTAACCTCAACCAACACGCCAAACACACTTCACTTTGTGTCTTAATTCCTGTGGATGAAGCGACTGTACAGTAAGCCGATTTCATATTTGTAAATATTGTACGTTACAGTTGAAATTAAATATATTGTTTTCGAATACAATGTGGCTTGATGTCATTTGTGCATTTGGTAATGATTTTCTATGTATGTTCTGCGCTGATTAATCATGTCCTGTTTGCAGTCCATCCACCCATCCCACCCCGTCCATGCATCCATCCATGCATCCATCCATGCATCCATCCATTCATCCATCCATCCATCCATCCATCCATCCATCCATCCATTCATCTTTCAGTCTCTCTCTATAATCTTTCTCAATATGTCCCAATTTCTCCCTATCTCTCTCTCTCCATGTCTCTCTCTACCTGTCTGTCTGTCTGTCTGTTTGTTTGTCTGCCTGCCTGCCTGCCTGCTTGCCTGCCTGCCTGCCTGCCTGCCTGCCTGTCTGTCTGTCTGTCTGTCTGTCTGTCTGTCTGTCTGTCTGTCTGTCTGCCTGACTGCCTGTCTGTCTGTCTGTATGTCTGTCTGTCTGTCTGTCTGTCCTTCCGTCCGCTCGTCCATCCATCAAACAGACAGACCAACAGTATATATTAAAACCTGTCCTGCTATAGCATTTACAATATTCTAGTGAGATAAATTGTTGGATTCGAGACACAATATGGCTTTTGCCTGCTTGTCGATGGGGACAGAACAAACGGAGCATGTCTTAACACATACAGAACGTGATTCTCCTCTATAAGTGTCCCTTCAGTGTTGACAGTCGACATTTCCACTTCTTGCGGGTGTTTATGTTGGCCTTATAGGTGGCAGCGCATTGAACAGTAGCCGCAGTAGCGGACTGACTAGACACTAGCCGTCCAGCCTTGTGGTCATGTGTTCGAATCCTAAATGGGAGTTTACAAGTTGACCTGGGTTCCCTGGTGGACCCAGCCTAAAGTGGGTCCAAGGATCTACCCTGAGAAGAAACAGCGAATGATCCATAAATATATGACGCTAGCACTATATACCCAAATCTTCTAATGGTGTTTAAAGTGTTTTGTTTTTAAATATGGTATATGGGATAGTTTACTTTATAACCTTATACGAAAAGTATATGATAAACCCAACGATGACCACCGACAGGGACAGATCCACCATTCGTGGTCTCAGAATGGAGCACTGTTTGTGATTTACCATTTTCCCGAACGGTTATCGAAATCAACGCCAAGCGGTCTGCTTCCAAATCTTCCGCAGCTGATTTCGAACCCTGGACTCGGAATGTCAGGGAACTGTGAAACTGCGGTTCACAAACCCCTTAACGACAGGCGGCGACAGGATGGGACAAAACAGACTGAACAAAAACACACGCATAAGCTTCTTTTTTCAGTGCCCCACCGTAGATGTGAACTGAGCAAACACACTGAGGAACATCTTTGGCGAGATTGTCTTCTGTAAAGAGAACTAAGACAAATGTAATGGCCCACTGGATGATCATTAAACTCAAAACTGTAGTAACTAACAAGGGACTAAAGAAATTTTGAGAATGTATAGTTGAGAAGTTGCTTGATGGTGTATTCATGAAAGGCAGCGATCGCACAAGCAGAAGAAGAAGAAGAAGAAGAAGAAGAAGAAGAAGAAGAAGAAGAAGAAGAAGAAGAAGAAGAAGAAGAAGAAGAAGAAGAAGAAGAAGGAGGAGGAGTAGGAGGAGGACATACGGAGAAACAAAACTGGTGTCATATATCACTGACCACACAGGATTACCTCATGTACTACAGGAGTTCAGTGATTAATTGGGAACACGTGACGAATAAAGGAACATCTTTACAGGAACATGCAGCTGTGACAAGCATTTACCATCATGCACCAACAATAGACAGAGACTGAAATATATCTCTTTGTCTGTTGTTTTATGTGCCGATGACGGTATGTTGCCGCAACGCCTTCCGTTGTTAATGTAACTGTTTTGTTGTTGTTGCAAAGCTGACCTTCCACACTCGTTGTATTTTTCTATTATTCATTGCAAACCCACAGCCGTATCGCAACTACCTCTATTACATTTCTGTAAAGCTTAACAAGATGTTAGTACTTAACGGCTTACAAGACCAGCCATCGGTACCGATTCCATTCATCAAAATAGCTTCTGACTCCCACTTCAACACACCGCTATTATCAATATTCGTCACCGCGTAAATTGTATCCTCTCTTACAGTGTCTGTAAAACGCATCTTGCCTTCACGAACGCACAACTGGAGATGTTGCTAATTTCTCACTTTCAGAAACCATCTTAAAAACACTCGACGGGACATAGAGAACAAAATTGCCGCCTGTCTGACAGTTTAAGAATGTGTCGAGGAAGAGTGGCGTCCCTGAAACCATACCACAAGAGAAAAGAAAAAAGCCGCGCTCAAATGTTTCTCCTCTAGGAGTATGTATCGTCTGCTGTGAGCCACGCAGTGGTTGAAGTGTGGAATGTCGACCTAACAGGATCCCTCCAGGATGGTCTTCGCATTCACGGTTCCCCGGAGATGAACATGTTTAACGAGGCAATTTTATTGAGCGGCAGATTCAGTGAAAACATTCTAGACAGATTGTAACAAACGCCATTTTGGTGAAGTAATCTTCTTGTCAGAAGAGTATTAAACATCCATTGGACGAAATAAGAGAACAAAAGGATATGCAACAAAGAGCTCGACACAAAACATTCTCTTTGTGAATGTAAACACGGAAGCCACAATCAATATATTGCACGATTTATTGCCTGGCATATTTCGCGGCATCACACTGGGTGCATATTGCAGAGTTATATATTGATTGAGTTATATATTGAAGAGGGGAAAAGCTAATAGAATGGGCAAATATAAATGATATGATAATTGGAAACACATGGTTTAAACACCATAAAAGACGACTGTACACATGGATAAGCCCTGATAAGAAAATACGCAACCAAATTGACTACATACTAATTAATAAAAGATTTAGAAATGCTTTAATGAATGTAAAGACAATGCCTGGAGCTGACTGTAATAGTGATCATGTACCACTATGTGGACAAATAAAAGTAAGATTAAAGAGAGGGAAAAAAATGGTTAAGAACATGCGACTTAATAAAGAGGTTCTGAAAATAGATAAAGAAATGCAAGAACAATACAGAGTGACTGTGAAAAATAGGTACAATGCAATAACTAAAA
Source organism: Cepaea hortensis (assembly GCA_963921405.1). Classification (NCBI taxonomy): domain Eukaryota; kingdom Metazoa; phylum Mollusca; class Gastropoda; order Stylommatophora; family Helicidae; genus Cepaea; species Cepaea hortensis. The sequence goes on from OY992886.1 coordinate 60,151,618, forward strand.
TACAGAGTATAGATGAACAATGGGAAATGTTAAGGGACTCCATTCATCAAACTAGCAAAGAAGTATTACCGGAGAGAGGCAAAATAGCTAAGAAAAAATGGATGAATGAAGATATCTTAAAACTGATGGACAAAAGAAAAAAGAGTAAAAAATGACAAACAAGAATACGCTAAGATAAATAAAGAAATAAAAGATAAATGTGGGAAGGCTAAAGAAAGTTGGTTAAACGAGCAATGCAAAAAAATTGAATTAAATTCCATTAAAGATACAAAAAATATGCACAGACAAATCAGTGAGCTTACAGGAAGAAAAATAAGAATAAATACAGGGTGTTTGAAATCAAAAACAGGAAAGATAATATTAGAGGAAGATGCTATAATGAAGAGGTGGAATGAGTGTATAGGAGAATTATATGAAGGAGAAAGGGAAGAATTAACAGAAGATAGTAACTTAGAAGGTCCACCTATTCTGAAAGAAGAAGTCGCGGACGCTATGAAACGTATGAAGAAAGGAAAAACAGCTGGGCCAGATGAAATCACAATAGAAGAATTAGAAGTATTGGGAGAATTTGGAGTAGATATATTAACCAAAATGTTGAATGATATTTACAGCAGTGATATGCTGAAATCTGTATTTATAGCTATACCAAAAAGACCAGGAGCAATTGATTGTGAAGATTTTCGTACAATTAACCTTATAAACCATATCACTAAGCTTCTACTCAGAATCATAATGAGAAGAACCAAAAATAAAATAAAAATGGAAATTAGTGAATATCAGTATGGATTTGTGGAAGGAAAGGGCACAAACAATGCAATTTATACATTAAGGACACTAATAGAAAGGTCAATAGAGAAACAGAGAGACATATATTTGTGCTTCATAGATTATACTAAGGCATTTGATAAAGTAAAACATGATGAACTGATTAAAATGTTGGAAGATATCAACACTGATGGAAAAGATTTAAGAATAATAAAGAATATTTACTGGAACCAAGTAGCAGCAATTAAAATGGGAAATAAAGAGGGTAGTTACGAACAGATAAAGCTAGGAGTACGACAAGGGTGTGTCTTGTCACCAGATCTTTTCTCCCTTTATAGCGAAGTAATAATGAGAGGGATCAAAGAGATGCCAGGAATACTAGTTGGAGGTTATAATATAAATAATATACGCTATGCAGATGACACAGTATTGGTGGCGGATAATTCAACAGACCTACAACAATTATTAGACGTTGTAGTAACAGAGAGTGCAAGGAAAGGACTCTCCTTGAATATCAAGAAAACAGTAACAATGGTAATATCAAAGAAAATAGTGACACCAAAATGTGACATAGAAATAGAAGGGAAAATCCTTAACCAAGTTGATAATTTTAGATACCTAGGGGCATTTATAACATCAGATGGAAGATGTACAACAGAGATTAAGAGCAGAATAGGGCAGGCAAAAGCCGCATTTCAGAAAATGAAGAGTATCTTATGCAATAAGTCACTATCACTGAATGTAAGAAAGAGAGTGATGAAATGCTATGTAGAACCAGTTTTGCTGTATGGCAGTGAATCTTGGAATGTAAATGAACAAATTAAGAAGAAATTAGAAGCAACAGAGATGTGGTTCCTGAGACGAATGTTGCGAATTCCTTGGACTGCCAGAGTAACTAACGACGACTGCCTGAAACAGGCTAACGAAACTAGAACATTATATACAACAATAAGACAGAGACAAACAGCTTTCCTCGGTCATGTGATGAGAAGAGAGGCATTGGAGAACATCGTAACAACTGGAAAGATCGAGGGGAAGAGAGGCAGAGGTAGACCAAGAGAAGTGATGCTGGATGGATTGAGACGGTGGCATGGAGGAATATCAGCAGCAGAGTTGATCCAGAAAACCAAAGACCGAGATCTATGGAGAGCCATGAACGCCTACGCCAGCCGGCACGGCACTTGATGATGATGATGATGATGATATATTGATTTATTTGGTTATTTCGGGATTTGAATTTTAAATATTGAGCACAACCCACCACTGGCAACGCTGATCGTATTCTGGTATGAACCTAAGGCCTATCCGCGCAGAGTTATATATCACATAAACTGAATACATGAATAATACTTTAGCTGAAACAAAATACACAGTCACAGGTATTATTAGAATATTGTACTGTGATCGCATACAAGAGACGAAACTGAAGTTCGGCCTCCGACATCCAAACTCGAGAAAGTACTGCTACTGTGCACATCCAATATTAAATTTAATTTTCTTAAAACATCCGACAGCTAAACTGACGAAGTGGCAATGGAGAGTCCTTTAGGTCCCATTCTAGCGGACACATTGAAGAACAAAGAGCCTCGAATATTATGGGCTTGTTACTAAATGAATTGGAGAACTTGGTGACAACTGGCAAGATGGTAGGGAACAGACCAAGGGGAAGACCGAGAAGTAAATACCTGGATGGCTTGGCCACATGGCATGGTCGAGACAGGAACACTGAGCTTATCCACGACTCTGGTGGTCGAGTGAAACGGCGAGTCATGACCGGTCGCCGGTATATATGTATGTGACATCGCCGGTATGTGGACAATATATTATTCATCACAGTGACCAGACAACAAGCAGAATCGTTCCACTCCACCATGAACCGTGCCAACAGAAACATCTCTTTGTATATTGACCACGAACATAATGCCATCTTATCGTTAACAGACATCCTAATCTAACGTCGTGACGATGGCACTAGCCAGAGAGCAGTCTATCGAAAAGAAATATGTGCAGGAATTTCAATAGCTTTGTACCTATCCAATACAAGCCTGGCATGGTAAGGACCCTGTTTAATCGAGCCAGATAGATTTGCTCCAATGATAAAATAAAAGAGGAACTGGACACACTTAACCAGGCTCTACAATATAACAGATATTCAGCCGACTTCATTAAGCGTCACCACCATCCATCCAAACCCACCTCCACAGAATCTTCGGTTCCCAAACTCCAAGTGTTTCTTCGGCTGACCTTTCGATGGGGTGACGTAATGAAACGAACACACGATCGACTTAAAACATTAGTATGCCAAGCATGGCTTCGCCCAGTCCCTGGCGGGGATATATCTATCTATCTATCTATCTATCTATCTATCTATCTATCTATCTATCTATCTATCTATCTATCTATCTATCTATCTATCTATCTATCTATCTACCTACCTACCTGCGTGCCTGCCTGCCTGTCTGTCTGTCTGTCTGTCTGTCTACCTACCTATATATATATATGTACTCATCCCGATACCTACTCCATCCGTAAAATAATCATTGTCTCTATACACCAAATCAAACGGCATTTATCAATTCCAGTGTGATTGCCAAGCAGCTTACATTGGTAGAATGGAAAGACAATTAGCAACTCGTGTAGCCGAACATATACCAGTGTGGGTGGAAGAAGAGATTTAATGTCTTCAGGAATCCCCGTGCAGTCTATAAAACATAAAATACCCTCCTCTCTGATTTATCAAACGTTAATAAACTATGGCTGTAACATGACCAACAAAAAAAAACGTTACCTATACTGTATTTGAGAAACAATAAATGACTGCTTAAATGTAACGAGGTGTTAACAATTAGGTGGTTCCAGCCGGATTTATGCAAAAAGAAAGAGATCGTGTTAAATTCGAAATTATCATGGCGATAACAGCGCTCCACATTCGAATAATATATGTGACAATATGTTTAAATTGTTTCAACTAAAGTGTTATTTATTTATTCACTTCTTATGGTATATAACTTTGCAGTATGCACCTGACGAGCCACGGGCAATAAATCGTGCGACATATTGTTTGTGGCTTCTGAATTTAAATAACTCAACATTGAAGAAGATGGGTCATCATCATCAAGTGCCGTGCCGGCTGGCGTAGGCGTTCATGGCTCTCCACAGATCTCGGTCTTTGGTTTTCTGGATCAACTCTGCTGCTGATATTCCTCCATGCCACCGTCTCAATCCATCCAGCATCACTTCTCTTGGTCTACCTCTGCCTCTCTTCCCCTCGATCTTTCCAGTTGTTACGATGTTCTCCAATGCCTCTCTTCTCATCACATGACAGAAGAAAGCTGTTTATCTCTGTCTTATTGTTGTATATAATGTTCTAGTTTCATTAGCCTGTTTCAGGCAGTCGTCGTTAGTTACTCTGGCAGTCCAAGGAATTCGCAACATTCGTCTCAGGAACCACATCTCTGTTGCTTCTAATTTCTTCTTAATGTGTTCATTTACATTCCAAGATTCACTGCCATACAGCAAAACTGGTTCCACATAACATTTCAGCACTCTCTTTCTTACATTCAGTGATAGTGACTTATTGCATAAGATACTCTTCATTTTCTGAAATGCGGCTTTTGCCTGCCCTATTCTGCTCCTAATCTCTGTTGTACATCTTCCATCTGATGTTATAAATGCCCCTAGTTATCTAAAATTATCAACTTGGTTAAGGATTTTCCCTTCTATTTCTATGTCACATTTTGGTGTCACCATTTTCTTTGATATTACCATTGTTACTGTTTTCTTGATATTCAAGGAGAGTCCTTTCCTTGCACTCTCTGTTACTACAACGTCTAATAATTGTTGTAGGTCTGTTGAATTATCCGCCACCAATACTGTGTCATCTGCATAGCGTATATTATTTATATTATAACCTCCAACTAGTATTCCTGGCATCTCTTTGATCTCTCTCATTATTACTTCGCTATACAGGGAGAAAAGATCTGGTGACAAGACACACCCTTGTCGTACTCCTAGCTTTATTTGTTCGTAACTACCCTCTTTATTTCCCATTTTATTTTCCTTTCTTCATACGTTTCATAGCGTCAGCGACTTCTTCTTTCAGAATAGGTGGACCTTCTAAGTTACTATCTTCTGTTAATTCTTCCCTTTCTCCTACATATAATTCTCTTATATACTCATTCCACCTCTTCATTATAGCATCTTCCTCTAATATTATCTTTCCTGTTTTTGATTTCAAACACTCCGTATTTATTCTTATTTTTCTTCCTGTAAGCTCACTGATTTGTCTGTGCATATTTTTTGTATCTTTAATGGAATTTAATTCAATTTTTTTGCATTGCTCGTTTAACCAACTTTCTTTAGCCTTCCCACATTTATCTTTTATTTTGTTGATGGGTATTAAAATAATAACTCAGCAGTGAAGAAGATTGGTATTAAGACACGTAACTCAACATTGAAGAAGATGGGAATTAAGACACATAACTCAACATTGAAGAAGATGAGAATTAAGACACATAACTCAACACTGGAGAAGATGGGAATTAAGACACATAACTCAACATTGAAGAAGATGTATATTAAGACACATAACTCAACATTGAGAAAGAATGAGTATTAAAACAAAGAGCTCAGCATTGAAGAAGATGGGAATTAAGACACGTAACTCAACATTGAAGAAGATGGGAATTAAGACACGTAACTCAACATTGAAGAAGATGTGTATTAAAACAAATAACTCAACATTGAAGAAGATGTGTATTAAGAGACATAACTCAACATTGAAGAAGATGGTTATTAAGACAAAAACTCAACATTGAGGAAGAATGTGTATTAAAACAAAGAGCTCAGCATTGAAGAATATTGGATATTAACAGGTTCTATGCCAAAACAAAAAGTCGGTTTGGACCAAACAAAAATAGATGGCGGAAAATGGGAAGTAGTTGTGTGTCACAGTTATGGATTTAAAATTGATAATATCGTAGCAGACATGTTGTATTATAACGCAAATACAACATTTCGGAGACATATAAGCCCATGACCTATATGGGAAGTCGCATAAAACGATTAATCAGTTCAGACAAATAAACTTGGGAATGTGAAATATGTTGAACACATGAAAAGATATGAATACCAAGGGAAGATAACTGTGGTGAAAGATATACTGATGACGCTAAGAAGAGGAAGGCCACAACGTAGAAGAATTCACGATATAATAGATAATTCATACAACAGAGACAGGACAGCTGGATTATGATCGAACGCCATATCAGAAGACTGTTATGGGGAACATGTCTGCACAAATCAAGGCACTAGATGATGATGAATCTTGTAGATCTCTTTCGAATGAAGGTAACATTGTAAATGACCCAGAGTTTGGTCTTATCGATGCCAGCCAAATGTGGCTGTACATAATATTGTAGCGAATGTCAATGCTTGCTTGTGTTCGTTGGCTTGAGATCCAACATAAAGTCCTGTATGTCGGATGAAGACATCCTGTTGTCCAACATCAGTGTGATGTCATACAGGACCTGAGTTTTGCGTGAGTATCCGTTGTCCCATGTCTGGCTTATTGGTGTGCAGACTGGTGGTTCCTCGCCGTACGGGCAGACACTCTCCGACTTCGGAGGAATCGGCGATCCTACTGACTTTAGCCAGGACCCCGAAGGGACCTGTTGCCCAGGACGCTCGACGAGGACGGGTCAATAGGTCTTGGCCAGTATATAACCCGGCCCTGGTGCCTTGGAAACACCTCTGCGACCCGCGAATGTCAATGATTTTCATCATCATCAAGTGCCATGCCGATAGGCGTGGGTGGTCATTGTTCGCCATGTCACACGGTCACCAGAGTCTCGAATCAGGTCTATGTTCTTGTCCCGACCATGCCATGTTGCCAAACCATCAAGCTATTTATTCCGTTATTAATGGGGGAAAAATTGCAAGTAAAGAAGAGTTAAGTAAACTAGAAATGCAAATAATTATTAAATGATTAATTAGTTGCTTGGCTGGTTGGTTAATTAGTCGATTAATTAGTTGGTTGACTATTTAGTTGGTTGCTTGATTATTTGTTTGGTTTGTTAATTAATTGCCTGATTGGTTAGTTTGCTAATTAGTATTCTTTTTTAAACTAGTGGTTGGTGGAATGATTGGTTAACCGGGTAAATAGTTTGTTAGTTGGTAGATTGGTTGATTGGTTAACCAGGTAAATAGTTTGTCGGTTGCTAGATTGGTTTCTATATGTCGGGGTGAGACTGGTGTAGATACTTCCCTTCCGACCAACTCCATGGGACTGTGCTGCAGATGTATACTTAACTCTCCAAGCCAAGGTACTATCGGGGTGTGCATATATATATATATATATATATATATATATATATATATATATATATATATATATATATATATATATATATATATGCTTATTTATTTGTCTTTATCCGAGAAGCATAAACAGCCAATATACTACGCATCCATCGCATACGGTTCTTTGTTCAGTAAATATACCACCCACATCTGGACTCGAACCCGCTAAAAGTATGGCAGGCACTGTTGTTGACATGTGAAGTGTTAAGTTGTCCTTTCTAGGCTACGACATAATGAGTAGGTGGCCACCCTGTTTCCTCGCCGGCTTTCCTTCCCAAACAATTCTCAGAAATTTCCGAAAATTGTCTTAAGCGAATTTGTATGAGATTGAACTGACCCCAAAGTTCGAAATAAATATTTCTCCCACTTCTGGGGATTGAACCTGGACAATCCGGGAAGGTTAAACCGGTCAACAAATGCCCGCAGAAGTCGGATGTGTCGGCCTAACAGTGCAAAAACGCAGTTCTGCTGTAAACAGGCACAACGCAATCACGTCCGAAAAAGAAAAAAAAAAACTCCGGATGAACGCAGAAGAAGAAGAAGAAGAACCTGGACCACTGTATTGTCAGACAAGAGCACTAACCACTGCGCTTATGTGGTACTTCTCGAATAAGAGGAGGAGGACGTGCCTGTATACCACTGGACCACCACCTCCACGCCTTACACACTGGTAGTATCATATAATGTTTAACGTGGTGCTCCGCGTTAACGACTAGATCAATGAAAATGAGAAGATAAACTGGTAAGCTTTACAAGTACACAATCACGAGTGAAAAGGTGTTCGGCTAGAGCCAGCGTCAGAACACAAACAATAAACATAAACTGAGACAGCTATATACAACAATGTAACATTTACTTAGCTGACGTAATTACGTCATACATTAAGCCATGAACCCACAGTTGACGTGCAGATCAACTGAAAGCGTGAAAGCTCACTATATGAGGGTGGTGTCGGTTAGAATAGATTCAGCAAGCAGCAAGGCTAGTGGCCATACAGCGGCATAACGTTGGAGCGTCGAGTACACGAAAAGACATTTGAAACTAATACGAAAGGATGTCACGTGGTGTAACTTTATTCACCTCGAATGTTGGTATGTATTCTCAGATTTGTAACATGTTCATCAACTTATGCCGGTTTCCTGGCCTAGAGGTTAGCAACTTTTCTCCGTAATCTCGTATACTCTCGTAAGTAAAGTGACGACGGTGAGAATCAGCAGTGGTTCGAATCGGGTCGGTAACTTACGGGGTATGTGAGCCGGCCGCTCAGAAGGCAATGGCAAACTACTGAGCGTAATCTTGCCAAGAAATCAAAAATCAGCTGAAAGATGCTGATGTTGACAGCGATGTTCTGTAAAGGATATGCAAAAAAAAAATTTTTTTTCATCAACTTATTCTTGGGAAGAAAATATGGTGACTTCCACTGTTAAGTATCCACATTTTGACACCTATTTCCGGCTGTCCAGACAAGTGAGTGCCCAATTCTCCTCAGGTGTAGAGGTGTCCACTTATCCTAGTGGATACTCGGTCTCCGGAAGTGTGTGTGCCACACTCTTATGTGCTGCCCGTCCTCTACCACAAGGAGGTGTGGCATGGAGTTCCTCATCATCAAACTGACACTACGATGTCATTTCTATACTGCTCAGTAATTTGGAACAGAACAGGCTAGCAAAAAACCCGTTAGAAGTACAAGCAAACTGTTGTTGGCAGAAAAGAATAAAGCTACACTAAAGCGTATATCAGCGCCAAGATGCAACAGACATAGGGAGTAAGAAAGTATGCATTTTAAAGTGTGTATGAACAGTTTGATGAAACAATGATGAAATTGTTAGAAATAACGAGTGACTAAACAGCCACACAAAATAAAAATGCAAATAAAACAACTAATTCAGATGTACAAAATAACATCCACAAATAATAATAATAATAATAATAATAATAATAATAATAATAATAATAATAATCAACAACAACAACAAATAATAATAATACAAATAACCTGATATCTGGTCTTGGAACTCACGACCTAGTAACAAACTGCTGTATTATTATTTAGTAAACCAGAAACAGCCAATAAATGCTGAGGCTGAATGCAACGTTCTTTAAAGTACATGACGTTAACATACCCAGTCACAGGCGCAGCTGTCAATATTTCGGCGTTTGTTTGTTTGTTTTCTCAGTCCACACTATTCTTTATTCTCTCCCCCCCCCCCACCCCCCACCCCACCATAATCACATCCATGACCTCTAGTTTCCTGGTAATATAATTACTTATTGCCCCGTTTTAACAACCGATGAAAAACATGCTGACCAATAAAAATATGACAACGAGAACAAGTGTTAAAGTGCTACATAGACCCTGTACTTTTGTATTGATGTGGAGCGTGGACAATGAGCCAACAAGCTGAAAAACATCTGAGGGCTGTGGAAATGTGGATTCTGAGGAAAATCCAAAGAATACCATGGACAGACAAACAAAAAACAAAACAAAAACAATGAGCAAGTCCTACAAGAAACAAACGAAAACCGGTAACTGAGTTGAGAAATTAGACATAGACAGTCAAATATATTTGGACACGTTATGAGAAGAAATATATTTGAGAACTTGGTGGCAACTGGCAAGATCGAGGGGAAAAAAACACGGGAAAGACAGGGAAGTAAATATCTGGATGGCTTGGCCACGTGGCATAGTCGGAGACAAGAACACAGAGTTAATCCACGACTCTGGTGAGCTTGTGAGATAGCGAAACATAACCGTCCCCGCTTATCGGCAAGGCACATCATGAGTAGTAGTAGTAGTAGTAGTAGTAGTAGTAGTAGTAGCAGCAGCAGCAGCAGCAGCAGCAGCAGCAGTAGTAGTAGTAGTAGTAGTAGTAGTAGTAGTAGTAGTAGTAGTAGTAGTAGTAGTAGTAGTAGTAGTAGTAGTAGTAGTAGTTTACCTAGACTCCCAAGTCGAGTCAGCCTAACATGAGAACATGCTCTGAGAAATAAAGACGCCCGGGATGATATTGACCATATTCCCCATGGCATTATGATATTGGGATAACATCATATACCCTGTACACCTCAAGGTGCGGAAAGGGGTTATTTACTTTTTACTCTAATACAAATAAACAGAGTCAGTGCCAAACAAAAAGTAGATGTGGACCAAACAAAAATGGATGGCGGAAAATGTAAAGTACAGGTGTGACACAGTTGTGACTTAAAAAGTTGTTAATATGGTAGCAGACATGTTGCATAATATATCAAATTAAAGGAGTGTGCAAAGGGAAAACTACTGTATTGAAATTGTAACTATAGTTTGATTTATAAGCCCATGGCAGTCACGGGGAATTTGAATAAGACGATTTATCATCCCATGACACTTAATCAGTTAAATGAATGATAACATACACACACAAAGTTGGAAATACACAAGAAGCTATCAATAATATATTGCCTGTGAGGTCACGGGTGTTTTCAGTCATATAGATAACGACAGATGGTGGTGGTGCTGCTGACAATGTGAGATCCCAGACTAAGAGGTCTAAGACAGAGGTTCAACGATCCGCAACCTCTCAATGGCGTGTGACTGCTGACAGGCGTAAATGAAACATGCGATCTTTATTTATAAATAGCTTTTGTTAGCGAGACCAGAGTCTGACTTGTGGAAGATCAATGACCTCAGTTGTTGACCGTGGAGAATTGCCTACTTACCTCTGGTGGTAAATAAACTGTCTCAGCGCCTACGGTTTGGGGGTTAGTGAACCCAGGCTCACAATTCCCCGACAGGGGTTTGGAATCAGGTGCAGGTGATTTGGAAGTAGATCACTTTGCGTTGATTTCGATGGTATGTGTGGGTCGTTCAGAAATCAATGGCAAGCTACTGAATGTATAATTACCTAGTGAATCACAAATAGCGAATAGATGCTAGCGTTGGCTGCAACGTCCTGTACAGGACATGCAACT